>WNWK01000393.1:0-257500 GCA_009830355.1 Cherax destructor
GGAGGTGCACAACCCAGATGGGCCAACAGGCCTCTTGCGGCCCCCTTTTTTATGTTCTTCCAATGCCCCCCCCTTTTCAGGTGAAAAAATTTGGAAAACGGGGAAAAATAAAGGTTTTTAAAATAGCGCAAAAATATTAGTATTAAAGGGACCCAGCAATGGCTTTTTTAAAATTCGTTTTGGGAAGGATATGGGCATTTTTGGGAAGAGTTGCGATGGGGGAACAAACCCCCGAGTACAGTTATAGAGGAAAACGTTTTTTAGTTTTAAAATGGGCTAGATAAATATATGAGGTGGTGGGTTTGGGGGGACTAGCTTGTGCTACTAGGTCAGATGCCGTGCCCTTTCCCTTTAATGAAGGGACCTGACCTGACTGGGTGGGTCATTGGTTTGGGGAGGTGACTTGAACCTGCCTCGCATGGGTCAGTGGGGGCTGCGAGTGTTCCTTTTTCTTATGTTCTTATGTTCACTTAAGGAAGGAGCACCATCTGACCTATTAGCACAAGCTAGTCAGGTCCAACTCCCCCACCCACAACCACTCATGTATTTATTTAACCTTTTTAAAAAACTACAAACGTCTTAGCTTCTATGACGGTACGGGGATTTGTTCCACTCATCCACCAGGTTTTCCCATATCCTTCCTGAATCTTAATTTTTCCAACTTAAAAACCCTTGCCCGGGGCCCTGCTTGGCTAGATATTTTTTGCAGTTATTTACATTCCCTTTATTTATTCCTGTTTTCCATTTATACACCTATCATATCCCCTGAATTTATGCCTTTCTAGAGTGCAGATTCAGAGCCTCAGTCTATCCTCATAGGGAAATTTCTGATACATGGGATCAACTTTTTCATCCTCCTTTTACATTTTCCAGAGATTTATATCCATTCTGTAATGGTGACCAGAACTGTGCAGCATAACCTAAATGAGGCCAACCAAGGAAAATAGAGTTGATGAGCACCCTGGGGGCCCTTTTTTATACTTTTGATATGAACCCAAGGGTTCTGTTAGCTTTATTGCGAACACTTATGCACTTTGTCTTGGTTTTAGATTCCAACCGAACCCTAAATCCTTTTTGGAATCAAATATTAAGACTACATTATTTAGTTTATATGTGTTATGGTTATTGTCGTGTCCAATATTTAGAACTTGAATTTGTCTATATTACGCGCATCTGCCATTCTTTACCATGCAATTTTTATTCAAATCTTCCTGGGGTGCTCTAATGTCCCGCCATAATGAATGTCGACCTATTTTGGTGTCATCGGCAAACTTGCTTATGTCGCATTTATTCGCTCATCTACGTCGTTTATGTAAATTTTAAAACGGGCCCAACACTGACCCCCCGTGGAACACCCCGTGACGCTTCCCCCCCCAGATTTCTCCCCATTTATGCAAACCCCTGCTGCCTATTTGTCAACCATGCCTCTATCCAGGAAAAAAAATTTTCCCCATTCCGGGGCCTTAAATTTTTCCCCAATAGTCTCTGATGTGGGGCTCATCAAAAAAACCCTTTCGAAGTCCCTATACACAAATCATATTCATTACCATGATCTACCTCCTCAAATACCTTAACCTAACCTAACCTAACCTAACCTAACCTTCCTTGCCAGCCTAACCCCCGCCAGCCTAGCCGCCAGTTAACCAGCCTAGCCAACCCAGCCTAGCCTACCTAACATAACCATCCAGCCAGCCAACCTAGCCGACCTGGGTCAAATTATCGTAATATTTTGATCATCTCCATCTCTTCAAAGTTTAGTCTAGATTTATTCAGTATTCTGTAACATAGATGAAGGTAAATATAATTTTTTGGGTTTTTGTCAGAATTATCTTTGTCAAGTGAGTTAAATTAGTAAGTTTGTCTTAAGAAGCTCAACGTAAATACAAATTTCTCACCCCAAGGGTGCAGGGGGGCGATTCAAGCTCCGGTCCCGCCAGGGTTTCTACAGGTCCACGAAATTTTTGTGTGCGTTCGTGTGCGCACATGGGTGCATTAGGAATTAAGTTCAATCCCACGTCACTATGTGACAAAAAAAAATTTTAAAAAACCCCGGCTAATGGTCGCCACTTAACCTTTTTTTTCTACCACTTCCCCGTTTACCCACAACCTTCCCCCCACAAATCTCCCCATTCTTTCATCCTTCTTATAACCCAACAAACGGTTCTCCCCCCCGTCCCCCTCACGGGGGGCCAGTACCAGGTCTTTGGGTTTCTGGCCTCATCAGTGGCCTTTTTTAGACAATTAGCGTCAACCATGGTGGCTCCTGACATTTTTGTTATGTGCGTCAACAATTTCTATTCTTTTTAAGGAGGGAGGGTCCTTGTTGTTAGTGATGCTCTTTTTACTAGGAGGGAGGATCCTTGTTGTTATGATGCTCTTTTTTTATAGAGGAGGATCCTTGTTGTTAATGATGCTTTTTTTACTAGGAGGAGGATCCTTTTGATGATCTCTTTTTACTAGGAGGATCCTTGTTGAGTATACTCTTTTTACTAGGAGGAGGATCCTTGTTATTGTGCCTTTTTACTGGGAAAGGGAGGATCCCTTGTTGGTGATCTCTTTTACTAGGAGGAGGATCCTTGTTATTAGTAATCTCTTTTTACTAGGAGGATCTTTGTTGTTATGATCTTTTTTTTACTAGGAGGAGATCCTTGTTTAAATTCTCTTTTTTACTGGGAAAGGAGGATCCTTGTTATTGTGATACTTTTTTTTTACTGGGAAGGATCCTTTTTTAGTAATGCTTTTTTTACTAGGGGGGATCCTTGTTGTTAGTGATCTCTTTTTACAGGAGGAGGATCCTTTTTTGGGAATTCTCTTTTTACTGAGGGGGATCCTTGTTTTAGTATCTCTTTTTACAAAGGGGGAAGGATCCTTTTTTGATACTCTTTTTACTAGGGGGAGGATCCTTGTTGTTGTGCTCTTTTTACTAGGAGGAGGATCCTTGTTGTTAGTGATCTCTTTTTTTACTAGGAGAGGATCCTTGTTGTTAGTGATTCTTTTATTATAAGGAGGAGGATCCTTGTTGTTAGTAATCTCTTTTACTAGGAGGAGATCCTTTTGTTGTGATCTTTTTTTTACTGGGAAAGGAGGATCCTTTTTTTGTGTGCTCTTTTATTAAAAGGGGGAAATCCTTGTTGTTAGTGATCTCTTTTTACTAGGGAAGATCCTTTTTGGGAAAGTGACTCTTTTTATTGGAGGGAGGATCCTTGTTGTTAGTGATGCTCTTTTTACTAGGGGGAAATCCTTTTATTGTGATCTCTTTTACTAGGAGGGATCCTTGTTGTTAGTATGCTCCCTTTTATTAGGAAAAGATCCTTGTTTTAGTGATGCTCTTTATAGTTAGGATCCTTGTTGTGATGATACTCTCTTGTTCTATGGAAATAAACAGTTTCTTTTTCGTGATAGTTAACCAGCAGATATAAGAACCATTGCTAAAGAATATGAAACTTGCAAGGAGTCAACACTCTCCCACAGACAGTGTCGTACAAGCCGGGTTGTGATGGCAACCAACTCTTCACCTGATACCAATTTATGATTCACCAGTCTTACATATTTGATGTCTTGAATAATATACAGTGCAAGGATTTTTTAATCCTACGATCATTCACCATTCTTCAAGGACTCATTCACGTTATGTTTAGTCAAGTGAGTGAGATGGTAAGGGCAGAGTGAGGGGAGATGGTAAGTAGGGAAAGTGGTAGGGATGGTAGGTCAAGTAGTGAGATGGTAGGTCAAGTAGTGAGGATGGGAGGTCAAGTAAGTGAGGGTGGTAGGTCAGAAGTGAGAGTGAGATGGGAGAGTCAGAAATGAGGTGAAGGGTGTAGGGCAGAAATGAGTGAAGGATGGTAGTCAAAGTAGAGTGAGATGGTAAGTCAAGTGAGGTGAGGATGGTAGGTCAAGTGAGTGAGGATGGTAGGTCAAGTGAGTGAGGATGGTAGGGCAAGTGAGGTGAGGGATGGTAGGTCAAATGAGTGAGGATGGTAGGTCAGAAATGAGTGAGGATGGAGGTCAAGTAGTGAGGATGATAGGTCAAGTGAGTGAGGGTGGTAAGTCAAATAGTGAGGATGGAGGTCAAGTGAGGGGAGATGGTAGGTCAGAGTGAAGGTGAAGGATGGGTAGGTCAAGGGGGAGGTGAGGATGGTAGGTCAGGGTAGGGAGGAAAGGTAAGTCAGAAGTGAGAGTGAGGATGGTAGGCAGAAGTGGTGAGGGTGGTAGGTCAAGTGAGGTGAAGGTGGTAGGTCAGTGAGAGTGAAGATGGTAGGTCAAGTAAGTGAGATGGTAAGGGCAAGTAAAGGTGAGATGGTAAGGGCAAGTAAATGAGATGGGAAGTCCAAGGAGTGAAGGGTGGGAGGTCAAATAGGGGAGATGGTAGGGCAGTGAGTGAAGGATGGTAAGGGCAAGTGAGTGAGATGGTAGGTCAAGTGGTGAGGATGGTAAAGGGCAAGTGGTGAGGATGGTAGGTCAGAAGTAGGGGAAAGGGTGGTAGGTCAAGTGAGGTGAGGATGGAAATTCAGAGTGAGGGGAGGGTGGTAGGTAGATTAGGGGAGATGGTAGGTCAGGGGGGGTGAGATGGTAGGTCAGAGAGTGAGGATGGTAGGTCAGAAGTGAAAGGGGAGGATGGTAGGTCAGAAATAGTGAGATGGTAGGTCAAGTAGGTGAAGGATGGAAGGTCAAGGATGAAGGATGGTAGGTCAAACGAGTGAGGATGGTAGGTCAAGTGAGTGAGGATGTAGGTCAGTAGTGAGGATGGTAGGTCAGAGTAGGTGAGGGTGGTAGTCAGAGGAGGTGAGGATGGTAGTCAGAGGTAGGGATGGTAGGTCAAGTGAGGTGAGGATGGAGGTCAAGTAGGTGAGGATGGTAGGTCAGAGTGAGTGAAGGATGGTAGGTCAAGTGAGGGGAGGATGGTAGGTCAAGTGGTGAGGATGGTAGGTCAGAGTGAGTGAGGGATGGTAGGTCAAGTGAGTGAAGGATGGTGGTCAAGTGAGTGAGGATGGAAGGTCAAGTGAGTGAGGATGGAAAGTCAGAGTGAGGGAGGATGGTAGGTCAGATGAGTGAAGGATGGTAGGGCAGTGAGTGAGGATGGTAGGTCAAGTGAGTGAGGGATGGTAGGTCAGAGGAGGTGAGGATGGGGTCAGAGTGAGGGAGGATGGAGGTCAAGTGAGGTGAGGATGGTAGGTCAAGGAGTGAAGGATGGTAGGTCAGAGCGAGTGAGGATGGTAGGTCAAGTGAGTGAGGATGGAAGGTCAGAGTGAGGTGAGGATGGAGGTCAGAGAGGTGAGGATGGTAGGTCAAGTGAGGTGAGGGATGGTAGGTCAGAGTGAGGAAGGATGGTAGGTCAGAGGTGAGGATGTAGGTCAAGTGAGTGAGGATGGAAGGTCAGAGTGAGTGAGGATGGTAGGTCAGAGTGAGTGAGGGTGGTAGGTCAGAGTGAGGTGAGATGGTAGGTCAGAGTGAGTGAGGATGGAAGGTCAAGTGAGGTGAGGATGGTAGTCAGAGTGAGTGAGGATGGTAGGTCAGAGTAGTGAGGATGGTAGGTCAAGTGAGTGAGGATGAGTCAAGTGAGTGAGGATAGTAGGTCAGAGTGAGTGAGGATGGTAGGTCAGGAGTGAGGATGGAGGTCAAGTGAGTGAGGATGGAGGTCAAGTGAGTGAGGATGGTAGGTCAAGTAGGTGAGGATGAGGTCAGAGTGAGTGAGGATGAGGTCAAGTGAGTGAAGGATGGTAGGTCAGAGTGAGTGAGGATGGAAGGTCAAGTGAGGTGAATGGAAGGTCAGAGTGAGGTGAGGGATGTAGGTCAGAGTGAGGTGAGGATGGTAGGTCAAGAGTGAGGTGGAGGGATGGTGGAGGTCAAGTGAGGTGAAGGATGGTAGGTCAGAGTGAGGTGAGGGATGGAGGTCAGAGTGAGGTGAGGATGGAGGTCAAGTGAGGTGAGGGATGGTAGGTCAGAGAGGTGAGGGATGGTAGGTCAGAGTGAGGTGAGGGATGGTAGGTCAAGGAGGTGAGGATGGTAGGTAGAGTGAGGTGAGGATGGAAGGTCAGAGGAGGTGAGGATGGAGGTCAAGAGGTGAGGGATGGTAGGTCAAGTAGGTGAGGATGGTAGGTCAAGGAGGTGAGGGATGGTAGGTCAAGTGAGTGAGGATGGAGGTCAAGTGAGTGAGGATGGTAGGTCAGAGGAGGTGAGGGATGGTAGGTCAAGGGGAGGGATGAGGTCAAGTGAGTGAGGATGGTAGGTCAAGTGAGGTGAGGATGGTAGGTCAAGTGAGGGGAGGATGGTAGGTCAAGTGAGTGAGGATGGTAGGTCAAGTGAGGTGAGGGATGGTAGGTCAAGTGGTGAGGATGGTAGGTCAAAGTGAGTGAGGATGTAGGTCAAGTAAGTGAGGATGAGTGAATCAAAGTGAGTGAGGATGGTAGGTCAAGTGAAGGTGGGAAGGATGGTAGGTCAAGTGAGGGGAAGGATGGTAGGTCAAGTGAGGTGAGGATGGTAGGTCAAGGGGTGAGGTGAGGTGAGATGGTAGGTCAAGGAGTGAGGAGGAGGTAGAAGGGGAAGTCAAGTGAAGTGAGGATGGTAGGTCAGGAAGTGAGTGGGATGGTAGTCAAGTAGTGAGGATGGTAGGTTAAGTAGGTGAGGATGGTAGGTCAAGTAGAGTGAGGATGGTAGGTCAAGTGAGGTGAGGATGGTAGGTCAAGTGAGTGAGGATGGTAGGTCAGATGAGGTGAAGGGTGGTAGGTCAAGTGAGTGAGGATGGTAGGTCAAGTAAGGGGGAGGATGGTAGGTCAAGTAGGTGAGGATGGTAGGTCAAGTGAGTGAGGATGGTAGGTCAAAATGAGTGAGGATGGTAGGTCAAGTGAGGTGAAGGATGGTAGGTCAGAGTGAGGGTAAGGATGGTAGGTCAGAGGAGGTGAGGGATGGTAGGTCAGAGTGAGGTGAGGATGGAAGGTCAGAGTGAGGTGAGGGATGGTAGGTCAGAAGTAGGATGGTAGGTCAGAGTGAGTGAGGATGGTAGGTCAGAGTGAGGATGAGGGATGAGTGAGGTCAGGTAGTGAGGGGAGGGATGGTAGGTCAAGTGAGGTGAGGGATGGTAGGTCAGAGAGTGAGGATGGAGGCAGAGTGAGTGGGAGAGGTCAGAGTGAGGTGAGGGGTGGTAGGTCAGAGTGAGGTGAGGATGGTAGGTCAGAGTGAGGTGAGGGATGGTAGGTCAGAGTGAGTGAGGATGGTAGGTCAGAGTGAGGTGAGGATGGTAGGTCAGAGTGAGGTGAGGATTAGGAAGATTTGAGGTGGTAGGTCAAATGAGGTGAGGATTTGGTATATGTAGTTATTAGATGTATGTAATGTATGACTCAGAGGAAGATATGAAGTCATGGGGAGAGGAGGTCAATGGCCTGAGAATGGAGGTCAGGGAAGGAGGGGAGGATAGGAGGACAGATGTGGATCCGAGGAAGAGGATTAAGCAACTCCTGTTACCTAGATCAACAGTCATCAGGGAGGTGCAAATCTCATTGTACCCTAGACAGAGTCATCCAGGAGGTGCACAACCCTCTTGGTCACCTAGACAGCAGTCATCCAGGGAGGTGCATCAACTCTTTGTCACCTAGACAGCAGTCATCCAGGGAGGTGACAACCCTCCTGTCAGAAAGTAGACAGCAGTCATCCAGGGAGGTGCACAAACCTCCTGTCACCCTAGACAGCAGTCATCCAGGGAGGTGCACAAACCTCCTGTCACCCTAGAGAGCAGTCATCCAAGGAGGTGCACAACCTCCTGTCACCCTAGAAGCAGTCATCCAGGGAGGTGCACAACCTCCTGTCACCCTAGACAGCAGTCATCCAGGAGGTGCACAACCCTCCTGTCACCCTAGACAGCAGTCATCCAGGAGGTGCACAAACCTCCTGTCACACTAGAGAACAGTCATCCAGGGAGGTGCACAACCTCCTGTCACCCTAGACAGCAGTCATCCAGGAGGTGCACAAACCTGTCACCCTAGAGAGCAGTCATCCAGGGAGGTGCACAACCCTCGTGTCACCCTAGACAGCAGTCATCCAGGGAGGTGCACAACCTCCTGTCACCCTAGAGAGCAGTCATCCAGGGAGGTGCACAACCTCCTGTCACCCTAGACAGCAGTCATCCAGGGAGGTGCACAACCTCCTGTCACCCTAGAAGCAGTCATCCAGGGAGGTGCACAAACCTCCTGTCACCCTAGAGAGCAGTCATCCAGGGAGGTGCACAACCCTCCTTCACCCTAGACAGCAGTCATCCAGGGAGGTGCACAACCCTCCTGTCACCCTAGAGAGCAGTCATCCAGGGAGGTGCACAACCCTCCTGTCACCCTAGACAGCAGTCATCCAGGGAGGTGCACAACCCTCCTGTCACCCTAGAGAGCAGTCATCCAGGGAGGTGCACAACCCCCCTGTCACCCTAGACAGCAGTCATCCAGGGAGGTGCACAACCCTCCTGTCACTCTAGACAGCAGTCATCCAGGGAGGTGCACAACCCTAGTAGTCACCTAACAGGTCCTCGGCAGTGTCCTCCTTCTTATGTTCTAAGCCAATGCTCCTAACCTATCAGGTTTAAATGAAAACCAGAGATAAATAGGTGATGAAATCTGCACTAAAATATCAGGATGACAGACTGCAGCAATGGCTTTAAGTTGGATAAATTCAGATCAGGAAGGATATGGAAGCATGGATTAATAGAGGTGATGAGTGAACAAACTCCGTACAGTATAGAGGTAAAACTGTGTATCTTTAAAATAGGCTAGATAAATATATGGGTCGGTGGCTGTGAGTGGTCGTGACTAGCATTGCCTTACAGGGTCAGATGCCGTGTCATTCCTTAATAATGCTAGAAAACCCGACCTGACTAGGTGGGTCAGTTGGTTATTAGTCTGCATGGTAGGGAAGGGCATGCTTGAACCTGCCTCTGCATGGGTCAGTAGGGCTGCTGCAGTGTTCCTTCTTTCTTATGTTCTTATGTTCACTTAAGGAAGGAGCACGGCATCTGACCTATTAGCACAAGCTAGTCAGGTCCAACTCACCCACCTACAACCACTCATGTATTTATTTAACCTATTTTAAAACTACACAACGTCTTAGCTTCTATGACGGTACTCGGGAGTTTGTTCCACTCATCCACCAGTGCTTTCCTATATCCTTCCTGAATCTTAATTTTTCCAACTTAAAACCATTGCTGCGAGCCCTGTCTTGGCTAGATATTTTTAGCACGTTATTTACATTCCCTTTATTTATTCCTGTTTTCCATTTATACACCTCTATCATATCCCCTCGAATTCTATGCCTTTCTAGAGTGCAGATTCAGAGCCCTCAGTCTATCCTCATAGGGAAGATTTCTGATACATGGGATCAACTTTGTCATCCTCCTTTGTACATTTTCCAGAGCATTTATATCCATTCTGTAATACGGTGACCAGAACTGTGCAGCATAACCTAAATGAGGCCTAACCAAGGATATATAGAGTTGATGAGCACCCTGGGGACTCCTATTATTTATACTTCTTGATATGAACCCAAGGATTCTGTTAGCTTTATTGCGAACACTTATGCACTTTGTCTTGGTTTTAGATTACTGCTAACCAGAACTCCTAAATCCTTTTCGGAATCAGTAGTATTAAGATCTACATTATTTAGTTTATATGTGTTATGGTTATTGTCGTGTCCAATATTTAGAACTTTGCATTTGTCTATATTACGCTGCATCTGCCACTTCTCTGACCACTGCATCAGTCTATTCAAATCTTCCTGGAGTGCTCTAATGTCCTCGCCATAATGAATCCGTCGACCTATTTTGGTGTCATCGGCAAACTTGCTTATGTCGCTATTTATTCGCTCATCTACGTCGTTTATGTAAATTGTGAACAACAATGGGCCCAACACTGACCCCTGTGGAACACCGCTCGTGACGCTTTCCCACTCAGATTTCTCCCCATTTATGCAAACTCTCTGCTGCCTATTTGTCAACCATGCCTCTATCCAGGAAAAAATTTCTCCTCCTATTCCGTGTGCCTTAATTTTCCTCAATAGTCTCTGATGTGGGACTCTATCAAAAGCCTTACTGAAGTCCATATACACAATATCATATTCATTACCATGATCTACCTCCTCAAATACCTTAGTGAAAAAAGTTATTAAATTTGTAAGGCAGGAACGCCCTTTTGTAAAACCGTGCTGAGATTATTGGTCAATAGTTCGAAGCTAAGGACCTGTCACCTGCTTTGAAAATAGCAGCAGGCTTCACATTTGCCATTTTCCACTTATCTGGCACCATGCCAGTTTGTAGTAATATGTTGAAAAGATTAGCCAAAGGTTTGCTAAGCTCCTCCTTACATTACTTTAGAACCTTTGCATACAGTTCATCAGGGCCTGGGGATTTGTTAGGTTTTAATTTATCTATTTGTCTAAGGACCATGTCACTTGTGACCCTAATCGTGCATAGTTTACTATCATCCTGTTCTACAGGTAAGTCTTACATACAGGTAAGTCTTATAGACAAGTATAATCCCCATGAGACCTGGTCCTGGGGAGGGTAATCCCCAGGAGACCTGGTCCTGGGGGAAGATAATCCCCAGGATACCTGATCCTTGGGAGAATAATGCCCAGGAGATCTGGTCCTAGGGAAGGTAATCCCCAGGAGACGTGGTCTGAGACCTGGTCCTGGGGAAGGTAATCCCCAGGAGACGTGGTATGAGACCTGGTCCTGGTGAAGGTATTCTCCGGGAGACGTGGTCTGAGACCTGGTCCTGGGGAAGGTAATCCCCAGGAGACGTGGTCTGAGACCTGGTCCTGGGGAAGGTAATCCCTAGGAGACGTGGTCTGAGACCTGGTCCTGGGGAAGGTAATCCCTAGGAGACGTGGTCTGAGACCTGGTCCTGGGGAAGGTATTCTCCGGGAGACGTGGTCTGAGACCTGGTCCTGGGGAAGGTATTCTCCGGGAGACGTGGTCTGAGACCTGGTCCTGGGGAAGGTAAACCAGCAATATATAACAAAGAGGAGTGAGGGTTGATGGTGTGTGTTGGTGTCTTACAGGAGCTGGTGTCGGGGTGTGCTGGAGACTGAAGCGACGTGACGGTTCCTGTGGCAGGCTCCTCAGAGCAGATGTGACGCGGGAGGTGTGCTGCTCCGGCCGTCACCGCAGGGGCTGGGGCACTGCTGCTGCTGCCTCCTTCGTCACCCACACCAGCGACTCTCCCAGGATCTCCAACACCACGTCTGAGTTGTCCAGGGCTGCTACTGCTGCTACTTGCATGCCCTGTATAAGTGAGTGCTACTGCTGCTACCTGCATGCCCTGTATAAGTGAGTGCTACTGCTGCTATCTGCATGCCCTGTATAAGTGAGTGCTACTGCTGCTACTTGCATGCCCTGTATAAGTGAGTGCTATTTTGACGCTACCTGCATGCCCTGTATAAGTGAGTGCTACTGCTGCTACCTGCATGCCCTGTATAAGTGAGTGCTATTTTGACGCTACCTGCATGCCCTGTATAAGTGAGTGCTACTGCTGCTATCTGCATGCCCTGTATAAGTGAGTGCTACTGCTGCTACTTGCATGCCCTGTATAAGTGAGTGCTATTTTGACGCTACCTGCATGCCCTGTATAAGTGAGTGCTACTGCTGCTACCTGCATGCCCTGTATAAGTGAGTGCTATTTTGACGCTACCTGCATGCCCTGTATAAGTGAGTGCTACTGCTGCTACCTGCATGCCCTGTATAAGTGAGTGCTACTGCTGCTACCTGCATGCCCTGTATAAGTGCTCCGTTCTACATTCTTGTCAACTGTCAAATATATTTTTTTACAAACACCTGTCCAGTGTGCGTGTCGATACTGTAAGCAGTGTAGCAACACCTCCAGTGTTGCTACACCAGCACCTCCGGTGTTGTTACACCAGCACCTCCAGTGTTGTTACACCAGCACCTCCAGTGTTGCTACACCAGCACCTCCAGTGTTGAGAAATGGTATGGTGACACTGACAACGTGTGGAAAAAGCCACTTATGTACAGTTCCGGACATTTATTAAAGGAAACGTTTCGCCTCAAGTGGCTTCTTCAGTCCTCATACCGAGATAACTAAGACACGAGTATATATAGTGGCCGGAGTCAGGTGGAAGGTCGCGTGAGTTGTAGCGGTAGTGGTGGTGGTAGTAGTAGTAGTAGTAGTAGTGGTAGTAGTAGTAGTAGTAGCAGTAGTGGTAGTAATTATGGTAAGACGGGTTGAGTTAGAGAAGGACCTGTCAACATCGTGTTACAGGGGTCACCAGAATGGGTAATATCCTGGTGATTAGCAGTTTGGAAACAGTGTAACTTCCGGACTCTGTTGCTGTTGCTGAGCAGCTTCTATACATTCTCTCCGTCTTAAGCCGTCTTCGTTAATGACTAGTTTAGCCTCACTGAATTTCATGAGGTGATGAGCATGTTTGGTGTTGGTTATCCTGACAGCAGACAGACATACCAACACTAACCACACCTCTGTTAGTTTTCATGTGTCTTACCTTACTGTAAGACACATGAAAACCACAAACAGATATTGATAAGTAAGACACATGTGCAGCAATTAGGTATCTTTATTGCGAAAGTTTCACCTACACAGTAGGCTTCTTCAGTCGTGTACAGAAGAATTAGCAGCAGCAGGAGAGAAGGGTGATGGTCTGATTACATCGTCTTCAAATCTCTACTGCTGCTGCTGCTGACTCTTCTGTACTAAACTGAAGAAGCCTGTTGTGTAGGCGAAAGTTTTCTCAATAAAGATGCGTAACTATCGTGGGCACCTTGAACTAACACAATATTGACACGTCAACTACAAACGACCATGCCAAAGACCATAAGGAACACGCAAACGACCTAGGAATAAATACGTCAGATGGCATTTCATTTGGAGAACACAATAAGGCATCTACAGACAATGGAAGATTATGAGAACTTCCTCAACAAGAGTAGCAATGTCAATGATACTTTTAAAACCATGAATATTGTTGTGTGGTCACAGCGGGGGTCATGCAAGCAGAGGTCGGTGGTCATGCAAGCAGAGGTCGGCGGTCATGCAAGCAGAGGTCGGTGGTCATGCAAGCAGAGGTCGGTGGTCATGCAAGCAGATGTCGTTTACAACGTGCAGGGAATCAATAAAATATGCATACTGTTGAAAGTTCTTTTATTGACGAAGAGAGAGGAGAGAGAGAGAGAGAGAGAGAGAGAGAGAGAGAGAGAGAGAGAGAGAGAGAGAGAGAGAGAGAGAGAGAGAGAGAGAGAATAACTTGCTGGTGTGGAGGAAGACAATATAAAATACAAACACATGGATAAAGTCAGCATTGTTCTTCTCTACAGTGACCTGCTGATAAATGAGATAATGAAGAAGCTTACTGGTAGGAACTTCATCTAATTTGTAGAAGTCTTTGTTTTGCTTCAGAGTGTCGTCTGACATACTTCATTACTGATGATTCCAAAATACTGTTTCAATGTCTTCTATGTCAATGAGTTGTGTTTCAATATCTTCTATGTCAATGAGTTGTGTTTCAATGTCTTCTATGTCAATGAGTTGTGTTTCAATGTCTTCTATGTCAATGAGTTGTGTTTCAATGTATCATCTTCTGTGTCAGTAAGTGTTGCGCCCCTGCGGCCATCAAGTGGTGTACCTGGAGGTTGTATTCCGGGGGTCAGCGCCCCTGCGGCCATCAAGTGGTGTACCTGGAGGTTGTATTCCGGGGAGTCAATCGCCCCTGCGGCCATCAAGTGGTGTACCTGGAGGTTGTATTCCGGGGTCAGCGCCCCGCGGCCATCAAGTGGTGTACCTGGAGGTTGTATTCCGGGGTCAGCGCCCCGCGGCCATCAAGTGGTGTACCTGGAGGTTGTATTCCGGGGGTCAGCACCCCTGCGGCCATCAAGTGGTGTACCTGGAGGTTGTATTCCAGGGGTCAACGCCCCTGCGGCCATCAAGTGGTGTACCTGGAGGTTGTATTCCGGGGGTCAGCGCCCCTGCGGCCATCAAGTGGTGTACCTGGAGGTTGTATTCCGGGGGTCAGCGCCCCCGCGGCCATCAAGTGGTGTACCTGGAGGTTGTATTCCGGGGGTCAACGCCCCTGCGGCCATCAAGTGGTGTACCTGGAGGTTGTATTCCGGGGGTCAGCGCCCCTGCGGCCATCAAGTGGTGTACCTGGAGGTTGTATTCCGGGGTCAGCGCCCCTGCGGCCATCAAGTGGTGTACCTGGAGGTTGTATTCCGGGGTCAACGCCCCGCGGCCATCAAGTGGTGTACCTGGAGGTTGTATTCCGGGGTCAGCGCCCCTGCGGCCATCAAGTGGTGTACCTGGAGGTTGTATTCCGGGGTCAAGCGCCCCGCGGCCATCAAGTGGTGTACCTGGAGGTTGTATTCCGGGGTCAGCGCCCCGCGGCCATCAAGTGGTGTACCTGAGGTTGTATTCCGGGGTCAACGCCCCGCGGCCATCAAGTGGTGTACCTGGAGGTTGTATTCCGGGGTCAGCACCCCCGCGGCCATCAAGTGGTGTACCTGGAGGTTGTATTCCGGGGGTCAGCGCCCCGCGGCCATCAAGTGGTGTACCTGGAGGTTGTATTCCGGGGGTCAGCGCCCCCGCGGCCATCAAGTGGTGTACCTGGAGGTTGTATTCCGGGGGTCAGTGCCCCCGCGGCCATCAAGTGGTGTACCTGGAGGTTGTATTCCGGGGGTCAACGCCCCCGCGGCCATCAAGTGGTGTACCTGGAGGTTGTATTCCGGGGGTCAGCGCCCCCGCGGCCATCAAGTGGTGTACCTGGAGGTTGTATTCCGGGGGTCAACGCCCCCGCGGCCCCGGTCCATGACCAGGCTGTCGAAGCCTCTGTCAAACACAGGTGTTCTTAGGTGGCTCAGTCTGTCATTTCTGAGATATGCGCCGCAGACCAGAGGGCAACTGCACAAGACATTACTTGCTTGAATTGTCCCCTAGGTATAATACACAAACACTGAAGGTTTGAAGCCGATCGAAAAAGGCATTCTCAAGATGTAAATAAAAAGTTTGCAGGAAGAAAAAAATAGTGGCACCCACATAAAAAAAACCTTCCTTCGGGATGCCGGACATTCTTGTTAAAGACCACTTAATGTAACCAGACCACTCGCTGTAACCAGACCACTCGCTGTAACCAGACCACTCAGCGTCAACAGAGCACTCAGCGTCAACAGAGCACTCAGCGTCAACAGAGCACTCAACGTCAACAGAGCACTCAGCGTCAACAGAGCACTCAGCGTCAACAGAGCACTCAGCGTCAACAGACCACTCAGCGTCAACAGAGCACTCAGCGTCAACAGACCACTCAGCGTCAACAGACCACTCAGCGTCAACAGACCACTCAGCGTCAACAGAACACTCAGCGTCAACAGACCACTCAGCGTCAACAGAGCACTCAGCGTCAACAGACCACTCAGCGTTAACAGAGCACTCAGCGTCAACAGACCACTCAGCGTCAACAGACCACTCAGCGTCAACAGAGCACTCAGCGTCAACAGAGCACTCAGCGTCAACAGACCACTCAGCGTCAACAGAGCACTCAGCGTCAACAGACCACTCAGCGTTAACAGACCACTCAGCGTCAACAGACCACTCAGCGTCAACAGACCACTCAGCGTCAACAGACCACTCAGCGTCAACAGACCACTCAGCGTCAATAGACCACTCAGCGTCAACAGACCACTCAGCGTCAACAGACCACTCAGCGTCAACAGACCACTCAACGTTAACAGACCACTCAGCGTCAACAGAACACTCAGCGTCAACAGACCACTCAGCGTCAACAGACCACTCAGCGTCAACAGACCACTCAGCGTCAATAGACCACTCAGCGTCAACAGACCACTCAGCGTCAATAGACCACTCAGCGTCAACAGACCACTGAGTACAACTGGATTCACAAAATCATAATACCACGTTTGTCAACAACTCACATTGCTGTGGGGCTCAAACCTCGACCAGGTGAGTCCTGACACTCAGAGCCAGCTGGTAGAGTGTTAACCAGCTGGTAGAGTGTTAACCACTCCACCAGCTGGCTCTCAAATGACTCATCCAGCTAGGTATATTTCTATACGTACCTCTGAGTATGTATACACTGAGAGATACACACTTCAAGGTTTATATACACCGAGATATACTTCTTGGTGCAAAACATCCACGAGGGGGGAGTTGAATGATAGCTCTAGGCCTTTCGTGTTGCAATCAACACATCATCAGGAGCTTGCAGTATTGAAGAAGAGGAGGAGGTCTAAGAACACGATCACAGGAAGCACCCTTGCAAGGGGGCTTCCTGTGATCGTGTTTGCTTGGACCTCCTCCTCCTTTTTTCTGCAACATTGCAAGCTCGTGATGTGTTGATTGCAACATGAAAGGCCTAGAGCTATCATTCAACTCCCCAGTGGTTTTGTTTATATATATATATATATATATATATATATATATATATATATATATATATATATATATATATATATATATATATATATATATATATATATATAAGCGGCTGAGTCAACCATGCTAGAAAGCACTTGTTGATTCACAAGGTACTGAGCATGAGGTCAGAGGTCACGATATGCCTGACCTACTCAGGTCACACTCACACTCTCACCCATGATGGAATGTGCTGTGTTTGGTTTGGTATTGTTGAGCAAGGTGGGGCAGGGCAAGGCCAGGCAGGGCAGGGCAAGGCCAGGCAGGGCAGGGCAGGGTAGGGCAAGGCCAGGCAGGGCAGGGCAAGGCCAGGCAGGGCAGGGCAAGGCCAGGCAGGGCAGGGCAGGGCAGGGCAAGGCCAGGCAGGGCAGGGCAAGGCCAGGCAGGGCAGGGCAGGGTAGGGCAGAGCATGATGGGGAAGTTTAACATAGGTGCCTGGATGCTGGTGTACCATGATGTATGGAGGCAGGGTTTTAACACCCACATGGAGGTTCAGGGAAGGGAGACATCAGAACGGAGTGTGCCAGAGGGAGGGAAGGAAGGTGGGACGGGACGGAGGGAGAATAAGAGGGAGGGAGAGTAAGAGGGAGGGAGAGTAAGAGGGAGGGAGAGTAAGAGGGAGGGAGAGTAAGAGGGAGGAGAGTAAGAGGGAGAGGAGAGGAGGAGAGTAAGAGGGAGGGAGAGTAAGAGGGAGGGAGAATAAGAGGGAGGGAGAGTAAGAGGGAGGGAGAGTAAGAGGGAGGGAGAATAAGAGGGAGGGAGAGTAAGAGGGAGGGAATGAATGAGCGGAAGAGGGAATACAGAGACTGGTTGTTCTGGGCGACCTAAACATAAATTACCAAGACTGAGGAATGTATTCAAGCTGAGAGAGAGAGAGAGAGAGAGAGAGAGAGAGAGAGAGAGAGAGAGAGAGAGAGAGAGAGAGAGAGAGAGAGAGAGAGAGAGAGAGAGAGAGAGAGAGAGAGAGAGATAAATGGATAGATAGATAAATAAATAGATAGGTGTTGATTGTAGCCAACTTAGCTTCATTAAGCTAAGCTTTGTTTGATCTATATACTTCAAGAGTGTCATACACAGAGCTGCTAAGTCTGCTACTTTATAAACTTAGAATGGACAATGAGGGTATACTCAAGTAATCTATAATGATTATACTTGGAGTTATAATTTAATTACGCTTGAGTGTACATGGTAAATACAGGTAAGAGAAGAGACCCCCCGGTTCATGGGCGAGAGGAGCTTAATTAAGACGACGTTTCGGTCCCACTTGGAGTGTTTGCCAAGTCACACTAACACAAAAGAGTAGGTA
This sequence comes from Cherax destructor, assembly GCA_009830355.1. NCBI lineage: Eukaryota > Metazoa > Arthropoda > Malacostraca > Decapoda > Parastacidae > Cherax > Cherax destructor. The sequence continues at coordinate 17,728 of WNWK01000393.1, forward strand.
TGTATATTGTTTGTAAGGAAACAGGAGGAGTGTTTCCGGACGCGGGTCTTGGTCACATGATGACCCGCAGTCACAGCTTTTGGTTATCTGACCGACGACTTCCGCTGGCTTACCTCTCCATCTTTTTAAAAATCATGGTTATGATTATAACCATTAGGAGTCAGTATATATATATATATATATATATATATATATATATATATATATATATATATATATATATATATATATATATATATGTCGTGCCGATTAGGTAAAACTTGCTATTTTGGCTTAAATAGCAACGCTCACCTTGCCATATAAGACAAGTGAAAATTTGTGTATGCAATAATTTCGCCAAAATTATTCTAAAGATAACGAAAAAAATATATTTAATTGTGTTTGTTTATTATTAAATTAATGTTAACGTATCTAAAATATATTTAGTTGGGTTAGGCTAAATTAAATTGCGCTTGTTGTAATAAGGTTAGGTAGGTTTTTAAAGTTTCTCTTGGTACAAAATTATAAATTCTTACATTAACATAAATGAAAAAAATATATCTTTAAATGTATAAGATAAAATTTTAGAAAGGACTTAATTTTAAATGAGTTCTTGCTAATTGACCAGTTTTACCTAATCGGCACGACATATATATATATATATATATATATATATATATGCAAAAAGATCACAGTAATCAGGTGATATCAAAATATGCAAGACAACCACTATGAAAAAATAGAGGAATTCCAAGCGCTTTCGTGACTACTCACATTATCAAGGAACGAAAGCGCTTGGAATTCTCTATTTTTCATAGTGGTTGTCTTGCATATATATATATATATATATATATATATATATATATATATATATTATATATTATATATATATATTATATATAGTATACAGTATATATATATATATATATATATATATATATATATATATATATATATATATATATATATATATATATATCAGATCGAAGGAGATTCGAACCTACGCACCTTGGAATAAGGTACGTATGTAAAAATTATTAATTTTGTACCAAAAGTACCTTAGAAAAATTACCTAACCTTATTATAACAAGCGCATTTTAATTTAGCCTAATCCAAGTAAATATATTTTAGATAAGTTTACGATAATTTAATAATAAACAAACACAATGAAATATATATTTTTTCGTTAGGTTCAGAATGATTTTTGCGAAATTATTGCATACACAAATTTTCGCTTGCCTTATTCGGCAAGAAGAGCGTTGCTATTTAAGCCAAAATCGCAAGTTTTACCTATTCGGCACGACATATATATAAACTGACTCTAAATTCTCTTTAGATAGTGGTAGCTTGTGGATTAAGTGGTATCACCCTAGGTTCATAACTGAAGGACCCTGGTTCGATCCGTGGGCGAGTTGCATATTCTATCAGTCCCACCACCTGTGGAGAAGTGATCTCCATACGACTGAATAGAGGGTGAGGTGGGAGCAACCTTCCTACCCAAATACGTACATATGATACAGGATGCCCAGGCTCACCCAGGAGTCATAACAACCCCCCTTCTCCCAGGCCACTGTTTGCAAGCGTAAACAACAAGTTATGGGTTATTACTTGTGATAACTTTAAGTTACGCGACACACTTGGACCTGCCTAGCATGGGCCAGTAGGCTTCCTGTAAGTGCTCTTTCTTTATCTTCTTAATGCTGTTGATAATGTTATTATTTGTTATAAGTGCCAATATAACATATTGGCACTTACTTCTTCAACTGAGGCCCTGCTAGCTAGGTCAGTGAATGTGCATGCTGTGTGAGAAGTGGTGCCAGAAAGTGCCCAGTTAATAGGGGTATCGTGTTGTCCTTGGAGGTCAATATACCACGGTATAATGTCTGTGGACTCGTATAGAGGTCCTGTGGTATAAAACCGAATAGGCAGCCTGGAGTTTACCTGGAGTCCCCGGTCTCACACCAGTCCTTCCGGTTGCTCGCCTGATTGATCAAGCTGTTAGTGCCCGCCACTCGCGGTCCAGCATATGCACCACAACCCGGCTTATCAGGAACTGTTTTAGAGGAATCTGTCGAGTTATCTCTTGAAGACAGCTAGGAGGGCGCTGAAGAGTCATGGTCCCTTAACACTGTATTGACAGCTCCCTGCTTTTCATTAGAGGTATCCTGCACCGTCTGCCACGACCAACATCCGTAATTGTTGGACAGTTATAGAACTGCTAATTAAAGTGATCTGCCAGACAGATGACCACACAAGTGAAGGGTAATATGTAAATCAACGCACAATTACAATGTACACAGACTTCAAGTAACGTCATGGAAAGTGAGCAACTGTACAAAAAGAACCACATCGACTTACTTATGTCCGTAATGCAATACGGTCGTAAACAGACGACCTTAACAATGCTGAAGAAGCAACATGGAGATGGAACTCTTTAGCTCTAGATGTCTCACACTTTCGTGCGTTGTCAGGAGCTATGTAATGTTGCAAGACAGTAACAGATAGAGGGGAGACTCTCTGAGGCAAGGCAGAGAGTATCAGTGGCAGCCCATGACACACACTGACATGGGCTGCCACTGACACCTCCTACCTTGTCTCAGAGAATTTCCCCTCCTATCTGTTGCTGTCTTGCAGCATTGCATAGCTCCTGACGACGCACGAGAGTGTGAAAGCTCTACAGCTAAAGAGTTCCATACCCATATGGCTTGTTATATTCGTAAATACACGCATCTCGAACGATAAAAAAAGTGGACTGGTAAGTGTCGTTTCCTTGTACAGGACAGAGGAAGGTCACAACATTGTGTGTAGGTCAGGATAAAGGTGGTCAGAGGAACACCTGTCAGGGTGGTGATGGATGGACTGAGGTCAAAACGCCAGGTAGGGTCATGTTTGTATATTGATAGGTGAAGAAGTGGAAGTACTGAATACCTCAGTTAGTGTCTAACTTGTTAGACACCAGCCACCAGGTCTGCAGGAGGGAACTCTACGTTAACGTTATCAAAGGAAGATCAGTATTGCATTTATATGTGTCAGTGACTATAGTTTAAACAATTACCTTAACTACGACCATCATTACCACTACTATTATCACCACTACCACCATCACCACCAGCAGCAGCACCACCACAGAGACCACTAGGACCACCAACACACGGGGGTGCGAGCAAGGTGAAGGTTGTCCAGTCGGTCATTAACCCCAGAGCAAGGCCGCCTCAACCCCCCTCCTTCCCTCCCTCCCTCCCCCTCCCGCAATCCTTTCCTCTCCTCTCCCTTACCTCTCTCCTCCTCCATCTTCCTACTCTCCCCTTCCCTCCTCCTCCTCCTCTTTCAACGGCCCTTCACCAGCGCTAAGCTTTCTACGTCTCTCTTCGTATTGCGTCTCAGAGACGTGTTCAGGGAGGGAGAGACGTAGGAACATTAAAAAGATGGAGCACTGCAGAAGGCCTACTGGCCCATGCTAAGCAAGTTCAAGACGTAAGGGTAAGTCTCCTAGCACCTGTTGCTTCTGTTACTAGTTAACAGGTACCCACGACTGTTGTGGCTTGTATGGGGAAGATCTAAAGAAAAAATCCCAGTGAAAATAAGCCACACTGAGTTATCCTGGGTTATTAACCCTCCAGGGTTACTAATTCCCATGAAGTCGACAAGTAGGGAACTCCAAGCCAAGGTCAGATAATTCTGGCGAAGATCTTGTGTTCGAACACACGACGAATACGCCCACCACACCACGCCCACCACACCACGCCCACAACACCACGGCCTCAACACCACGCCTACAACACCACGCCTACAACACCACGCCTACAACACCACGCCTACAACACCACGCCCACCACACCACGCCCACAACACCACTGCCTCAACACCACGCCCACAACACCACGCCAACAACACCACGCTACAACACCACGCCAACAACACCACGCAAACAACACCACGCCAACAACACCACGCCCACAACACCACGCCCACCACACCACGCCCACAACACCACGGCCTCAACACCACTGCCTCAACACCACGCCCACAACACCACGCCCACAACACCACTGCCTCAACACCACGCCCACAACACCACGCCAACAACACCACGCCCACAACACCACGCCAACAACACCACGCCAACAACACCACGCCAACAACACCACGCCCACAACAACACACCCACAACAACACACCCACAACAACACACCCACAACACTTTTACTCCCTGGAGCTCAGGCGAGAAAGATACATCATAATTTACACCTGGAATATCCTAGAGAGACTGGTCCCAAATCTGCACACAGAAATCACTCCCTACGAAAGTAAAAGATTGTTCAGACTGTGCAACATCCCCCCCCCAGTGAAAAACAAGAGTGCCGTGAGTACACTGAGAGCAAACACAATAGGTGTCAGGGGCCCAAGGCTCTTCAACTGCCTCCCAGCATAAGGGGGATTACCAATAGACCCCTGACTGTCTTCAAGATGGAGTTAGTATTTGATCAGCCGAGCTGTGGTTCGTACGTCGGTCTGCGTGCGGCCAGCAGTAACAGCCTGGTTGATTGGGCCCTGATGCACCACGAGGCCTGGCCATGGACCGGGTCGCGGGGGGCGTTGACCCCCGGAACACCCTCCAGGGATACCCCAGGTAGGTTGATCTACAACAACCTCAGCACCCATACAGCACTCATCTGTTGGGTAAATGGGACAATAAAACGTTTCGGTCTGGACTGACCTTTAATGAACCTCAATCCTGAGCGAAACATCATGTATTTATATCCTCTAATCTGACCTCTTTTATTTGGTCCATGTGGGTTTGTGGCGTTGACCAAATGTACATTATCATTTGTCTGGAATGCCACTTGTGTTGTGTGTCAGGTCTGGTCAGGTCTGATCTGGTCTGGTCTGGTCAGGTCTGGTCTGGTCAGGTCTGGTCTGGTCAGGTCAGGTCAGGTCTGGTCTGGTCTGGTCTGGTCAGGTCAGGTCTGGTCTGGTCAGGTCTGGTCTGGTCAGGTCTGATCTGGTCAGGTCTAATCTGGTCAGGTCTGATCTGGTCTGGTCTGGCCTGGTCTGGTCTGATCTGGTCTGGTCAGATCTGATTGCTCTGATATGGTCTGGTCAGGTCTGATCTGCTCTGATATGGTCTGGTCAAATCTGATCTGCTCTGATATGGTCTGGTCAGATCTGATCTGCTCTGATATGGTCTGGTCAGGTCTGATCTGGTCTGGGGTTTGTTATCAGTAGAGACCTACTCAACGTTGTTTTAAACTGATGACTTATAATACAGCAGCTGTGTTATGCCTCCTGTGTATACCTGGAGGGGATGAACGCCCCCGCGGCCCGGTCTGTGACCAGGCTCTGTGGAATATCTTGCCAGTATTAACAGTCGTTACTTTTTAACCACAAAATTCTCTTAACTTTGGTCAATATTATAAGGTAAATATTGAAGTCGTGTTAATGATCCTTAAAATAATATTTATCCTTAAGATTTATGCAAAATTGAAGAGAGAGAGAGAGAGAGAGAGAGAGAGAGAGAGAGAGAGAGAGAGAGAGAGAGAGAGAGGAGAGAGAGAGAGAGAGAGAGAGAGAGAGAGAGAGAGAGAGAGAGAAAGAGAGAGATAGAGATAGAAAGAGAGAGAGAGAGAGAGAAAGAGAGAAAGAGAGAGAGAGAGAGAGAGAGAGAGAGAGAGAGAAGAGAGAGAGAGAGAGAGAGAGAGAGAGAGAGAGAGAGAGGCTACAGTTAGGTTCAGAAATATTTTCTCACCTCTCTTTTGTGCACTTGTAACATTTATTTTGATGCTCCTCGTGCACACGAGCGTGCACACGATACACGAGCGTGCACACGAGCGTGCACACGATACACGAGCGTGCACAATAAACTGATTTATTTAAAGAGAAAAATGTAAATAACCTAATCATTCTAGGCAGATTATCTCATATGCACCGTAATATTCTCTGGTGTGTCCTCTTCCTCCTCCTCTTCTTCTTCTTCCTCTTCCTCCCCCCCCCCTCCTCTCACAGGTTCACTGCCAGAGTCAGTGAACCATAGTGGTATGAGCATTGTGGTGGCCTTGCTGAAGTCTGGCAGCTCAGGCCAGCATATTCACCTCATGTTAGTTACCATTTTGTCCTAGGCACATGTCGATTAGACACTAGGCCTGTTGTATGTGTGTGTGTGTGTGTGTGTGTGTAACGAAACACTTCGAAATGTTTCGGCCCCGCCGGGAATTGAACCCGGGCCCTCCGTGCGTGAAGCAAGAGCGCTAGCCACCATGCCATCGGGGCGTAAGCGACTCATCCTGTGTGATGGAATATGAGAGGGAAGCAGAGCTGGCTTTCCTTCCTACGATGTAGCTTATATGATGCAGCAACACACTGTAGAAGCAACTGATAAGGCCTCTACGATTATCAATGTTAGTTAACATTACCTTTAGTGAAGTCAGCGGGGTCAAGGTCAGGAAAATGATTGGGTGAACCATAAGAACTTTTAAAAACAAGACAAATCATAAGAGTGATGTTTGTGTTAATAGCTCTTGAAGTCCCTACTGAAACACTACTGATCTGCACTAGCAGCATCACTATAGAGGGTGTGCCATGCAACGAGTATGTTACAATTTATGTGGATTACGTCACTCCCATATAGACTGCCTCCCGACCAGCGAAGCGGGGGCTAAGGATTTAACGATTTATAGGAGCCCCGTCGTTGTATCAATACCTCAGTTCATCGGCCAATCACAGACAAACCCGCCAGAGCTGTGAAGCGATGTGGTTCATTTGTGACAAGAGTTTTAGCAGACTTGTCTGGGCTGCTGGTCTTTTATGGTGCTTTCTCTGATTCTTGCTCTTACATTACTGTACATAATGTAAATACCAGCTGCTTATTTGGTGAAGGAAATAAGTCATATAACTGCTGTTGTCTTTTGCTTGCTCCATTATTTATTAAATTAGTATAAGGTGTGCATGTCATTCTACACCTGTATACGTAATAGAGGTACAAAATAGTTTGTAATGGTTGTAATTATAGCTATAATTTTTAATAGGATGGAGGGTAAGCTAGCGGAAGGCCTCGGTCAGATGATCAAAAGCTCCAGCTGCGGTTCATCACATGATTAAGACTCGCGCCAGGAAACACTTGCCGTTTCCTGACGAACCTTACCTAACCTATGGAAAAATAGACACAGAGGCAGTATAATGTCATCCTTTATTGACAACGTTTCGCCCTGACAGTGGACTTTATCAAGTCACAAACAGATCTACCTGGGGTAAAGAGTACACGAGAATGTTGGGTATGTTGTATATTAGAGATGAACCTGCAGGTCCGTCTATAATGCTAGTTACCAAGGTCTACCCTAGTACCACCTGTGTTGGTAAACACCAGCGTCTATAACAGCACACTTGCTGCACCTGTGTAAACACCAGCGTCTATAACAGCACACTTGCTGCACCTGTGTTGGTAAACACCCGTAGTGTTGAGTGTGACATCCTGGGAGAGACTTGTCATATTACAGGTATTACTGTGCTGTGCAGTGCTCTGACGTACAACAGCAGGTGTTTGTCTGGAAAATAAAACATCTGATATACAACAAACAACAGGTGTTTGTCTGGAAAATAAAACATCTGATATACAACAAACAACAGGTGTTTGTCTGGAAAATAATGTCTTAAAAATACATAACAAAGACACGAGAAAAATGAAACTGAGGTTCCTTGTAAAGTGTCTGTTAGTGGTACAAAAAAGTACAGTCTTGTGGCGCCTTGTACAGTTCTGCCCTGAACCACCTGAACAGTGGACGGCCAGAGGGACGCTGTCTTGATGATGCTGGGGACTCTTAATCCAGGGAGGGTGTCTTGATGATGCTAGGGACTCTTGACCCAGGGAGGGTGTCTTGATGATGCTGGGGACTTGATCTAGGGAGGGTGTCTTGATGATGCTGGAGACTCTTGACCCAGGGAGGGTGTCTTGATGGTGCTGGGGACTTGATCTAGGGAGACTGTCTTGATGATGCTGGGGACTTGATCTAGGGCGGCTGTCTTGATGATGCTGGGGACTCTTGACCCAGGGAGGGTGTCTTGATGGTGCTGGGGACTTGATCTAGGGAGACTGTCTTGATGATGCTGGAGACTCTTGACCCAGGGAGGGTGTCTTGATGGTGCTGGGGACTTGATCTAGGGAGGCTGTCTTGATGATGCTGGGGACTCTTGATCCAGGGAGGCTGTCTTGATGATGCTTGGGACTCTTAATCCAGAGACGCTGTCTTGATGATGCTGGGAACTCTTAATCCAGGGAGGGTGTCTTGATGATGCTGGGGACTCTTGACCCAGGGAGTGTGTCTTGATGATGCTGGGGACTCTTGATCCCGGGACGCTGTCTTGATGATGCTGGGGACTCTTGACCCAGGGAGGGTGTCTTGATGATGCTGGGGACTTGATCTAGGGAGGCTGTCTTGATGATGCTGGGGACTCTTGATCCAGGGACGCTGTCTTGATGATGCTGGGGACTCTTGATCCAGGGAGGCTGTCTTGATGATACTGGGGAACTCTTGATCCAGGGAGGGTGTCTTGATGATGCTGGGGACTCTTGATCCAGGGAGGGTGTCTTGATGATGCTGGGGACTCTTGATCCAGGGAGGGTGTCTTGATGATGCTGGGGACTCTTGACCCAGGGAGGGTGTCTTGATGATGCTGGGGACTCTTGATCCAGGGAGGGTGTCTTGATGATGCTGGGGACTCTTGATCCAGGGAGGCTGTCTTGATGATACTGGGGAACCCTTGATCCAGGGAGGGTGTCTTGATGATGCTGGGGACTCTTGATCCAGGGAGGCTGTCTTGATGATACTGGGGAACTCTTGATCCAGGGAGGGTGTCTTGATGATGCTGGGGACTCTTGATCCAGGGAGGTTACCTTGATGCTGTTGAAGGCTTCATTTAAAATAAATGGGAACAGCCTTCCTCTTCCTCGGACTAAACCTGATTGCCGTATATATATATATATATATATATATATATATATATATATATATATATATATATATATATATATATATATTCTTTCTTTCAACACGTCGGCCGCCTCCCCCCGAGGCAGGGTGGCCACCGAGGCAGGGTGGCCACCGAGGCAGGGTGGCCACCGAGGCGGGGTGGCCCAAAAGGAAAAACGAAAGTTTCCCCTTTTACATTTAGTAATATATACAGGAGAAGGGGTTACTAGCCCCTTGCTCCCGGCATTTTAGTCGCCTCTTACGACACGCATGGCTTACGGAGGAAGAATTCTGTTCCACTTCCCCATGGAGAGAGGAAATAAGAACAAGAACTAGTAAGAAAATAGAAGAAAACCCAGAGGGGTGTGTATATATATGCTTGTACATGAATGTGTAGTGTGACCTAAGTGTAAGTAGAAGTAGCAAGACATAACTGAAATCTTGCATGTTTATGAGACAGAAAAAAAGACACCAGCAATCCTACCATCGTGTAAAACAATTACAGGCTTTCGTTTTACACTCACTTGGCAGGACGGTAGTACCTCCCTGGGCGATTGCTGTCTACCAACCTACTACCCAGGATATATATATATATATATATATATATATATATATATATATATATATATATATATATATATATATATATATATATATATGTGTGTGTGTGTGTGTGTGTGTGTGTGTGTGTGTGTGTGTGTGTGTGTGTGTGTGTGTGTGTCTTGCCGGCAGGCTGGAGGCTGGACTTGAGTCCTGGAGATGGGAAGTACAGTGCCGGCACTCTGAAGGAGGGGTGTTATGTTACAGTTTTATAACTGTAGTGTTTAGCGCGCCTCTGGCAAGACAGTGATGGAGTGAATGATGATGAAAGTTTTTCTTTTTCGGGCCACCCTGCCTTGGTGGGAGACGGCCGATGTGTTAATAATAAAAAAATATAATATAGCAACGCTCTTCTTGCCGAATAAGGCAAGCGAAAATTTGTGTATGCAATAATTTCGCAAAAATCATTCTGAAACTAACGAAAAAAAACAATTCATTGCGTTTATTATTAAATTACTGTAAACTTATCTAAAATATATTTAGTTGGAAAAGATGGGTTAGAAAATAGATCTTTATGCTTTTCGTATAAAGTATCACAAGAAGACATGTCCTTCTTCAGGTGTGTTTAAGTGTTTGTATCTTCCTCTCAGCGTCGTGTGCCGGGGTGCGTTGTGGAGAGGACCGCAAGTGTGTGGTGCGGTGCGGCGCCCCCCGCTGCGTCTGTTCCCCGCAGTGCCACCTCAAACACAAGGAGGCGGTGTGTGGCACCGACGGCCGCACCTACAAGTCAGAGTGCCACCTCCTGAAGAGGGCCTGCAGGAAGAAGAGGAGGCTCCTGGTAGCTCACTATGGACCCTGTCAGAGTATGTACTTAGCAGTTTGTTCTTGTTTCGAGATTCTTGAATTTCTATCAGGGAAGGAAGGGTCCCCTTATATGCATTAATCTAAGAACAACTAGTACAACAATGTGTACTCGATGTACTCTAGCAAGGAATATAAGGAGAATGCAAAAAAACAAGGACAAAATACTATGTACTTGTTCTGTCAGGAAGCGTATGTATCAGTGGTCCTTAACCTTCCTAAACAAGTCTGCCACATTTGATGGTCAAATGTGTGATGAGGGCCGCATCCATTTCCTAGAAGGGCCACATGTGGCCATTCTAGGGCCACTCTTTTTTTTTCCTTAGGTATTCCTCGATCCTTTGTAGGATCGAGGAATACCTTTTGCCCCAGTTTTTTTGTCTGGTACCCTATCAACAACTTTCTTATAGTCTAAAAAATGTGCAGTTCTCCCTGTCTGTCTCTTATTTCTGTTACCTTGTTGTAAAACTAATAGGTATGGCGTGCGTGCGTGCGTGCGTGCGTGCGTGCGTGCGTGCTACAATGAAAGGCAAATGCCCCCCCCACCCGCTCCTAATTACATCATCCGCATATGGAAAAACAAATATTATCTTCATTCATGAAGGACAAAGCGCATTGTTGGTCTATGAGATAATAATTTAAGGGCAGGTTTTGTGGTGTGGATTTATTGCCTCACAGTCTCGCTATATTTATTACCCTCACTTGGTATCATATATATCACCAAGTCGCCCTATTGTCCGCGCTAATTCAATATTTCACTAACAACACGGAAGCAATTACGTGTTGTTTATGTGGAAAGAAAACGATTAATGGGAATTCGGCTTTTATAGAAAACGAACGTATTTGGACTATAACTTATGATATTGTATTTTCTCCTTGAGTGTCCGCATCTAAGAGGTTATAGGTTGCCAGTAGAGGTTGATAGAATGCCTTCATTGATGCTGGGAGGAGCCGTGAGAGCCGCTTACTTGTGAAGCTTGGCAACAAGAGATGCTTGAAGGATGCCAGACACAATACTAATATTTAAGATGATGGACAGACAGTAAGCCCTCAACTACAAACAAGCGTTCCTAACAGACTTACTGTGACATGTCATGCAGACGATAAAAGAAAAGACTGGTACAGCACCTAGAAATTAGAATAGTGTGGTAAACCTGTGGGATGTTATTTGGTGCGAACAGGGATGAAAACTCAATCTTTTGTAAATCGCATGACAGACACTTAACCTCGCTGCACTAACCTAGAATTCACTGAATTCCTCACTGAGCTCTGGCGTGGCTGCTGTAAAGGCAAGTAGCCGTTTATAAACCTAGCAGAGACATGACTTACTAACGGAGGTTATACAGCAACAAGAAGGATTTGTGCAAAGCATTTTCCTAGACTGGAGGGAGGCCTTTAACACTGTACTACACGAGACTGGAGGGAGGCCTTTAACACTGTACTACACGAGACTGGAGGGAGGCCTTTGACACTGTACTACACGAGACTGGAGGGAGGCCTTTGACACTGTACTACACGAGACTGGAGGGAGGCCTTTGACACTGTACTACACGAGACTGGAGGGAGGCCTATGACACTGTACTACACGAGACTGGAGGGAGGCCTATGACACAGTACTACACGAGACTGGAGGGAGGCCTTTGACACTGTACTACACGAGACTGGAGGGAGGCCTTTGACGCTGTACTACACGAGACTGGAGGGAGGCCTTTGACACTGTACTACACGAGACTGGAGGAGGCCTTTGACACTGTACTACACGAGACTGGAGGGAGGCCTTTGACACTGTACTACACGAGACTGGAGGGAGGCCTTTGACACTGTACTACACGAGACTGGAGGGAGGCCTTTGACACTGTACTACACGAGACTGGAGGGAGGCCTTTGACACTGTACTACATGAGACTGGAGGGAGGCCTTTGACACTGTACTACACGAGACTGGAGGGAGGCCTTTGACACTGTACTACACGAGACTGGAGGGAGGCCTTTGACACTGTACTACACGAGACTGGACAATGAAACTTTCTATACCGTAACTGTAACAAGTAACAAACAACTCACACTTACCAGATGAAACTCTAGACGACTTTTCGGTCAGTTCTGGACCATTATCAGTTTACGATAGTAGGTTAACGTTGCGCCGCAAGACTATTAAACAAAGTAGTGGAGCAAGGTGGGCAGAGAGGCAGTGTAGTAGCATGGGTTAATGTACACTTGAAGGACACCACAGTCACACCAACAATGGGAGGGCTAGATCTCTTGTACCGGGAGAAACCAAGACTAGAAGAAACAAGATCATGTCTACAAATTACTCCTGAGCATAGAGCAGTCTCCCCTGCTCTCAGAGCAGTGGAGACTGCTCTCAGAGAAGGGCATACTGCTCTCAGAGCAGGGGAGACTGCTCTCAGAGCAGAGCATACTGCTCTCAGAGCAGGGGAGACTGCTCTCAGAGCAGGGGAGACTGCTCTCAGAGCAGGGCATACTGCTCTCAGAGCAGGGCATACTGCTCTCAGAGCAGGGCATACTGCTCTCAGAGCAGGGCATACTGCTCTCAGAGCAGGGCATACTGCTCTCAGAGCAGGGGATACTATCTTTGAGCATTATCCACTGCTCTCAACGCAGAATCCGCTGCTCTCAGAGCAGTATAAAAGACGAGTGCTTTGTTAAGGTGGACCATGAACCAGAGGCCACTGCTGGAAGCTGTATCCCCAGAAGAACGTACAACAAAAGGTGACCCCACACGCGGGTACGAACGTACACAAGAAGAGTGAGGATATAACCTACATGGAGGTAAAAACTACTATTTTTTGTGTATTTCGACCATCAGCTGGGGTCTTCTTCAGAAAATCTTCTGAAGAGGAACCGATCTGCTGGGCAGATGGAAGAGCCGTTACAACCAATCACAGGTAAAGCAAAGATGTGTTGCTGGAGATAAATAGCAACACCACCCCTGACTTAGGCGACATCTGCAAGACTAGCAGTAATAATAATAATAATAATAATAATAATAATAATAATAATATATAATATTATTATTATTATTATTATTATTATTATTATTATTATTATTATTATTATTATCAACCTACCGTCCCTGGCTTCCACCCTTCCAGCTTTTCCTGTTCTGGGAATGAGAGATTCTGGGAAAGGCAAAGCGCTCATTAACTAAGTTAAGACTAAACATTGTGCATCACCCTTCCCACCAGTTCCACCCTTTCCCACCCCTTATATATATATATATATATATATATATATATATATATATATATATATATATATATATATATATATATATGTATATATATATATAGACACACAACTACAGTGTTAGTCACGGCATTATGCCGCCCCCCCCCCACACGTACCAAAACACAAACACATACCATGAAAGATTATAATATATATATTTGCACACTTCCTGAGGGTTTAATACTTGTTGCTGCGTCCTTTACGCTTAATCACGTCCCTCAGCCATGTAGGAAGACTATATTATTCCATGCCTCATGTAGAGCAGCCTCCAGTCGTGGGTTGGGACTGATATCCTTGTCCAGTAAACTTCGTTTCACTATTGAACAGAGGTTCTCAATAGGGTTTAGGTCTGGGGAATTGCCTGGCCAGTCATTAAAGAATCTCACTTCACAGTCTTTAAGTCACTGGTGGTATGACACGGTGCATCGTCCTGCATAAAAACCGTAGCCCCACACTTGTCAAACGCCTCAGGTATATTGTCACACGATAACTTCAGGTAATTATACTGGTTCATAGACTGTTTTTTGGGAAGCACAATGAGTTAACCAACACCCTGAGCACTGAAACACCCCCAAACCTTGAGCGAGTCTGTGAGAACTGTACCCACTCTGCCTGAGGTATCCCAGCAAGTGAGCACGTCTCCTGTATTATCCCAGTGCTTAACAGAATAGGCAATAGCATAAGAGGGTACAAATAAAAATGGGAACTATGGCTATAGTTTACTTAATAACATAAAGAGCGAGAATACAACATATCCTAACGGAGAATTACATATAACAATTGACCTATGAGACTTATTACCAGGGGGAAGGGTAGATGTTACCAGTAACACGGACTTGTATTCACTCTTAATTCACCGACCAGCTGACCCGAGATTCCCAATGCGTGGTCCGCTAGACACGCGGCTGTCCAGGGCTCTCGCGCTCACCGGACCTGTCACCAACCTCTCTCCCTTCTCTAGCCGTTTCCTTGAACTTATATGGTCCTTAAAGCACCACCCTTTCCCATAAGGTGTAGACTACGTGTTACGACCTGACGCCCGTCAGGAGCAAAAGACCTGAGACTTAAGTCGAGAGGAGTGTGTGACAACTATTTGCCAAGGCAAGGTGTGTGACAATTTACTGGTTAATTAAGTCTCCCTTTTGACCTCACATCACAGTGACTACATCACAATTCCTCTTCTCCCCCAGTTTAAAATATCTGAGAACTAGGACAATTTATCCTAGTTCTACTACAATAGCAGATAATATAAAATTACACAGATCAGCGTAATTAATAAATTCTAGCAGAATAAACGAATAACAATAACTTTCTGGTGCGAAACCTCCTTATCACCCTTTCCCCTTAGTATCTGGCTCCAGTACCTTCCTGTACTGTACTAGAAATAAACTAGCTCTTGTAGTCACCCGCCCTTATGACCTCACAGCACAATGACTACATCACAAGTCTGGGTGTTTGGTGGTCCCACAGGTATAGCGTGGGCTTAGTGGGCCACTACCTCTGGGCCAGTACACATGTTCCCCATGGTTACAGGTGACGGTGAAGGTTGCTTCATCAATCCAAAGTACTTCAGACCACTGTTGAGGAGTCCAGTAAGGTATTTCTTTGCATAATCCAGCTTAGGTTTCTTCTGTGGCTTGGAGAGGATCGGTTTCTTAACCTGGCGGTGACTACTGTAGCCCAGTTCTGACACACGTCTGTTAACAGTTCTTACAGACACCTCTGAGAGAAGATGTGGGTTCTTTTCTTTCAATTCTCTAGCAGTTATCTTAGGTGTACTCTCTAACTGCTTCTTTAACACAGCTAAGGTACAAACAGATGTCTTCTTGGAGGGGCCAGGCCGAGGTTTGGTAGACGGTAACTCGACACCACCACCAGCTTGAAATGCTTCTCCCAGTTCCTCACTGAACGCTCACACACACCAACATTCTCCACTATTTCTTTCGTCTGGTGCCCAGCTTTGTGAAGCCCTATGATTTGAGCTATAGTTTCAGGTGTTAAAGACTTCCTTTTACCCATAATCAAACATGTATAGCCCCAAAACCAAAAGGAACACTGGACAAAAGATGGGGAGGATGAGAGACAAAAGTGCAACACTTCCTCTCACCACGGCAGCCACGTGAGCACTGAGGAGTCACTGTGGAGTGTGGCGGCAAGCCGAGACGTCATGCTAACGGCTGCTACCTGGCGTAATGCACTGACGAAAAAAGACCCCTCTGTATGGTAGGCCTTTGATTTTCGTCACGGAATTATGCCGTGGCTCTCACCTGGCATAATGCCGTGACTAGCACTGTATATGTGTGGTTGTGAGCTGCGCTGCCCAACGTAGACCAGTAGGGATACTGTTGAATCTTCTCTTTTACAATCTTAGTTAAAAAGAAACAAATGTCAAGCGCTTTCCCGAGTACCTCGGGAGTGTTATTGTTGTTTGAGTGTGTGATTGATGGAGTACCTCGGGAGTGTCATTGTTGTTTGAGTGTGTGATTGATGGCCTTGGGAAAACTCTTATAATTTAATTCCCCTTCGGAGTGGTTAAATTTCAGAGTAAAATATTACCAGTGATCTTGATACAGCTGTATTTTCGTGATCGTATTGCAGTTGTATTCCTGTGATCTTGTTGCATCTCGTGTATTAACGTGATTTTGTTGCAGCGTGCACTGGCGTGCGCTGCGGCGGAGAGAAGAAGTGTGTACTGGACGAACAGATGACCCCGCGCTGTGTGCGCTGCCCCTCTTCTTGTCCACCCCAGGACAAGCCGCGCCCTATCTGCGCCGCCGACCAGCGCACTTATGTCTCCCCATGCCACCTGAAGCGGGCGTCCTGCCGCGCAGCTGCTGAAATACCCAGGGCATACAAGGGGCCCTGCAGAGGTCAGTGCACCATCCTAGATAAACATAACAATGGAGGAACACTGCAGAAGGCCTACTGGCCCATACAAGGCAGGTCCTTATCAAAACCACCCAAGAATTTACTTCCGTACCCACGACACCAATCACACCCTGCCCCTCCCAATCTTTTATTAAAGCTACCCACGGTCCCAGCCTTGACCAATCTACCCTAGATGTTGATGATTAGCAGACATGTGCAACAGTTGGGTATCTTTACTGAGGAAACGTTTCGCCCTCACCGTAGGCTTCTTCAGTCAAATACAAGGGCAGCAGTAGTAATGAAATAAAGATAATATAATCAGTCCATCAACTTTGCAGAAAAAGTATTTGAGGTGGTCAGCCCCACAGCCAGGGTGAGGGACTGACCACCTCAGTTCCTCACCACCACCTCAGTCCCTCACCACCACCTCAGTCCCTCGCCACCACCTCAGTCCCTCACCACCACCTCAGTCCCTCGCCACCACCTCAGTCCCTCACCACCACCTCAGTCCCTCGCCACCACCTCAGTCCCTCGCCACCACCTCAGTCCCTCACCACCACCTCAGTCCCTCACCACCACCTCAGTCCCTCGCCACCACCTCAGTCCCACAGCCAGGCTGAGGGACTGACCACCTGGGTTTGATTGGTGCCCGGGGTACTGGAGCAAATTCTCGGGTAACTGTGGGTAGGGGGTGGACAAATACATGGGTGATTTTGATAAGGACCTGCCTTGTATGGGCCAGTTTGCCTACTCCGGTGTTCCTCCTTTCTTTTGTTCTTTCTAAATCTGCTTGAATGGGTACAGGGCCTGAGTAGGCTTAACTAGGTCAAAGCAGGTCAGGGAGGTGCAGTTAAAGGTCTAAGAGAACCGACTAAGTTGATAAGTTAGACACATGTACAACACTTGGGTATCTTTATTGAGGAAACGTTTCGCCACAAGTGGCTTCATCAGTCCTATACAAAGAAGAATGGTGAAGATCAGAAGGAGATTGAGGTAATCAGTCCCTCAGCTTGGAGTCGATATATTGGACTGATGAATGTTAAGTCAAAGGACACAAGTGCAACTAATGTGACATTTTATTGTGGCAACGTTTCGCTCTCCAGGAGCTTTGTCAAGCTCAGGAGATACCCCAGTGTTGCATAAGTGTGTAATTTATCAACAGGTTAGGACGATTTCAACTTGAGAACTTTGCGACTGATAATAATAATAATTATTATAATGTGGAGATAGCCATCTACATGCTTGTGTTGTGTGGCCGCCAGAGGACGCGACGTGCAGCAGCGTGAGGTGTTGGCGCGATCAACGTTGTTTGACGCGTGTGGACGGTCAGCCTCAGTGTACGTTGTGTGGGTCACTGGACTCGTGTAAGCCATCCTCCCGCCCCGTCTGCGCCTCCAACGGTCGTATCTACCCGTCGTGGTGCGCCTTCAAGCACGAGGCTTGCCGCTCAGGCAGGGCGCTTATCCCTACACTCCACCAGCACTGCGCCTCCAGTGAGTACTGCTACCTCCAGTGTTGTGTTACATCTATCTTCAACCCTCCATCTTCAACCCTCCAACCTCTACCCTCCATTTTCAACCCTCCAACCTCCACCCTCCATCTTCAACCCTCTAACCTCCACCCTCCATCTTCAACCCTCCAACCTCCACCCTCCATCTTCAATCCTCTAACCTCCACCCTCCATCTTCAACCCTCCAACCTCCACCCTCCATCTTCAACCCTCCAACCTCCACCCTCCATCTTCAACCCTCCAACCTCCACCCATTCTTCGTAGTTAGCTTACTTGAAATTAATCTTATATATGTGAACATACAACAACATTCATGTCTATATACATCAACATTCATGTGTATATGCATGGACATTCGTACATCAACATTCACATGTACATACATCGAGTGTATTGTAAACAAGTGGATATGTCAATATTATGTCTCACCAACGAACTCTCAGGTAATATCGTGTATTTGGGCCTCACACTGAGGCCCTCTTCAGCAGATTCAGTCCCAGGTCAAAATATAGAGTATTCGCCTTATCGTCTGGTTATTATCTGTATTACATACCTCATCCTTCTCTCTTCTCTTAACGGGGAGTGAGTGAGAGAGGACCCACCATCACTACTACTACTACTACTACTACTACTACTACTACTACTACTACTACCACCACCACCACCTTATCAAAGTAACGAAAGTGAGAAAGGAAGACATAGTAAGAGAAGAAAGAGTGAGCACAACACTTGTGTTGTAAGGGGTGAATCAACATTGGCAAAAGAATCATGGAAATATCCAAACAATGCACAGAGATTCCAGGTCCAGTAAACAGTTAAACACATACCCAGATAACCGTAAGAGACAGAAGAATCAGAGTGTGAGAGATGGTATGGTGATACCTACCAAGGTATGTATCTCCAAAGTTGGAGACCGCTGTAACCCGATGTTGACAGGGACTTCTCAAACCCAATACATCTCGTCACAATTCTACTACTATTACTACTACCACCACTACTACTATTACTACAACTACTACTACTACTACTACCCACGCAACCTTCCACCTGACTCCGGCCACTATATATACTCGTGTCTTAGTTATCTCGGTATTAGGACTGAAGAAGCCACTTGGGGCGAAACGTTTCCTTTAATAAATGTCCGGAACTGTACATAAGTGGCTTTTTCCACACGTTGTCGGTATCATCAGACCATTTCTCACACGTCCAGACACACTCGGTGTGGACTCTGCAACATACGGCAGCACATGACTTCCTCTGCAACATACGGCAGCACATGACTTCCTCTGCAACATACGGCAGCACATGACTTCCTCCGAAAGGAAGAAGTCACGTTGCTCCAAGGACTCAACCGAAGACTCGGATATGGAAATGTAGATCGCAGTTCTGGCGAAGAAGCTGCGAGAGCACTCACTGGACTCCCTGAGCTTTTGGGACAACGACACAAGTGAAATCAGCCTGGCCAGTGAGATAGAAGAAATCCCCATTCCTACCACAGAAATACCGTATAGCGAAGGTTGGAAGGAAGTACGATCTTCAAAGCCCAAGGGAAGGCGCTGTGTTTCCTTGCAGATCAGTCAAGCTAAAACTTCCGCAGGCAACAAATTCAGACTCGTCAACAAAGGACACCATGACACCCCGTATGCTGCTATAATTCACCTGGAGGAAAAATACGATCTGAAGATATCAGTTTTCCCATATCTGGAGGCACTGCAGAAGGTGAATGGCCTCGAATCGCCACTTGTTTTCACAGAACTTAAATCCATAGAA
Organism: Cherax destructor; assembly: GCA_009830355.1. Taxonomy (NCBI): domain Eukaryota; kingdom Metazoa; phylum Arthropoda; class Malacostraca; order Decapoda; family Parastacidae; genus Cherax; species Cherax destructor. The sequence goes on from WNWK01000393.1 coordinate 37,467, forward strand.
GCGGGTGACAAAAAAAGGCATCAACATCCTGAAAGCTGAGCGGCTCCGAGCCAGGAAGGACGGCGACGTATCTACGAGACAGATCTTGATCCAACATAGAGAATCTCTCCCTGCTCAGTTGGATCTCGGTTGCTGGGGAATATACCCGGTTACGGCGTACAACCCAGAGCCTTTGAGGTGCTTCAGATGCCAGAGGTACAACCACCTCAGCTCCCGAAGTCAGTTTAAAGAAGTATGCGGCATCTGCAGAGGATCTCACCCAACCAAGGACTGTTTGGTGAAGCAATGAAACCTAGATATCCGAACTGCGGCAAGAAGTATCATGCTTGGAACCTGCACTGCCCGGAGAGGCTCCGCCGTGTCAAGGCAGCAGGGAAAACTCCAGTTGTCCATCCTCCAGCATCAAATAGAGCCCTCATCACTGAGCAGCAGCCTCGTCCAGTGGAGGTTATAGCAACACGGAATTCAGGGCCACTTTCCCGACCACAGCGGCGAAGGAAGCCGAGGAAGCATCAGTGACGGGGTCGCGTCCTTGCTCAACCAGCGAACAATACCTCTGCTCAAGCTCCCACCCGACAACGGCAGTCAAGGGACCCTATGCTGCAAGAAAAGACTGTAGACAATGCATCAACCCCATCACAACAAGAGTCATCAGTTAGAAACACTGTAGTTCAAGACAGCAGATCAGGATATCCCATATTACCTCTGAGCCATCAAATGATGTCGACGATCACCTGCTTCACTGATATCATATGCGACCTGATAGGCTTAAAGGAAAACAGAAACATTCAAAACTATTGTGAAGGCCTTCGTTAACATATACATGATGGACAAAACAGAATTCATGCGTTTATTGGCAAATTTACCCGACCACCCGACACAGTGCTCAGAGACAGTGATGGTTGGGAGGGGGAAAATGCTGATGACCTCAGCCCCCCGTAGTACATAAGATGTTTTTTCAGTGGAACACAGAGCAGGTGAATTAGATCGACATTTCTGCAGAGATTCTCAGACGGGTCATCGTAGGATTAAGACCCGTGTCAGGATGTAATCCCTGACGAATCAGTCAGTATCTCTGTCTTATTACTGAAGACGCCACTTGTGGCGAAACGTTTCCTCTAATAAGTGTCCCAAACTGTACATAAGTGTATTTTTCCACAATTAGAGCGTGGTGCTCTACTGTAGGCAGAGTCACCAACTAAGTGTCAAGTTATGACAGAACGAGTAGGAGAGGAAAACCCTGATAGAGTAGCTCTTACAGAGACTAGACTCACAAGAATAATAAGAAATGCGGTATGCCCAGAGAGAAAGGCAGACTAGCCTGCGAGACTTGATCTAGTTTTCATACAGAATGAATAAAACACAGTTGAAATTAATTAATGGAAGCACTAAGTGCTAGCGATGATGAGTACTTGCTGGAAATATAAAAGAAATGGAGGAAATGAAACTACGAAAGGGAGGATGACTGTGATAGCAGGAGAAAATATCAGTGAGAGATGGATGACGAAGTTATAGAAAAAACAAATGAGGTGAGAGTAAGTTTCCACGAAGAACCTCAGTCATGTGTGTTAATGTTGGTAAAATTACCAACAATGTGTTAATTATAAGGACACAAGTGTAACTAATTCGACATTGTGGCAACGTTTCGCTCTCCAGGAGCTTCGTCAAGCCGTTACGGAATGGCTTGACAAAGCTCCTGGAGAGCGAAACGTTGCCACACTAAAATGTCACATTAGTTGCACTTTGTGTCCTTTTATTTAACCTCAGTTATAACTAGAGTTGTGTCTCACAGTCTTAGTCGATAACTGATGAGTAAGACACATGTGCGTCACTTGGGTATCCGTATTGTTGAACAGTAGGCTTCTTCAGTCAAATACACAGACAGCTGGTGTAGTAGTAAAATAAAAATGATGTAATCAGTCCATCAACCTTGGAGAAATAGTATTTGAGGTGGTCAGTCCCTCAGTCATGGTCTGGAACGATATCGTTCCAGACCATGGAGCTGGAACTCTTCTCCGGACTGAGGGACTGACCACCTCATATCTCCAAAGTTGAAAATTAGACACATGTGCAACATCTGGATATCTTTAATGTAGACGTTTCGCCCTCCAGTGGTTTTACCAATACAAATTCTAGGACGTGATTTGAAGACAATAGAACTATAAACAGAAGATGAGGTAATCAGTCCCTCATCTGCCCCCTCTGTATATTTGACTGAAGAAGCCTACTGTATTTTATACCATTTTCAACATACCTAGTCAGGTGGTCAATGTTGGTACTGTTGAGGCAGGTCACACCGCGCTGCCTGCGCTGCTGACGACGCTGTTCCTGAAGCATGATGCTATACGGTCAGCTTCCTGATCGTGGCCATGATAAGGCTATACTCAAGTATAATACAACGCTGCCAGCCACATGCGTCTGTACGATTTACAAACTGTTGCGTAAATTGTAGTGGTAAGTGTAGAGTGATTTAGGTGGTTTACCGAGGCTCACGTCGGCAGGAAGACTCACCAGAGTTGTGGAAGCCGCCAGGCAAGGAAGCATCAAGGAGGTATTTCCTTTTACGACATGTAATGAGTTTCGTCAGAGGACCCAGTTGCTCCCCTCCCCTTTCCTTCATCCTCGTCTTCCTCGTCCCCCCTCCCCTCTCTCTCTCCCCCTCTTCAGCTTCCCCAGTCTTCCTTCCCATCCTGCTAACCTAGCCTCTCAGCCATCTCCTATTCATCTTAGACAAGACGCAGATAATTAGTGCGTTCCTGGAAGCGCCACCACCACCACCATTACACCACCAACACCATTACACCACCAACACCACCACCATAACACCACCAACACCATTACACCGTCACCACCACCACCACCATTACACCACCAACACCATTGCACCGTCACCACCACCACCACCATTACACCACCAACACCATTACACTACCACCACCACCAATAACAACAACAACACAATTATACCACCACCAGCAACAACAAAACCATAACACCATCAACACTATTACACCAACACCATTGCACTATTACCACCACCACCAACAACAACAACACCATTACACTACCACCACCACCAATAACAACAACAACCCCAGTATACCACCACCACCAACAACAACAACAACCCCAGTATACCACCACCAACAACAACAACAACCCCAGTATACCACCACCACCAACAACAACAACAACCCCAGTATACCACCACCACCAACAACACCATTACACCACCAACACTACACCACCACCGCAACTACCTCCACCTTCACCAACAACAGTAACATTATCATCAGCAGCAGGTTATCGGACGGAGGGTCGAGGCTGCAACATTCCTTGCTCAGGATGTTTGGGTAATGTTTGAGGACGGTTCAGAATGTACAGATCATTATTATTACACTCAGAGGTAGGCGCTAGGCCCGTAGGGGCCATACAGAGCCTGTGTAATGGGAGATAATCAGGTTTGATACACGGAAGGGGCGTGTAGCTCCCATTCCTTCGTTCAAGAGCCCTTCACCGGCATCGGGGAACCCCTACCCTTGAAGGGAAGTAGAATGTCTGGAGGTAATATATTGTAGATAAGGACTGACTACTTGACATGTTGAGAGGACCTACAACAACCCTCAGGGACCGTCTTACAGGTCAGGGAAGGACCTACCACAGGGACCACTGCCTCTAGAGGTTGTTCCCAAATGAAAACGTCACATTTCGTCGACTTTATGGCTTTGGGAGATGGAACTTTTCTGCTTGGTGAGGGCTCAGGGCTCAGGGCTCAGGGCTCAGGGCTCAGGGATGCTCATCGCAGGAACTCATTGTCCTGAAGAACGACTAGAGAGAGAGAATGGAGCTCAATCATACGTTGGTGAAGTGTACGGCAAACAATAGAAAGCATCCGGGTACAATCTTGGAAGAGGCGATAAAGACAGGTACAAGTCTTTACAACTGTTGATCCTGTTGAGTTAACAGTAACTATGTAGGTTGTTAATAACTCCAGTAAGGTTTACATCTTTTTTTCATGGTTGTGGCTGTGTAGGTATACTTGGGATCCCCACTGCCCTCTCATGGTTGTGGCTGTGTAGGTATACTTGGGATCCCCACTGCCCTCTCATGGTTGTAACTGTGTAGGTATACTTGGGATCCCCACTGCCCTCTCATGGTTGTGGCTGTGTAGGTATACTTGGGATCCCCACTGCCCTCTCATGGTTGTGGCTGTGTAGGTATACTTGGGATCCCCACTGCCCTCTCATGGTTGTGGCTGTGTAGGTATACTTGGGATCCCCACTGCCCTCTCATGGTTGTGGCTGTGTAGGTATACTTGGGATCCCCACTGCCCTCTCATGGTTGTGGCTGTGTAGGTATACTTGGGATCCCCACTGCCCTCTCATGGTTGTGGCTGTGTAGGTATACTTGGGATCCCCACTGTCCTCTCATGGTTGTGGCTGTGTAGGTATACTTGGGATCCCCACTGCCCTCTCATGGTTGTGGCTGTGTAGGTATACTTGGGATCCCCACTGTCCTCTCATGGTTGTGGCTGTGTAGGTATACTTGGGATCCCCACTGTCCTCTCATGGTTGTGGCTGTGTAGGTATACTTGGGATCTCCACTGCCCTCTCATGGTTGTGGCTGTGTAGGTATACTTGGGATCTCCACTGTCCTCTCATGGTTGTGGCTGTGTAGGTATACTTGGGATCCCACTGTCCTCTCATGGTTGTGGCTGTGTAGGTATACTTGGGATCCTCCACTGCCCTCTCATGGTTGTGGCTGTGTAGGTATACTTGGGATCCCCACTGTCCTCTCATGGTTGTGGCTGTGTAGGTATACTTGGGATCCCCACTGCCCTCTCATGGTTGTGGCTGTGTAGGTATACTTGGGATCCCCACTGTCCTCTCATGGGTCTGGCTCATGTGTAGGTATCCTGGAGGACACGACTCACTCCATCGTGTATACTGGAGGACACGACTCTCACTCCATCGTGTATACTGGAGGACACGACTCTCACTCCACCGTGTATACTGGAGGACACGACTCTCACTCCACCTTGTATACTGGAGGACACGACTCTCACTCCACCGTGTATACTGGAGGACACGACTCTCACTCCACGTGTATACTGGAGGACACGACTCTCACTCCACCTGTATACTGAGGAAATGACTTACTCCGTGTATACTGGAGGCACGACTCTCACTCCACCTTGTATACTGGAGGACACGACTCTCACTCCACCTTGTATACTGGAGGACACGACTTCACTCCACTGTGTATACTGGAGGACACGACTCTACTCCACCTGTATACTGGAGGACGACTTCACTCCATCGTTATACTGGAGGACACGACTCTCACTCCACCGTGTATACTGGAGGACACGACTCTCACTCCACCTTGTATACTGGAGGACACGACTCTCACTCCATCGTGTATACTGGAGGACACGACTCTCACTCCACCTTGTATACTGGAGGACACGACTCTACTCCACCTTGTATACTGGAGGACACGACTCTCACTCCATCGTGTATACTGGAGGACACGACTCTCACTCCACCGTGTATTCTGGAGGACACGACTCTCACTCCACCTTGTATACTGGGGGACACGACTCTACTCCAGCGTGTATACTGGAGGACACGACTCTCACTCCACCGTGTATACTGGAGGACACGACTCTCACTCCACCTTGTATACTGGAGGACACGACTGTCACTCCATCGAATATACTGGAGGACACGACTCTCACTCCACCTTGTATACTGGAGGACACGACTCTCACTCCACCGTGTATACTGGAGGACACGACTCTCACTCCACCGTGTATACTGGAGGACACGACTCTAACTCCACCGTGTATACTGGAGGACACGACTCTCACTCCACCGATGTATACTGGAGGACACGACTCTACTCCACCTTGTATACTGGAGGACACGACTCTCACTCCACCGTGTATACTGGAGGACACGACTCTCACTCCACCTTGTATACTGGAGGACACGACTCTCACTCCACCTTGTATACTGGAGGACACGACTCTCACTCCACCTTGTATACTGGAGGACACGACTCTCACTCCACCTTGTACACTGGAGGACACGACTCTCACTCCACCGTGTATACTGGAGGACACGACTCTCACTCCACCGTGTATACTGAAGGACACGACTCTTACTCCACCTTGTATACTGGAGGACACGACTCTCACTCCACCGTGTATACTGAAGGACACGACTCTACTCCACCTGTATACTGGAGGACACGACTCTCACTCCACCTTGTATACTGGAGGACACGACTCTACTCCACCCTGTATACTGGAGACGATCTCACTCCACCGTACTGAGGACAAACTCACTCACCGTGTAACTGGAGACAACGACACTCACCTTATACTGAGACAGACTCACACGTACAACTAGATGACATTACTCACATATAGCTGAACAGACTTTTCCCCCTTAACTGAGGACGACTACACTATATAGAGAACCTCACTAACCGTGCATACTGAGGACAACAGATACTAGGAGACTACCAACCAGTGTACCATAGTAGTCAACGACTCACCACAGTGAACATGAGGAGACTCACTCACCTATACTGAGGACAACCTACTCACTTGTATACTGAGGACAACGACTACCCACGATATGAGTACACGACGTATCAAACTGGACACGACTATATCAACAGTATCAACTGAGTGACAACATATAGTCTAACTAGTATCAACAGTACAACAGTGACAACAAGTATAACATACAAACATGACAACAATAAGTACCAACAGTGACAACAATAGTAGTAACAGTACAACAGTGACAACAATAGTAGTAACAGTACCAACAGTGACAACAATAGTAGTAACAGTACCAACAGTGACAACAATAGTAGTAACAGTACCAACAGTGACAACAATAGTAGTAACAGTACCAACAGTGACAACAATAGTAGTAACAGTACCAACAGTGACAACAATAGTAGTAACAGTACCAACAGTGACAACAATAGTAGTAACAGTATCAACAGTGACAACAATAGTAGTAACAGTATCAACAGTGACAACAATTGTAGTAACAGTACAACAGTGACAATAGTAGTAACAGTACCAACAGTGACAACAATAGTAGTAACAGTCCAACAGTACAACAATAGAGTAACAGTATCAACAGTGACAACAATAGTAGTAACAGTACCAACAGTGCAACATATAGTAGTAACAGTGCAACAAAGTAACAGTAAGACAACAATAGTAGTATGTGTCACAGTCCCTCATGAAAAGAAGGCAGCAGAGGAGTCTATTAAAAAGGGAATTTCCCTCTCATGGCTATTTGGTGGGAGGCTGTTGAACAGTCTTGGGTCCCGGACACTTATTGTGTTTTCTCTTAGTGTACCAATGGCGCCCCTACTTATCATTAGGGTATTTTGCACCGCCTACCCAGTCTTTTACTTTCGTAGGGAGTAATATGTGTGTGCAGATTCGGGACCATTAATTCTAGGATTTTCCAGGTGTAGATTATGATATATCTCTCTCGCCTGCGTTCCAGTGAGTACAAGTCAAGTGCTTCCAGGCGTTCCCAGTAGTTAAGGTGTTTGATGGAACTTATATGTGCAGTAAAGTTTCTCTGTACATTCTCTAGATCTGCAATTTCACCTGCTTTGAATGGAGATGTTAATGTACAGCAGTATTCTAGCCTGGAGAGAACCAGTGACGGTGACGGAGCCTTGGCTGGTAGGTACCAGTGAGAGGTGACGGTATCTCAGCTGGGAGGTTCCAGTGACGGTACCTCAGCTGGTAGGTACCAGTGACAGTGACGGTACCTCAGCTGGGAGGTACCAGTGACGGTGACGGTACCTCAGCTGGGAGGTACCAGTGACGGTGACGGTACCTCAGCTGGGAGGTGACGGTGACGGAACCTCAGCTGGGAGGTACCAGTGACGGTGACGGAACATCAGCTGGGAGGTACCAGTGACGGTGACGGAACCTCAGCTGGGAGGTACCAGTGACGGTACCTCAACTTGGAGGTACCAGTGACGATGACGGTACCTCAGCTGGGAGGTACCAGTGACGGTGACGGATCCTCAGCTGGGAGGTACCAGTGACAGTGACGGTACCTCAGCTGGTAGGTACCAGTGACAGTGACGGTACCTCAGCTGGGAGGTACCAGTGACGGTGACGGTACCTCAGCTGGGAGGTGACGGTGACGGAACCTCACCTGGGAGGTACCAGTGACGGTGACGGAACATCAGCTGGGAGGTACCAGTGACGGTGACGGAACCTCAGCTGGGAGGTACCAGTGACGGTACCTCAACTTGGAGGTACCAGTGACGATGACGGTACCTCAGCTGGGAGGTACCAGTGACGGTGACGGAACCTCAGCTGGGAGGTACCAGTGACGATGACGGAACCTCAGCTGGGAGGTACCAGTGACGGTACCTCAACTGGGAGGTACCAGTGACGGTGACGGAACCTCAGCTGGGAGGTACCAGTGACGGTACCTCAACTGACGGGTTAATTGACAGGTTGACTCTCCACCACACCACTACCCCTTCCCTTACCCTGCCCTCCCCCACCCTGCCTTTCCTCACCCTGCCTTCCCTCACCCTGCCCTCCCCACCCAGCCCTCTCCCACCTTGCCAACATCCACCCTGCCCTCCCCCACCCGGCCCTCCCCTACCCTGTCCTCCCTCACCCAGCCTTCCCCACCCTGTCTTCCCTCCTCGGATGACGGTAAAACACCTAGCTTGGCTGGGTGCGTCAATCTTGTAGGATTGCGTGGTCCTCTGGGTTAGAGCGTCATGTGTTTTCGCTCACCATGAGTCGGGCCAAAGGAACATGGGTTCGAGTCCTTGGCTAGTCGCAGTGTTGTTATTGATCAATACCACTCGTTCGTGGTTACAATAATATATATATATATATATATATATATATATATATATATATATATATATATATATATATATATATATATATATATATATAAAATGATATTCCATATTCTGCTGTTCTTCTGTATTGTTCTTCTTCCTCTGTTCTTGTTCTCCTCTCTGACCTCTACTCCAACGGGGAGTGGAAGGGAAAGAGGGTACGGGTCGGTGGGTGGGAGGGGGGAGAGTTGTGGATAGTGGTCGGGAATGAGGGATGGGAGGAGGGGGGTGCTCGAGTTGTGGGTGGAGATGGGGGAAGGGTGTTGTGTTGAAGGAACCCCCACCCCAACCCCCACCCCTCTCTTCTCCTACCCGTTTCTCAATCACCCCTCCCCTCCCCTCCCGTCCCGTCCCCTCCCCTCCCCTCCCCTCCCTTCCCCTCCCCTGTGATAATGTAGGCAGATGTATTATGTAGTCGTTTCTGGCGTGTATCCAAGCCACACGTATGGGATACAGTGGTATACACGCCCTCTAGTACATCTCCCACGCCCTCTAGTACATCTCCCACGCCCTCTAGTACATCTCCCACGCCCTCTAGTACACCTCCCACGCCCTCTAGTACATCTCCCACGCCCTCTAGTACATCTCCCACGCCCTCTAGTACATCTCCCACGCCCTCTAGTACATCTCCCACGCCCTCTAGTACATCTCCCACGCCCTCTAGTACATCTCCCACGCCCTCTAGTACATCTCCCACGCCCTCTAGTACACCTCCCACACCACCCACGCTCTGTCACACCACCCACGCCCTATGTCATACCACCCACGCCCTATGTCACACCACCCACGCCCTATGTCACATCACTCACGCCCTCTGTCACACTATCCACGCTCTGTCACACCACCCACGCCCTCTGTCACACCCACGCTCTGTCACACCACCCACGCCCTCTGTCACCCACGCTCTGTCACACCACCCACGCCCTCTGTCACACCCACGCTCTGTCACACCACCCACGCTCTGTCACACCACCCACCTGTTGTCATTATTATTGTTTTATACACAGGAAAGCACTGAACCCGATTAAGTTAAACATAGCTAAGACGTTGTATTACAGCTCCTGGCCCTGGGCTGATTCCACAGTGCACAAAAGGGTTTAAATCTGACATTTTTATATTTGTTTTTTGTGGGCGGGAATGGGCGTGGGCGTGAGGTCCCTGGGCATGCATGAATGCGGACTCACTGGGTGGGGGACGTAGGTGTGTGTGGGTGGCTGGGTAGTTGTTACCTTGAAACGATTTCGGTCACCGGTCCCAGACCAGTCATCCCGGTTGCTGCATTGATCAATCAGACTGTTGGTGCCAACCGCACGCATCCAGCGTGTGCATCACAGCCCGGCTGATCAGGAACTGACTTTAGGAACTTACCAAGTTCCTTCTTGACGACAACTCGTCAAACACCCAAAATACTGGGAATATTGGAAGTCCCTTGAACTGTACTCCTTAGAACGTAGGCGAGAAAGATAGATCATAACTTACATCTGGAAGATACTGGAGGGATTGGTACCAAACCTGCACACTGTTGTCATCAGTGAAGACCTTTGACTCACATAATGTGTCTAACTTGGCAGACGATGCAACAATGACAAGTAGGGGCGCCGTTAGTACTCTAAGAGAAAACATAATAAGTGTCCGGGGCCCAAGACTGTTCAACAGCCTCCCACCAACCATAAGTGGAATTACCAATAGACCCCTGGATGTCTTCAAGAGGGAGCTGGACAGATACTTAAAGTCGGTGCCGGATCAGCCAGGCTGTGGATCGTACGTTGAACTACGTGCTGCCAGCAGTAACTGCCTAGTTGATCATGCCCTGATCCACCGGGAGGCCTGGTCGTGGACCGGGCCGCGGGGGCGTTGATAACAATATGCTCACCGAAGAAGCCAGGTATAGATACTCAGAAATTTGGGGAAAAAATTAATGTACAATTGTTATGGATCCCATCTGACACTGGGTTACTCCATGATAAAGTTGACATGTGAGCCAAGAAGAACACCCTGAAGGAGAATGTAGAATGTAAGTTTGGTGTGTCTGTGGCTAGCACTAGGAATAATATTAGATAGAAGTAAATAATAAAAATGAATGTTATAGGAATGCTATTAGAAGTCTGAGTAGATCTATAACCCACTGTGATAACATGAATGTAGATAAGTGTGTTTATGGAGCCACTTGCAATGTGAACACTGACTGATGTTGTAGTGGCCAGGCTTAGCAGACAGTGCAGGATACCTCCAGTGCAACATAGGGGATTGATGAGTACACTGAGAGAACCACAATCAATGTTAAAAGACCACGAATCTTCAACGCCCTCCCTTCTTGCATTAGGGGGGTGGGTTACCAACAAACCTCTAGTTGTCTTCAAGATATAACTAGAGAGATTCCTCAAAACAGCTACTGATGAGCCGGGTTGTGGTACATATGCTGGACTGCGGGTGGCGGGCACTAACACCTTGATCAATCAGGCCAGCAACCAGAAGACCTGGTGTGGGATCGGGCCTCGGTGGCGGAAGCGACTCGAGGTGGACTCCAGGCAGGTAATCACAAAGGAAAAGTATCGAAAAGTCGAGTGCCTCTTACACTTCTTGAGAGATTTGATTATTCTAGTTATTCAGTCTCATTTTTCTTGTAGCTGTGATTCTTGAATGTGATATCCTCTGACATTGTCACTCCCAAGGCTTTCACACTGAGTTTCCACTCTACTGAGTGATCTGAGTTTGTTTCCCACTCTGTTTTAGTCTTTATTTCCTCAGTTCTTTTGTAACGGAACAACTGAAATTTGTCCTCACTGTCCACCATATTGTTGTTAGTACTCGCTGGGAGACTTGGTTTATGTCTGTTAGTACTCGCTGGGAGACTTGGTTTATGTCTGCTTCAAGGTTCACTTGCCTTCGAGGGACTCTACAGTCTCATAAATTCTGGTATCATCTGCAAAGGATGATGCAGCTCTATGATTGATGTCTTCGTCTATATCAGAATAAGAATGAGAAACAAGTGGGTCGAGTATTATACCTTGAGGAACAAATGTCCTCACTCTTTCACTCTCCGTCTTCGCAATTTGCTATTTCTGTCTAGTGTTCACTTGTGCAGTTATCTCTTTTGTTTACGTATTTTGTGCGGGTTACATCATGGTGGCACTTGTCGAAGATTTTTGGAAAGTGACTCTACATCGTTGTTTACCTTGTCTGTCAGAGTGTGGAAGACCACGTGTTGTGGTCTAGCAGTTGTGGCCAGTGTATCGAAGACCACGTGTTGTGGTCTAGCAATTGTGGCCAGTGTATCGAAGACCACGTGTTGTGGTCTAGCAATTGTGGCCAGTGTATCGAAGACCAAGTGTTGTGGTCTAGCAATTGTGGCCAGTGTATCGAAGACCACGTGTTGTGGTCTAGCAATTGTGGCCAGTGTATCGAAGACCACGTGTTGTGGTCTAGCAATTGTGGCCAGTGTATCGAAGACCAAGTGTTGTGGTCTAGCAATTGTGGCCAGTGTATCGAAGATAAGTGTTGTGGTCTAGCAATTGTGGCCAGTGTATCGAAGACCAAGTGTTGTGGTCTAGTAATTGTGGCCAGTGTATCGAAGACCACGTGTTGTGGTCTAGCAATTATGGACAGCAGGAACGACCTGCTGTACAGTAAGTCTATGTTGTACAGTAAGTCTATGTTGTACAGTAAGTCTATGCTGCACACGGGATGGATGGTGATGTAGATATATTGAGTAGTGAGGAAGGAGAACCCAGCCATCTGTACCATCGTCTAGGTCTACCGTCGTGACAATGAGAGCGAATGCCCGCGAGTAGCGCACACATGCGCAGGACACATGACGTCACAGGTTCAACAGGGATCTCACATATAAATGTGGGTATACTACACAAGTATAATACATATGGTATATATGACAGCTGTACAGTAATGCCATGCTGTACAGTAAGGCCATGCTGTACAGTAATGCCATGCTGTACAGTAAGGCCATGCTGTACAGTAATGCCATGCTGTACAGTAAGGCCATTTTGTAGAGTAAGGCCATGCTGTACAGTAAGGCCATGCTGTACAGTAAGGCCATGCTGTACAGTAAGTCTATGCTGTACAGTAAGGCCATGCTGTACAGTAAGTCTATGCTGTACAGTACGTCTATGCTGTACAGTTTTGTGCAATATTTGTGATTACATGTGACTGACAATCTTGTTTCTTAAGATCCGTTCAAAATCTGTTATAATGTGTGACCTTAATACTGTCAGTCCATAGTTTTTTCCGCAAATTGGTTTACTGGCGGCACCTCGGTGCAATGGGTCAATATATGGTATTTTTAATGACTGTGGAATGACAGACATGTCCAGGCTCCTTCTCCAGACAATAATAAAAGTCTGAGATAGTGGTTTCTTACATTATTTTTATTTTAAATATGAAGGTCGAGGATAAAGGGAGTTTGCTATCAATGGCTTCCTCGAAGTCAAGTGGGGATGACTTGAAGTCGGCTTCATTAAAGGTCTCGTTAATGAAAAACTCATTTGGGTCGTCAGTCTAGACTCACTAATGACTCTCTGAACACAGAATCATATTGTGATGCTCTACACTATCTCCCATTTCATCCACTCCGGCGAGTTATTATTGGTGTTAGGAACCAAACCAGGTCCTCAAGTACCTTCGGTGTATGTATTGTCAAGTATCTGTTTCTTCCTTCTCTCTTCCAGACACAACAGTTAAAGTGCTGTTAGGGGCTTCCCAATCCTCTGTATAATGTGTTGATTTTACGTGGGTACTTTACGACCTTTGTCTAAATGGTATAAAATATCGACAAGTTGATGACTAAGACACAGGTGTAACAGTTGGGTGTCTTTATTGATGAAACGTTTCGCCCACACAGTAGACTTCTTCAGTCACATACAGAGGCAGCAGGTGTAGTAGTGAAGTGAAGATGTAATCAGTCCATCAACCTTGGAGATATGAGGTGGTCAGTCCCTCAGTCAGGAGAAGAGTTCCAGCTCCATGGTCTGGAACGATACAAGTATATGTAGTGGCAGGAGTCAGGTGGTAAGCTACGAGAGCGTAGTAGTAGTAGTAGTGGTGGAGGTGGTGGTGGTGGTGGTGGTAGTGGTAGTGGTAGTGGTGATGGGGGTAGTGGTAGTGGTGATGGGGTGGTGGTAGTAGTAGGGGTGGTGGTGGTGGTAGTAGTAGGGGTGGTGGTGGTGGTAGTAGCAGTGGTGGTGGTTGTAGTAGTGGTGGTAGTAGTGGTAGTAGTGGTGGTGGTAGTACAGCTGTCGTGGGATGTTGTTGGGTATGAGGACGTGTCAGCACCTGTGAAACCCAACCCATCTCACCGCAGCTGCTGTAGTACTACTACTACTACTGCTGATGCTGCTACTACTACTACTGCTGATGCTGCTACTACTACTACTGCTGATGCTGCTACTACTACTACTGCTGATGCTGCTACTACTACTACTGCTGATGCTGCTACTACTACTACTGCTGATGCTGCTACTACTACTACTGCTGATGCTGCTACTACTACTACTGCTGCTACTACTACTACTGCTGATGCTGCTACTACTACTACTGCTGATGCTGCTACTACTACTACTGCTGATGCTGCTACTATTACTACTACAACTACTACTAGTACTACTACTACCACCCTCTCGCAATTTTCGATTTGACTCTGCCACTATATATATATATATATATATATATATATATATATATATATATATATATATATATATATATATATATATATATATATATATATATATATATATATATATATATATATATATATATATATATATATATATATATATATATATATATATATATATATATATATATATATATATATATATATATATATATATATATATTATGAAGAGGCCACTCGGGACGAAACGTTTCCTTTAATATGTCCTGAACTGTACATAAATGTGTTGTTTTCTACACCACTATATATCGTGTATTCATGCACTGTATTGTTTATATAGGCTTGACGAGGCTCCTGGTGAGCGAAACGTGCCAGTAGTAATGTTTCAATAGCCGGCAGATGTGGACATCAAACCAGCGTGAATATTGTTATTGTTTGTATCGTTGTGGGTTGTAGCTACTTGTTATTTAATTTTAAATTGTCTTTTATTCCAACCATTGTCAATATTGCAAGTCCGTCCTGCTGATGTCATTGTTTGTGTTCGTACATTGTTGGTGGCAGTTTTTGTTTTGTTTTATGCTAGGCTTGACGCCAGCCGCCTCTTAAGAGGCTAATGAGTTTCCCTCTCTACTAATATCATATTTATTTATTCCCCTATAATCTACCTTGTCCACAATTACTGTCGCATTTGCTTTGTCTGTTTCGTAAGGTGAAGTCCAGGATCTGTCCTTAATTCATGGTATAACTTAACAAATCTTTGAGGACAATTGTTGTTGTAGAGGTCTGAGCACAGCTACAGACCTCTACAATTGTGTTGTAGAGGTCTGAGCCTACACAGTAGGCTTCTTCAGTCAAATACACAAATGAAGATGATGTAGTCAGTGCATCAACCTTGGAGATATGAGGGGGGTCAGTCCCTCAGTCTAATTGTGTTGCCCGGGTCTCATCAGTGCTCACACCTCTACAACACAATTGTCCTCAAAGATTTGTTAAGTTATACCATGAATTAAGGTAAGATCCTGGACTTCACCTTACGAAACACACAAAGCAAATGCGATAGTAATTATGGACAAGGTAGATTATAGGGGAAAAATAAACATGTTATTAGGAGACAGGGGAACTGACGTGTCCCTTTGGTTGTAGATTAAGACACATGTGCAGCAGTTGGGTAATTTTATTGATGAAACGTTTCGCCCACACAGTAGGCTTCATCAGTCAGTTAGAGAGGTTGCCGTAGTAGCCCAGTTAAGATGATATAATCAGTCTCGCTGAGTCTCTCAGCGAGGCTGAGAGACTGACGTTTCACCTACTGTGTGGGCGACACGTTTCATCAATAAAGATACCCAGCTGTTGCACATGTGTCTTAATCTTCAACTGTCGGTACTTTATACCATTTTCGACAATCTTCGGTTGTCTTGGCAACATAACATTGTTCTTTTCGTTGTTAATTTGCCCGCGCATAACAACTATCCCCCACACACACACACACACACACACACTCACACACACACACACTCACACACACTCACACACTCACACACACACACACACACACACACACACACACACACACACTCACACACACACACACACACACAACACACACACACACACCACACACACACACACACACTCACACACACTCACACACTCACACACACACACACACACACACACACACACACACACACACACACACACACACACACACACACACACACACTCACACACACACACACACACACACACACACACACACACACACACACACACACACACACACACACACACACACTCACACACACACACACACACCACACACACACACACTCACACACACACACACTCACAGACACACACACACACACACACACACACACACACACACACACACTCACACACACTCACACTCACACACACACACACACACTCACACACACACACACTACACACACACACACACACACACACACACACACACACACACACACACACACACACACACACACACACACACACACACACACACACACACACACACACACACACACACACACACACACACACACACACACACACACTCACCCTCAGAGTCAACTAGGAGAGGAAAAAATCATATATCAGAGTAACGGTATATACTTGCAGCGGGGTGTGCGTGCAGGAGAGCACAGTTGACGTCGCTTCCTGACAGCCTGAACCCTCTTCCTGGGAATTTGACACCCATAACGTGACCTAATTCCCATCTAGTGCGTAAGGGCTACCAAAAAAATAATATATATATATATATATATATATATACATGACTGGTGTTTTTCCATGAGCTCAGGACTGGTAATCATCGGGGGTCGAGCAATTACTGTTACCTGGAACAGCCACGTAACAGGTTGTTGCTAGTCTTCTACTGCGAATTGTTTAGCTATCAGTTCCTGGTACTCGATTGGGCTACCTGCCGGTGGATGGGCAATAGTAGGTCAGGACGTAGTCTGGGAACCAGACAGGCAGTGGATGGCGTGGAGAGGTAGTGGATGGCGTGGAGTGGTAGTGGATGGCGTAGAGAGGTAGTGGATGGCGTGGACAGGTAGTGGATGGTGTGGAGATGTAGTGGAAGGCGTGGACAGGTAGTGGATGGTGTGGAGAGGTAGTGGATGGCGTGGAGAGGTAGTGTATGGAGAGGACAGGCAGGAGAAGGCGTAGACAGGAAGTAGAAGGCGTAGACAGGTGAAGACTTAGTAGTGAAGAACGCAGACAGTTTAAGACGCAGTAGTGAAGGACGCAGACAGGTCATGACGCAGTAAAGGTCGTGACGAAGGACGCAGACAGGAGAGGTAAGAGGCAGACAGGAAGGGCGCAGTATGGTACAAATATAAGTCAGAAGGCAGCCAGGTAAGACTACAAAGGGATCTGCACAGGTTACAAGCCTGATCCAACAAATGGCTGCTAGAGTTTAACCCCGCCAAGTGCAAAGTCATGATGCTTGGTGAAGGACAAAGACGACCGCAGATGGAGTACAGCCTTGGAGGTCAAAGACTGCAAACCTCACTTAACGAAAAGAATCTTGGGGTGAGCATCACACCGAACACATCCCTTGAGGAGCACATCATCCAAATAACTGTTGCACTATATGGGCGCCTGGCAAACCTAAGAATAGCGTTTCGACGTCTGTGTAAGGAGTCATTCACGACACTGTACACTGTGTACGTCAGGCCCGTATTGGAGTATGCAGCACCAGTATGGAACCCACACCTGGCCAAACACGTCAAGAAATTAGAAAAAGTATAAAGGTTTGCAACAAGACTTGTCCCAGAGCTAAGGGGGATGTCCTATGAGGAGAGGTTAATGGAAATATTTTTCCATTGTGTCGGTATTTTATACCATTTATTTCCAATGGAAATCAACCTGACGACACTGGAGGAAAGGAGGGACAGAGGGGACATGATAACGACGTCTGAAATACGGAGGAATTGACAAGATGGATAGGGACAGAATGTTTCAGAGATGGGACACAGGGATGTTAGGAAGTATTTCTTCAGCACTAGAGTTGTCAGGGAGTGGAGG
This sequence comes from Cherax destructor, assembly GCA_009830355.1. NCBI lineage: Eukaryota > Metazoa > Arthropoda > Malacostraca > Decapoda > Parastacidae > Cherax > Cherax destructor. The sequence continues at coordinate 55,576 of WNWK01000393.1, forward strand.
CAGGATCCGTACATAGCTTTAAGGAGAGGTATGATAAGGTTCTTAGAGCAGGGAATTTGTGGACCTAGTAGTGGCCAGCGAACAGGCGAGGCCAGGAGCTGCGACTCGACCCTGCAAGCACAAATAGGTGAATACACACAGGGCAGGATGCAGGCAGTCAGGATCTAGACTCCAGAATGTAGTTCAGAGCACACTGAACACGACACAGGTGTCTTCAATGACAGACGTTTCGCCCGCACTGTAGACCTTATTAGCTCATGACAGACAGACCAGGGCAATATGACACACTGACAGCTCATGACAGACAGACCAGGACACAGTATGACACACTGACAGCTCATGACAGACAGACCAGGACACAGTATGGCACACTGACAGCTCATGACAGACAGACCAGGACACAGTATGACACACTAACAGCTCATGACAGACAGACCAAGACACAGTACGACACACTGACAGCTCATAACAGCTCATGGAGCTGTAAAGAGAGAACCTAGTAGCGACCATGAAGAGACTGGGCCAAGAGCTGAATCTCGACCCCTGCAACCACACACACACACACACACACACACACACACAGAGGGGGGGGGGCACCAACAAGGAATATACCAACAAGTGTTGGATGTAATACACATAACTGAGGAGGAGGTGAAGAAGCTGCTCAGTGACCTTGATACCTCAAAGGCGATGGGACCGGTCAACGTCTCTCCGTGGGTCCTTAGAGAGGAGCAGAGATGCTGTGTGCCACTAACCACAATTTTCAACACATCCCTTGAAACTGAGCAACTAACTGAAGTATGGAAGACGGCAAATGTAGTCCCCATTTTTTAAGAAAGGAGACAGAAACGAGGCACTAAACTATAGACCAGTGTCACTGACGTGTATAGTATGCAAAGTCATGGAGATCATCAGGAGGAGAGTGGTGGAGCACCTAGAACGGAACCAGCTTATAAACGACAACCAGCACGGATTCATGGAAGGCAAATCCTGTGTCACAAACCTTCTGGAGTTTTATGACAAGGTAACAGAAGTAAGACACGAGAGAGAAGGGTGGGTTCATTGTATTTTATTGGACTGCAAGAAGGCCTTCGACACAGTTCCTTACAAGAGATTAGTGCATAAGCTAGAGGATCAGGCTTGCAATGGATCAAAGAATACCTGACAGGGAGGCAACAACGAGTCATGGTACGTGATGAGGTATCACAGTGGGCGCCTGTGACGAGCGGGGGTCCCACAGGGGTCATTCCTAGGACCAGTGCTATTTTTGGTATATGTGAATGACATGATAGAAAGGATAGACTCAGAAGTGTCCCTGTTTGCAGATGATGTGAAGTTAATGAGGAGAATTAAATCAGATGAGGATCAGGCAGGACTACAAAGAGACCTGGACAGGCTGAACACGTGGTCCAGCAACTAGCTACTCGAATTTAACCCCCAAATGCAAGTCATGAAGATCGGGGAAGGGCAAGAAGACCGCAGACAGAGTATAGGCTAGGTGGCCAAAGAGTGCAAACCTCACTCAAGGAGAAAGATCTTGGGGTGAGTATAATACCGAAGCACGTCTCCAGAAGCACACGTCAACCAGATAACTGGTGCAGCATATGGGCGACTGGCAAACCTGAGAATAGCGTTCCGATACCTTAGCAAGGAATCGTTCAAGACACTGTACACCGTGTACGTCAGGCCCATACTGGAGTATGCAGCACCAGTTTAGAACCCACACCTGGTCAAGCACGTCAAGAAATTAGAGAAAGTGAAAAGGTTTGCAACATGGCTAGTCCCAGAGCTAAGGGGATTGTCCTACGAAGAAAGGTTAAGGGAAATCGGCCTGACGACACTGGAGAACAGGAGGGTTAGGGAAGACATGATAACGACATACAAAATACTGCGAGGAATAGATAAGGTGGACAGAGACAGGATGTTCCAAAGATGGGACACAGCAACAAGGGGTCACAATTGGAAGTTGAAGACTCAGATGAGTCAAAGAGATGTTAGGAAGTATTTCTTCAGTCATAGAGTTGTCAGGAAGTGGAATAGTCTAGCAAGTGATGTAGTGGAGGCAGGAACCATACATAGCTTGAAGACGAGGTATGATAAAGCTCATGGAGCAGGGAGAGAGAGGACCTAGTAGCGATCAGTGAAGAGGTGGGGCCAGGAGCTGAGTCTCAACCCCTGCAACCACAAATAGGTGAGTACACACACACAAACACACGCACGCATATACAACAGGCCTAGTGTCTAATCGACATGTCCCTTGGACAAAATGGTAACTAACAGTATGACACACTGACAGCCCATGACAGACAGACCAGGACACAGTACGACACAATGACAGCTCATGACAGACAGACCAGGACACAGTATGACACACTGACAGCTCATGATACAGACCAGGACACAGTACGACACACTGACAGCTCATGACAGACAGACCAGGACACAGTATGACACACTGACAGCTCATGATCAACAGGACACAGTAGACACACTAAGCTATGACAGACAGACCAACCAGTAGACACACGAAGCTCATAAGACAGACGAGAACCATGGACAGAGTCATTACACACCTGACAGCTCATGATAAACAGACCAACCATCACTACAGCTCATGAATACCAGACATTTAACTAGACAGCCTAAGCTTATACAGACCAGACTGTTCACCACTGACAGCTCCATACAAGACCAGGAACAGTATGACACACTAATGAACATTATGCGGTCAGAATACAGACTTATCCTTATACATTTCATGACCTCATGATTACGCTTACAAGTGAATGAAGGGCTTATGTAAGGAAGATTCATCGTATGTACTACCTAATAAGAATTTATTCCATTTGTAATAAGACAACTGAGTGGTAATCGTGAGCTACAGTGAAAAGCGTATTAACCTTGACTTCTGTTGCTACTGATAAACATACATGCTAACGTAGGCATTGCGAATGCCGAGGCTTCAGTCGAGTACGGAAGCAGTAGAGATGTGAAGACGATGTATCAGTCCATCACAGGGTTATAGACTGATTACATCGTCTTTACATCTCTACTGCTTCCTAGGACTCTTGTGTATTTGACTGAAGAAGTCTACTGTGTAGGCGAAACGTTTCAGAATACAGTTACCTAACTGTTGCATATGTGTCTTAATCATTATTACTGTTTAGCTTCCAAGGCCAGGCAGCGATGGTACCGGTTCGATCCCTAGCCACAAGGGAGTCACTTGTTTGTAAGTTTACAACATATGAATAAAAAAACACAGCAGTAGGCCTACTGGCCCATACGAGGCAGGTCCTTATCAAAACAACCCATGTTACCCATGTATTTGTACGATGTTTTCCCAAAGTTACCCAAGAAGTTGCTTCAGTACCTCAGGTACTGATCAACACCACCTCTTCTCACTCATATATTTGATCCGAAATGAATGAACAATAGGCTTAAACATCTTTTAGGGCGGAAGAAAGGAATTTATAGGCGTATCAAAGGTGAGTGTCATCTCGTGGATCCTTATACACACATTAAGAGGGAAATTAAAAAAGGGATAAGAAAATGATTCGAAAAGTATCGAAAGGCTTTTTCTAGTTGTATAGACGTTATAGAATGTACAAGAATGGTATACAATACTACTATAACTAACCCATCCCTTTGGGTATAACCTACTTCCACTGGGATATCCCGCCTACCAGTGACTATGACCTCGTCTGCTACCCGTCCAGTTCTACCTGGCGTTAGTATATAAGCTCCAGCCTTCTTGCCTCTGCTCCAGAGTCTTCACGACCACCGTGCTCTCCACACCAACTCCCAGGTTGACGGACTCATTACTTCATCTTTTGTTTACAGTTCTACTGTCTTCAATTTATGTCCTAGAATTTGTATTGATGAAGCCTCTGGAGGGCGAAACGTCTACAATGAAGATACCCAGATGTTGCAAACGTGTCTTAATTTGCAAGTTATAGAATAAACGTTAGAGAAAAGTTAGGTGTTTTTAAAACTAACTCTGCACATCTTACTGACAAGGAGAGTGAAATGTGCTCGATTTTTAATAATTATTTCCTCTCAGTTTTCATACAGGGAGACACTAACGATATTCCAGTAATTAATTTTTCTAGTGGGTCAGAAGAAAATAAATTATGTAATATCACAGTCACTAGGCCGCTCATGGTATTGAGGGAAGAGTTATGTCATGGATCAAGTCATGGCTCACCAAGGAAGCAGAGAGTCTGCATAAATGGAGTGAAATCTGAGTGGGGATCACTCACAAGTGGCGTTCCACAAGGATCAGTTTTGGGCTCACTGTTGTCCATAATATAATTAATGACCTTGACGAGGGTCATTTGTATGATAAAATTCGTTGATAATACAAAAATAGGCAGGATTATTGATTCAGAGGAAGATGCCACTGTACTTCAGGAGGATTTAGACAAACTCTTGCCATGGTCTGAGAAGTGGCAGATGCAGTTCAGTGTGGACAGATGCAAAGTCCTGAAACTCGGAAAGTAAATAACCCTAACACTTATAAAGTAAATAATATACAGCGTGGCCATACAGAATGTGAAGAGGACTTGGGAGTTATGGTAAGTCAAGACATCAATGCCTAAACATACGTAATAAGGCAACCAGATTACTGGTTATACTACAGCTCTACACATCATTAATAAGGCCTCACTTAGATTATGCAGCTCACTTCTGGTCTCCATACTACAGAATGAACATAACTTCGTTAGAAAACATTCACAGAAGAATGACAGAGTTAATAAATAGCACAAGAAATCTGTCATACGAAGAAAGATTGAAATCCCTTAAACTACATTCTCTTCTAAGACGAGGAATGGGCTGGGCAAGTATTCTTGTTACTGGGTTTGGGTTTGAGAAGTACCTGCCTAGTATGGACCAGTAGGCCTGCTGAAGTGTTCCTCTTTATCTTGTTAGACTGAAGGGCGTAGCGTTCAGGAAGGAGGGGGAGGGTAGAGGATGGCGTGTAAACATTACCAACATGTGAAAGTTCTCCATATATTCTCCAGACAACACCTGCTGTACAAGCAGGTGTTAACCTCGTTACAACGTCTCCGTAGCGTGGTTACATCTTGCTTTATTAAGACGACGTTTCGATCAAGGAGAGTTTTTCACGTACTCTGGTCCAGTGTTTCTTTCTGATAGGTGAAGAGGAGGGTCAGGGAGAAGGGTGGTAGAGGGGAGGGTCAGGGAGAAGGGTGGTAGAGGGGAGGGTCAGGGAGAAGGGTGGTAGAGGGGAGGGTCAGGGAGAAGGGTGGTAGAGGGGAGGATCAGGGAGAAGGGTGGTAGAGGGGAGGATCAGGGAGAAGGGTGGTAGAGGGAGGGTCAGGGAGAAGGGTGGTAGAGGGAGGGTCAGGAGAAGGGTGGTAGAGGGAGGGTCAGGGAGAAGGGTGGTAGAGGGAGGGTCAGGGAGAAGGGTGGTAGAGGGGAGGGTCAGGGAGAAGGGTGGTAGAGGGGAGGGTCAGGGAGAAGGGTGTTGGAGGGAATGGTCAGGGAGAAGGGTGGTAGAGGGAATGGTCAGGGAGAAGGGTGGTAGAGGGAGGGTCAGGGAGAGGGTGGTAGAGGGAGGATCAGGGAGAAGGGTGGTAGAGGGGAGGATCAGGGAGAAGGGTGGTAGAGGGGAGGGTCAGGGAGAAGGGTGGTAGAGGAGAGGATCAGGGAGAAGGGTGGTAGAGGGGAGGATCAGGGAGAAGGGTGGTAGAGGGAGGGTCAGGGAGAAGGGTGGTAGAGGGAGGGTCAGGGAGAAGGGTGGTAGAGGGAAAGGGTCAGGGAGAAGGGTGGTAGAGGGAGGGTCAGGGAGAAGGGTGGTAGAGGAGGGTCAGGGAAAAAGGGTGGTAGGGGAGGGTCAGGGAGAAGGGTGGTAGAGGGAGGGTCAGGGAGAAGGGTGGTAGAGGGGAGGTCAGGGAGAAGGGTGGTAGAGGGAGGTCAGGAGAAGGGTGGTAGAAGGAGAGGTCAGGAGAAGGGTGGTGAGGGAGTGGTCAGGGAGAAGGTGGTAGAGAGAGGTCAGGGAGAAGGTGGTAGAGGGAGGGTCAGGGAGAGGGTGGTAGAGGAGGGTCAGGGAAGAAGGGTGGTAGAGGAGGGTCAGGGAGAGGAAGGTAGTAGAAGGGAGGGTCAGGGAGAAGAGGTGGTAGAGGGAGGAGTCAGGGGAAGGTGGTAGAGGGAGGTCAGGGAGAAGGGTAGGTAGGGAGGGTCAGGGAGAAGGGTGGTAGAGGGAGGGTCAGGGAGAAGGGTGGTAGAGGGAGGGTCAGGGAGAAGGGTGGTAGAGGGAGGGTCAGGGAGAAGGGTGTAGGAGGGTCAGGGAGAAGGGTGGTAGAGGGAGGGTCAGGGAGAAGAGTGGTAGAGGGAGGGTCAGGAGAGAAGTGGTAGAGGGAGGGTCAGGGAGAAGGGTGGTAGAGGGGGGTCAGGGAGAAGGGTGGTAGAGGGGAGGGTCAGGGAGAAGGGTGGTAGAGGGAGGTCAGGGAGAAGGGTGGTAGAGGGAGGTCAGGGAGAAGGGTGGTAGAGGGAGGGTCAGGAGAAGGGTGGTAGAGGAGGGTCAGGGAGAAGGGTGGTAGAGGGAGGGTCAGGGAAAGGTGGTGAGGGAAGGGTCAGGGAGAAGGGTGGTAGAGGGAAGGGTCAGGGAGAAGGGTGGTAGAGGGAGGGTCAGGGAAAGGTGGTAGAGGGAGGGTCAGGGAGAAGGGTGGTAGAGGGAGGATCAGGGAGAAGGGTGGTGGAGGAGGTCAGGAGAAGGGTGGTAGAGGGAGGGTCAGGGAAAGAGTGGTAGAGGGAGGGTCAGGAGAAGGATGGTAGAGGGAGGATCAGGAGAAGGGTGGTAGAGGGAGGTCAGGAGAAGGGTGGTAGAGGGAGGATCAGGGAGAAGGGTGGTAGAGGGAGGATCAGGAGAAGGGTGGTAGAGGGAGGATCAGGGAGAAGGGGTGAGAGGGGAGGATCAGGGAGAAGGGTGGTAGAGGGAGGGTCAGGAAAGGTGGTAGAGTGGAGGATCAGGGAAAGGGTGGTAGAGGAGGGTCAGGAGAAGGTGGTAGAGGGAGGATCGGGAAAGGTGGTAGAGGGAGGATAAGGAGAAGGGTGGTAGAGGGAGATCAGGAGAAGGGTGGTAGAGGGGAGGGTCAGGGAAAAGTGGTAGAGGGAGGATCAGGGAAAGGGTGGTGAGGGAGGATCAGGGAGAAGGGTGGTAGAGGGAGAGTCAGGGAAAGGGTGGTAGAGGAGAGGATCAGGAGAAGGGTGGTAGAGGGAGGATCTGGGAGAAGGGTGGTAGGGAGGGTCAGGAGAAGGGTGGTAGAGGAGAGGATCAGGGAAAAGGGTGGTAGAGGGGAGGATCAGGGAGAGGGATGGTAGAGGGGAGGGTCAGGGAGAAGGGTGGTAGAGGAGAGGATCAGGGAGAAGGGTGGTAGAGGGGAGGATCAGGGAGAGGGATGGTAGAGGGATAGGGTCAGGGAGAGGGATGGTAGAGGGATAGGGTCAGGGAGAGGATGGTAGAGAGGAGGGTCAGGGAAAAGGATGGTAAATGGGAGGGTCAGGGAAAGGGGATGGTGGGGTAGGTGAGGGAGAAGGATGGTAAAGGGAAGGTCGGGGATAGGGATGGTGGGTAGTTCAGGGAGAGGGAAGGTAGAGGGAGAGTCAGGGAAGGGGATGGTGGGGTTGGTCAGGGAGAGGAATGGTAGAGGGGTCAGGGAGAGGGTTGGTAGAGGGGAGGGTCAGGGAGAGAGAGAAGGTAGAGGGGGTCAGGGAGAGGGGACAGTGGGGTAGGTCAGGGAGAGGGGACAGTGGGGTGGGTCAGGGAGAGGGGTTGGTTGCTAGTCCGGGGTCACACATGAAGCAGTAGACAGGAATAGAACAGAGGAATGAGGAGGGGGAGAAGAGTGGGGGGAGCTAGGAGCTGAGGAGAAGGGGGAGGGGAGGGGAGGGGAGGAAAGGTCATGGGGGGAGGTAAGATATCTGGAACTGACGCTTCCAGACGGTATTTCCGACAATCCACCCCTCTCCCCTCACCACTTCCCTCCTTCGTCCCCTCCCACCTACATGCCCCCTTCTTTTGTACTCATGCCAGGATACCCACCAGCTGGGCACAGCAACCTGCCTCCACACTCCACATTGTACTCCAGCACAACCTGCCAGGGTGCCTGTAATGTTGATCATGGTAGCTCCCCTTGATGATGTCAGCACCCCTTGGTGATGTCAGCACCCCTTTGTGATGTCAGCACCCCTTGGTGATGTCAGCACCCCTTGATGATGTCAGCACCCTTGGTGATGTCAGCACCCTTGGTGATGTCAGCACCTTGATGATGTCAGCACCCCTTGATGATGTCAGCACCCCTTGGTGATGTCAGCACCCTTGTGATGTCAGCACCCCTTGGTGATGTCAGCACCCTTGGTGATGTCAGCACCCTTGATGATGTCAGCACCCCTTGGTGATGTCAGCACCCCTTGGTGATGTCAGCACCCCTTGTGATGTCAGCACCCCTTGATGATGTCAGCACCCCTTGATGATGTCAGCACCCCTTGGTGATGTCAGCACCCCTTTGTGATGTCAGCACCCCTTGATGATGTCAGCACCCCTTGGTGATGTCAGCACCCCTTGGTGATGTCAGCACCCCTTGGTGATGTCAGCACCCCTTGGTGATGTCAGCACCCCTTGGTGATGTCAGCACCCCTTGGTGATGTCAGCACCCCTTGGTGATGTCCGCACTCTTTAATGATGTCAGCACTCTTTAATGTCAGCACTCTTTAATGATATCAGCACTCATTAATGATGTCAGCAGTCTTTAATGATGTCAGCACTCTTTAATGATGTCAGCACTCTTAATGATGTCAGCACTCTTTAATGATATCAGCACTCATTAATGATGTCAGCAGTCTTTAATGATGTCAGCACTCTTTAATGATATCAGCACTCATTAATGATGTCAGCACTCTTTAATGATATCAGCACTCATTAATGATGTCAGCAGTCTTTAATGATGTCAGCACTCTTTAATGATACAGCACTCATTAATGATGTCAGCACTCTTTAATGATGTCAGCACTCTTAATGATTCAGCACTTTTAATGATGTCAGCACTCTTAATGATGTCAGCACTCTTTAATGATGTCAGCATCTTAATGATATCAGCACTCTTTAATGATGTCAGCACTCATTAATGATGTCAGCATCTTTAATGATGTCAGCACTCATTATTTATGTCAGCACTCTTTAATGATGTCAGCACTCTTTAATGATGTCAGCACTCTTTAATGATATCAGCACTCATTAATGATGTCAGCACTCATTAATGATGTCAGCACTCTTTAATGATATCAGCACTCATTAATGATGTCAGCACTCTTTAATGATGTCAGCACTCTTTAATGATATCAGCACTCAATAATGAAGTCAGCAGTCTTTAATGATGTCAGCAGTCTTTAATGATGTCAGCACTCATTAATGATGTCAGTACTCTTAATGATGTCAGCACTCTTTAATGATGTCAGCACTCATTAATGATATCAGCACTCTTAATGATGTCAGCACTCATTAATGATGTCAGCATCTTTAATGATGTCCCCTCTTTAATGATTCAGCACTCATTAATGATGTCAGCACTCTTTAACGATGTCAGCACTCTTTAATGATATCACTCATTAATGATGTCAGCACTCATTATGTGTCAGCACTCTTAATGATGTCAGCACTCATTAATGATGTCAGCACTCATTAATGATGTCAGCACTCTTTAATGATGTCAGCACTCCTTAATGATGTCAGCACTCCTTAATGATGTCAGCACTCTTTAATGATGTCAGCACTCATTAATGATGTCAGCACTCTTTAACGATGTCAGCACTCATTAATGATGTCAGCACTCATTAATGATGTCAGCACTCATTAATGATGTCAGCACTCCTTAATGATGTCAGCACTCTTTAATGATATCAGCACTCCTTAATGATGTCAGCACTCTTTAATGATGTCAGCACTTATTAATGATGTCAGCACTCCTTAATGATGTCAGCACTCTTTAATGATGTCAGCACTCATTAATGATGTCAGCACTCCTTAATGATGTCAGCACTCTTTAATGATGTCAGCACTCCTTAATGATGTCAGCACACTTTAATGATGTCAGCACTCATTAATGATGTCAGACTTGAAAAAAATAAGGTTTCTTTCACGACTGACTTCCTCAAAGAAAGGGTCAATGTTTGGAGGTTCTACAGACCCACGGAAGAGGTGTCTTGGACAGTGTCGTCTGAGTTCCAAAATGTAATTGCAGAATGTAATCAGCCCCTCAGTCTGGAGGCTGAGGGACTGATTACCTCAAACTCCTCAACTTCCACTGTTATTCTCTGTATCGCACTGAAGAAGCCACTGGCTGGCGAAACGTTTCCTCAATAAAGCTTCCCAAATGTTGCACAAGTGTCCCATTCTTTAACATTCATGCGTGTAAAGACACATGCAATCATGCGTGGATGATCTGAGAGTCAACGGGATGGTTAATATTTTTAATTTCTACACTCCAGGAAGTAACTCAGATGACATAAACAATAAAGCAACCTTGCCTGAGGAACCATCGCGAGCAGGTCCACGACCTGAGGAACCATCCCAAGCAGGTCCACGACCTGAGGAACCATCCCAAGCAGGTCCACGACCTGAGGAACCATCCCAAGCAGGTCCACGACCTGAGGAACCATCCCGAGCAGGTCCACGACCTGAGGAACTATCCCGAGCAGGTCCACGACCTGAGGAACCATCCCGAGCAGGTCCACGACATGAGGAACCATCCCGAGCAGGTCCACGACCTGAGGAACCATCCGAAGCAGGTCCACGACCTGAGGAACCATCCCGAGCAGGTCCACGACCTGAGGAACCATCCCGAGCAGGTCCACGACATGAGGAACCATCCCGAGCAGGTCCACGACCTGAGGAACCATCCCAAGCAGGTCCACGACCTGAGGAACCATCCCGAGCAGGTCCACGACCTGAGGAACCATCCCGAGCAGGTCCACGACCATGAGGAACCATCCCGAGCAGGTCCACGACCTTAGGAACCATCCCAAGCAGGTCCACGACCTGAGGAACCATCCCGAGCAGGTCCACGACCTGAGGAACCATCCCGAGCAGGTCCACGACCTGAGGAACTATCCCGAGCAGGTCCACGACCTGAGGAACCATCCCGAGCAGGTCCAGGACCTGATTAACCATCCCGAGCAGGTCCACGACCTGAGGAACCATCCGAGCAGGTCCACGACCTGAGGAACCATCCGAGCAGGTCCACGACCATGAGGAACCATCCGAGCAGGTCCAGGACCTGAGGAACCATCCCAAGCAGGTCCACGACCTGAGGAACCATCCCGAGCAGGTCCACGACCTGAGGAACCATCGAGCAGGTCCACGACCTGAGGAACCATCGAGCAGGTCCACGACCTGAGGAACCATCCCGAGCAGGTCCAGGACCTGATTAACCATCCCGAGCAGGTCCACGACCTGAGGAACCATCCCAGCAGGTCCACGACCTGAGGAACTATTCCGAGCAGGTCCACGACCTGATTAACCATCCCGAGCAGGTCCACGACCTGAGGAACCATCCCGAGCAGGTCCACGACCTGAGGAACCATTCCGAGCAGGTCCACGACCTGATTAACCATCCCGAGCAGGTCCACGACCTGAGGAACCATCCCGAGCAGGTCCACGACCTGAGGAACCATCCCGAGCAGGTCCACGACCTGAGGAACCATCCCGAGCAGGTCCACGACCTGAGTAACATCCCAAGCAGGTCCACGACCTGAGGAACCATCCCGAGCAGGTCCAGGACCTGAGAAACTATCCCGAGCAGGTCCAGGACCTGAGAAACTATCCCGAGCAGGTCCACGACCTGAGGAACCATCCCGAACAGGTCCACGACCTGATTCCCGGAATTCCGTATTTTTAAAGAAATGAAAAGTATCAAGAGAAGCAGTCAGTGGTGTTTGACGGAAGTTAGAGTCAAGTAAATCTCCAGAGGTCTTGAAAAGTGGAGAGGTATCCTGTGTATCCTAAGGAGGCAGCAGGACTACGGTCAAACATTACGCACCAGCAACACTAACACATCAAACACAACCTAACACAACCTGGATTTACAACACTGAGATCATGCTTGTCATAACTATGACAAAAATCACTGAGGCTTTGGAAGAAAACCAGTATACAGATGTAGTTTACATTTATTTTGCAAAGGCATTTGACAACTGTGACCATATGGGTGTATGATGAAGTCAGTGGGACTACAGGGAAAAATAGAAAAAATGGACATTGAAACTGGTAACAAAGAGGAAATAAAAACTGATAGTAAACAAAACAAAAATCGAGTCTGAGCAGAGTAAATAGTTTAGTGTGTGAAGGCTCAGTCCTGACACCTTTACTGCTTCCCATCCTAATAACACTCATAAATAAACACATGAGTCAAAGCTTCGTATCATCTTTTGTGGACGACGCCAGAATAACTATAAAAGTAGCTTCAGTAAAAGATATCAACAAAGCTACATTCAGATATCAACAAAGCTACATTCAGATATCAACAAAGCTACATTCAGATATCAACAAAGCTACATTCAGATATCAACAAAGCTACATTCAGATATCAACAAAGCTACATTCAGATATCAACAAAGTCTTCCAATGGGTAGATGATAATACGGTGATGTTCACTAGTGACAAATTTAGGTTGCTTATATATGGGTAGAATGAAGAACTGAGACCTAGCAGAGAATACAAGACGCAAGAGCACCATCTCATGGAACTAAATAAATAGGTAAGACTTAAGATTAATGATATCAGATGGTATGTCATTAAGGGAACACGGTAAAGCAACTGCAGCAAAGGCTACACAAATAACAGGTTGGATAATGAGAACTTTCAAAACATTAGAAATAATGCCAATAATGTTAGTATTTAAATAAGTTGTGCTCTCATGTCTAGAATATTGTTAAAGTCTCACAGCTTCGCTCAAGGTAAGAGAGACATCAGTGCTGAAAAATGTAAACCACTGGCCATGTCTCCAGGTACGTTGATTAATGTACTCTCTGGAACGAAGAAGAGAGAGATACCTAATAATATACATCTAGAAGATATTTGAGGGCCAGGTCCCAAATCTGAACATTACCATAGCAACTTACCGGAGTGAGGTAAATGAGAGGAAGTATGTAAGAGCCTCAGTGACAAGCAGGGACACCACAGGCACAATAACAAACACTGTATCAACATGTGTGGTCCAAGACTCTTCAACCCGCTACCAGCAAATATCATAAATATTCCCGGAATAAATGCAAAATTCTCCAAGAGGAAACTTCATCGCTACCTTCGCCAAGTACCAGATCAACCAGGCTGTGATAGCTACGTGGGCCAGCAGGCTGCTAACAGCAACGGCCTGGTTGAACAGGCACTTAACAAGGAGGCTTGGCCAAAAGTCGGGCTGATAAGGTAGAAATGCTCTTGAAACTGGTCAAGTGCTTAGTTTTGGTCATGTCATCGAGACCTTACCCTGGCTTCCCAGCCCACCCTGTAAAAAAGATCTTTATCACAACATAAGATGCAATACCTGTATGTCTCCTTACCTTTTCGTCTCCTAAAATTAATTAATGGTTGGTATGACTTCCTGGTCATACAAGACCAACACTGGTTGGTATGACTTCCTGGTCATACAAGACCAACACTGGTTGGTATGACTTCCTGGTCATACAAGACCAACACTGGTTGGATTAACAAGCCGTAGCATATTCACGCGTCCAGAGACTTTAAATGACTTCGATAGCAGCGCTTTGTTTACAAAGATCCCTGATGAGAACTTGCTTGAATTTCTAGCCGAGGAATTATTCAAAGAGAAGCTTTCACTGTACCCAAACATCAGAATAAAGTGAGACAAATTAGCCATTAAACACAAGCATTAGTATCGAACCAAAAAAACTAACCACTGTATAAATACATTAATAAATAGAGACATGTCAGCACGTTAATATTATTCAAAAATCAAAATCCGGTTCAATAACATGGGTAAATAATGCAGTCTCTAGTTTTCTTCAAACTAAAATTGTGATGCACATTCTAACACTGTGAGCAGCAATGTTTTCTAACAAGTTTGTAAATTTTGTGTTTGTAAATGGGATAATTCGTTGTGTCAGACTCCTTTTTTGTGCAGTCAGTGGCAAGAATACTTTTTTATCTCATTTTGTCTGTCTTCAGGAACTGTTTCCTTGGATGGTCGTCTTGAGTATGTATGTAGCCATGGGTGTCCATTGGATTTTTCCAGACGTGGGGTAAGAGTGTCCAGTCAAGACTCCAGTAAGGTTCTTCAACCCTCACGGGCTAGAGACGAAACTGCTTTCTTTTGCCACCTCTTCCCTCGGAGCGGTCAACCATATTTCTGGTTGTATTTTTATGCCATGCACCGAGTGCAATTAGGCAGGTGTTTCTGGCACTTTCGGTTAATTCAGCTCTCTGTTAGGAACATTGATCTTGAATGCGGCGTACGTAACGCAAAACCACTTTCCTGCATGTCATCTTAGTCAGCCTGGAGCGCGGTTAGTTATTGCTTGCCAGGATATGTGCTCCCTCCTGGTACCAGGTGCTAACTAGGTGCTAGAACTGCTGACGTTCCAGAGGCAGAGTTGACGCTCTGGGTAAGGTTACGTCGCTCTGGGTAAGGTTACGTCGCTCTGGGTAAGGTTACGTCGCATCGACTAGACAGATCCGCTCCTGCCTCTGGCTGATAACATAAACACACAAATACCTGCACATAGGAGAGACAAGCTTACGACTGACTTTCTAAATGGTCAAGTCGGACCGAAACGTTGTGGTAAGTTCCTCTCACCCATGTGTGGGTTATTTGTGTGTTGTTCCAGTCACGGTATTGTGCCCTTTTTCTACGGGTGCACTATGGCTGTATCAGCGAGAGTATTCTCACACTCTCCCCAAAACTACAGTCACTATTAAATGTAACTTATCGTTGAACTCTGCACACAGTTGTAGATATTTTATATATACGTTAATATTAATGCAAATAAATGTTAAACCAAAAACTTATTCTACTGAGTAAACCTTATTTCTCACTGATAACTTCCTGGATGTATTTTACACTGGTGCAAAGCACGACCTGGTATTGTACGTCCTTTGACGATGGTAATGTTTGGAAGACCTGGTATTGTACGTCCTTTGACGATGCTAATGTTTGGAAGACCTGGTATTGTACGTCCTTTGACGATGTTAATGTTTGGGAGACCTGGTATTGTACGTCCTTTGACGATGGTAATGTTTGGGAGACCTGGTATTGTACGTCCTTTGACGATGGTAATGTTTGGGAGACCTGGTATTGTACGTCCTTTGACGATGGTAATGTTTGGGAGACCTGGTATTGTACGTCCTTTGACGATGGTAATGTTTGGGAGACCTGGTATTGTACGTCCTTTGACGATGGTAATGTTTGGGAGACCTGGTATTGTACGTCCTTTGACGATGGTAATGTTTGGGCTCATTACCTTCATGTCAAGGTGTGTAGATAACACAACCATCTAACTGGGGTGAGGGAAGACTTATATTAAACAGGCGGAGACGGTGGTCTTACAAATTCACACTTTGTAAATGGTTAAGTGGGACCAAAACGTCGTCGTAAGCTCCTCTTTCCGATGTGCGGGTTATTTGTGCATTGTTTCGATCAACGTTGTCTTCGTAGTCTCAAACTGCTCTAAGGGATGCCTTTGCATTTCCCAAGATCTAAACTGTATGACCTAGGTGCTTGAAAGGACAAGGCAGCTTGAGAATGCAGTACAGCAAGGCACGACACTACCTCCATTAAGATTTGTGTCACTCTGTATTCCATGGGAGGTCCATGAGAATTCCAGTGAGATGTGTGTCCAGTTGTTACTCCCTCACTGAGATGTGTGGCCAGTTGTTACTCCCTCACTGAGATGTGTGGCCAGTTGTTACTCCCTCACTATCAACTTCTTCATAGTGGCGCTTTTTTTATGTGTCACTGAGCGGCATAACACATTGAAGCGGCATGTTTTCGGCCCATTTATCGGTATTAATGTTTGTAGAATTACCGATAAATATGTTAGGTAGAAGGACACAAGTGCCACTAATGCGTGATTTTGTTGTGGTAACGTTTCGTCTTGACGAAGCTGCTCCTACAAAGACAAAATGTCTCATTAGTTGCACCTGTGTCCTGTTACCTAACATATGTCGGTAGCAAATGTCAACGACTGTTACGAGAAAATCTAGTTTGGACATTTGGGTCTTCAGTCATTTCAGATCATGGTGTTAGTTGCAACACAAATTGTTAGTACACTGAAACCTTAGTAATGGTTGTTTGGTAACAAGTTGTCTGGTTGTTTGGTAACAAGTTGTCTGGTTGTTTGGTAGCAAGTTGTCTGGTTGTTTGGTAACAAGTTGTCTGGTTGTTTGGTAACAAGTTGTCTGCTTGTTTGGTAACAAGTTGTCTGCTTGTTTGGTAACAAGTTGTCTGGTTGTTTGGTAACAAGTTGTCTGGTTGTTTGGTAACAAGTTGTCTGCTTGTTTGGTAGCAAGTTGTCTGCTTGTTTGGTAACAAGTTGTCTGGTTGTTTGGTAACAAGTTTAATGGTTCACGAAATCGTAATGACACGATTGTAAACAAACCATACCACGGGTGGGGATAGAACCCGCGGTCAGAGTCATAAAGCTCCAGACCGACGCGCTAGCCACTGGGTCAGCTGGCTACAATAAGATTCATCCAACTAGGTATATTTATACACCATAGGAAGGTTAGCATAGGCACCACTGTGACCACAAATCTTATTGTAGCCAGCTGGCCCAATGGCTAGCGCGTCGGTCTGGAGTTTCATGACTTTCTGATCGCGGGTTCTATCCCCGCCCGTGGTATGGTAAGTTTAATGGTTGTTTGGTAAGAAATTGTCTGGTTGTTTAGTAAGAAGTTGAATATTCGTGGTCAAGAATCTTAGAGAAAGTAGTCTCACTACGGGACAGTTTAGGGTGTGTGGTATATCAGTTGACATCTAGAGGCATCGCAGTTATTAGTATGCTGTATGGGATGATAGCGCATAGGTCTGAACCTTCGGTTAAGTTACAGTATCCCTTGTATGACTGGGACAAGCATTGGCTGCATCTAAATGGTAGTATTTACATTCTCTCATGAAGTTATTCCTTGGCTGGCAGCGGCCTGAAGCCTCTATGGAATAGTGAGCACTACCTTCAGTGCTGTTTATTTGTTGTGTGAACGTAATTATGTGTTGAAGTCTTGGTTGCTCAAAGTGCGGCCACAGTTCACGTCTCTCCGTGTTCTAGTGACTAGTAAGTTTATCCAGGTATACACAAATACAGTTCCATAGTTACCCATATGATCCAGGATAATCCAGGACCAGTCACTCCTCCTTTATGCTGGCAATGACTGGTGAGTCAGATACATGCGCAACACTTGCATATCTTTGTTGTTGAAAATTTCGCCTGTACAGTAGGCTTCTTCAGTCAGATACGGAGGCAGCAGGTGTGGTAGTCAAATAAAGATGATGTAATCATTCCATCAACCTTGGAGAAATGGTATTTGAGATGGTCAGTCGTCAGCCTGGAGAACAATTCAGCTCCAGTCCAAGGTTGATGCACTGATTATATCTTCATTTCACTACTACACTGCTGCCTCTGTATTTGACTGAAGAAGCCTACTGTGTAGGCGAAACGTTTCAACAATAAATATACCCAAATGTTGCACATATGTCTTATTCATCAACCTGTCGGTATTTTATGGCATTTTCAACATAACTGGGAATGACTAGGTTTTCATCTACAAAGACTGGACAAAATATCGTGAAAACCTGCTGTCGAACTGTTGAATAACTGAATAATCAATTAAAATGTATTACACGTCCCTTTTTACTCTATTTTCCTAGACGATGATTCAGCAGTTCACATCACTAGAGTTGTTCAGAATTGTCATGAAGAACCTGAGAGTGAAGTCCAACACTTGGAGTGGCTCTCACAATCGCTGGATATTATCGAGCATCTGTAGGAGGGCCAGTTGATACAGCAAGTCAGGAAGCTGATCCTGCACCGTCGTCTTTGTAATAGGTAGAACAGGTGTTGCTGGAGGAATGACTCAAAATTCCCCTGGATACTGTTCAAATGCAATGTGAATCAATTCCTTGACGAACTGGCGCTGCTTCAGGTACAGATGAGGATAGTTAGTGACCACACAGGATGGTGAGTGACCACAGAGGATAGTGAGTGACCACAGAGGATAGTTAGTGACCACACAGGATAGTGAGTGACCACAGAGGATAGTTAGTGACCACAGAGGATAGTTAGTGACCACACAGGATAGTGAGTGACCACAGAGGATAGTTAGTGACCACAGAGGATAGTTAGTGACCACAGAGGATAGTTAGTGACCACAGAGGATAGTTAGTGACCACACAGGATAGTGAGTGACCACAGAGGATAGTTAGTGACCACAGAGGATAGTTAGTGACCACACAGGATAGTGAGTGACCACAGAGGATAGTTAGTGACCACAGAGGATAGTTAGTGACCACAGAGGATAGTTAGTGACCACAGAGGATAGTTAGTGACCACAGAGGATAGTGAGTGACCACAGAGGATAGTTAGTGACCACACAGGATAGTGAGTGACCACAGAGGATAGTTAGTGACCACAGAGGATAGTTAGTGACCACAGAGGATAGTTAGTGACCACAGAGGATAGTTAGTGACCACACAGGATAGGGAGTGACCACACAGGATAGTGAGTGACCACAGAGGATAGTGAGTGACCACACAGGATAGTGAGTGACCACAGAGGATAGTTAGTGACCACAGAGGATAGTTAGTGACCACAGAGGATAGTTAGTGACCACACAGGATAGTTAGTGACCACACAGGATAGTTAGTGACCACACAGGATAGTTAGTGACCACAGAGGATAGTTAGTGACCACACAGGATAGTTAGTGACCACACAGGATAGTTAGTGACCACACAGGATAGTGAGTGACCACAGAGGATAGTGAGTGACCACAGAGGATAGTGAGTGACCACACAGGATAGTGAGTGACCACAGAGGATAGTTAGTGACCACAGAGGATAGTTAGTGACCACAAGCAGGATAGTTAGTGAGATGATCCACAAGGATAGTTAGTGACCACACAGGATAGTTAGTGACCACACAGGATAGTATGACCAAGATAGTAGGACCACACAGGATAGTTAGTGACCACAGAGGATAGTTAGTGACCACAGAGGATAGTTAGTGACCACACAGGATAGTTAGTGACCACACAGGATAGTTAGACCACAGGATAGTAGTGACCACAAGGATAGTTAGTGACCACAGAGGATAGTAGTGACCACACAGGATAGTAGTGACCACACAGGATAGTTAGTGACCACAGGATAGTTAGTGACCACAGAGGATAGTTAGTGACCACACAGGATAGTTAGTGACCACAGAGGATAGTTAGTGACCACAAGGATAGTTAGTGACCACAAGGATAGTTAGTGACCACAAGGATAGTTAGTGACCACACAGGATAGTAGTGACCACAAGGATAGTTAGTGACCACAGAGATAGTTAGTGACCACAAGGATAGTTAGTGACCACAAGGATAGTTAGTGACCACACAGGATGTTAGTGACCACAAGGATAGTTAGTGACCACAAGGATAGTTAGTGACCACAGAGGATAGTTAGTGACCACACAGGATAGTTAGTGACCACACAGGATAGTTAGTGACCACACAGGATAGTTAGTGACCACAGAGGATAGTTAGTGACCACCAGGATAGTTAGTGACCACAGGATAGTTAGTGACCAGTTGACACAGGATAGTCCACAGATAGTGACCACACAGGATAGTGCCACAAGGATAGTGACCACACAGGATAGTTAGTGACCACACAGGATAGTACCAGTAGTGACCACAGGATAGTTAGTGACCACACAGATGCTAGTGACCACACAGGATAGTTGTAGTGTGCCACAAGGATAGTTAGTGACACACAGATAGTGACCACTCAGTGTAGTGACCACATGGTGTAGTGACCACATGGATAGTTAGCTGCCACAATGATAGTTGTACCACACAGTGATCAGTTAGTATCACAGTCAGATTGTCTTAGTGACCACATTGATTAGCTTAGTCGACCAGGTAGTTAGTGACTCGAGGTAGCTTGCTCACTTGTCAGCTTGTTCAGCTTGTATGTCAGCTTGCTCAGCTTTAGCTTGACTCACGAGGTAGCTTGCTCAGCTTGTTCAGTGTCAGCTTGCTCAGCTTGCTCAGCTTGCTCAGCTTGTCAGCTTGTCAGCTGTGTTCAGCTGCCATCAGCGCTCAGCTTGCTCAGCTTGTCAGTTATGCTCAGCTGTGTTCAGCTTGTTCAGCTTGTCAGTGCCCAGCTTGCTCAGCTTGTTAGCTTGACACTCAGTGTCAGTTGTTCAGCTTCAGGTCAGCTTGTTCAGCTTGCTCAGCTTGCCTCAGCATCTCAACCGGAGCTTGTTCCAGCTTGCTTCAGCTTGTCAGTTTTTACTCGAGTGAGCTTCCAGCTTGCTCAGCTTGTTTAGCTTGTTCAGCTTGCTCAGCTTGCTCAGCTTGCTCAGCTTGCTCAGCTTGTTCAGCTTAGCTTGCTCAGCTTGCTCAGCTTGCTCAGCTTGTTCAGCTTGTTCAGCTTGCTCAGCTTGCTCAGCTTGCTCAGCTTGCTCAGCTTGTTCAGCTTGCTCAGCTTGTTCAGCTTGTTCAGCTTGTTCAGCTTGCTCAGCTTGCTCAGCTTTAGCTTGCCAGCTTGTTCAGCTTGTTCAGCTTGCTCAGCTTGTTCAGCTTGCAGCTTGCTCAGCTTGTTCAGCTTGTTCAGCTTGCAGCTTGCTCAGCTTGTTCAGCTTGCCCAGCTTGTTCAGCTTGCTCAGCTTGCTCAGCTTGTTCAGCTTGTTCAGCTTGCTCAGCTTGCTCAGCTTGCTCAGCTTGCTCAGCTTGTTCAGCTTGCTCAGCTTGCTCAGCTTGCTCAGCTTGCTCAGCTTGCTCAGCTTGCTCAGCTTGCTCAGCTTGTTCAGCTTGTTCAGCTTGCTCAGCTTGCTCAGCTTGCTCAGCTTGTTCAGCTTGCTCAGCTTGTTCAGCTTGTTCAGCTTGTTCAGCTTGCTCGGCTTGCTCAGCTTGCTCAGCTTGCCCAGCTTGCTCAGCTTGCTCAGTTTGTTCAGCTTGTTCAGCTTGCTCAGCTTCCTCAGCTTCCTCAGCTTGTTCAGCTTGCTCAGCTTGCTCAGTTTGTTCAGCTTGTTCAGCTTGCTCAGCTTGTTCAGCTTGTTCAGCTTGTTCAGCTTGCTCAGCTTGCTCAGCTTGCTCAGCTTGTTCAGCTTGCTCAGCTTGTTCAGCTTGTTCAGCTTGCTCAGCTTGTTCAGCTTGTTCAGCTTGTTCAGCTTGTTCAGCTTGCTCAGCTTGCTCAGCTTGCCCAGCTTGCCCAGCTTGCTCAGCTTGCTCAGCTTGCTCAGCTTGCCCAGCTTGCCCAGCTTGCTCAGCTTGCTCAGCTTGCTCAGCTTGCCCAGCTTGCCCAGCTTGCTCAGCTTGCTCAGCTTGCCCAGCTTGCCCAGCTTGCTCAGCTTGCTCAGCTTGCTCAGCTTGCTCAGCTTGCTCAGCTTGCAAAAATGCTCGTCATCGCATCTGTCATAAGAGGACGCTAGTGTTACCTACCCCTGCGTGCACAGGAAGGTGCTCAGGCTCTTCCTGGAGGAGGGAGGGGATGGTTCCACAACTCTGAATACTAAGCAGTTTGGTAAAGGTCATGAACGACGTACCCAGGTGTTCCCCGTCACTAACCACTTACTGATATTTGTGCTAGGGGGGGGGGAAACCTCGGCAGTGTTGCCCCAGTAAAGCCTTATCAACCAGCAACTTGTTCTGGTATAATTGCCGCTGTCAGAGCCTATTAGAGACGTCAAAACATTGGAGGCGACGTTGCGTCCCGACGCGAGAGATATTACCTCTACGTCTCGCCACGTCTTAATGTAAATATGATAAACGAGGTAGTGCATAATTGTTAAGTGAGTGACACAAGTACGATTAAGGTGACAAGTTGGGCGTGTAAGGAGCGGAGCCTCGGTCTGTTACGAAGGCGTCCATTGAATAGGTTATGGTCAGAGGTAGCCAACCTTTATAGAAGAGATAACTAAATTTGACAGTGAGGATGTTGCCGCCATCGCTTACTGATGACCACTGATGCCTTATCTAAGACACACCTGCATACTAACTCATACTAATGAGCCGAGGTCCTCGCCCTATTGACTGGGTCCGCCGAATTAGTTAGGTTTTTAATGATTGGGAGTTAGTAAGGCTAATTCGGGTAGAGGGGTGGAGGAGAGGGGAGGGAGGGAGGGAGGGAGGGGTGGGGAAGGGATATGAGGGGAGGGGAGGGTAGGGGAGGCGCAAGATTCACATGTTATGAAAAACTTCGATGGGATTTAAAAACACAAATCATTTTAAAGAATAAATGTGCAGGAATTTAGTTCAGTGAATATTTATTATCACGAATAATTAAAGTGTGATGAAAATTTGTAAATGTTCAGTAATAACCCACAGTAATAACCCTCTTCCGGGATCCTCATCTGCTGAAGAGGATCCCAGAAGAGGATCCAAATATTCAGATGAATTATTCTCTTGATTTACTGTCTTTATGTTTGTTATCGAGCATTTATTATATTACTGTAAGTCTTCCTGACGGGGACCTTGAAGAACTTACTGACGGGGACCTTGAAGAGTCTTCCTGACGGGGACCCTGAAGAACTTACTGACGGGGACCTTGAAGAACTTACTGACGGGGACCTTGAAGAGTCTTCCTGACGGGGACCTTGAAGAACTTACTGACGGGGACCTTGAAGAACTTACTGACGGGGACCTTGAAGAGTCTTCCTGACGGGGACCCTGAAGAACTTACTGACGGGGACCTTGAAGAACTTACTGACGGGGACCTTGAAGAGTCTTCCTGACGGGGACCTTGAAGAACTTACTGACGGGGACCTAGAAGAACTTACTGACGGGAACCTTGAAGAGTCTTCCTGACGGGGACCCTGAAGAACTTACTGACGGGGACCTTGAAGAACTTACTGACGGGGACCTTGAAGAGTCTTCCTGACGGGGATCTTGAAGAGTCTTCCTGACGGGGACCCTGAAGAGTCTTCCTGACGGGGACCTTGAAGAGTCTTGCTAACGGGGATTTTGAAGAGTCTTCCTGACGGGAACCTTGAAGAATCTTCCTGACGGGGACCTTGAAGAGTCTTCCTGACGGGGACCTTGAAGAGTCTTCCTGACGGGGACCTTGAAGAGTCTTCCTGACGGGGACCTTGAAGAGTCTTCCTGACGGGGACTTTGAAGAACTTACTGACGGAGACCTTGAAGAACTTACTGACGGGACCTTGAAGAACTTACTGACGGGGACCTTGAAGAGTCTTCCTGACGGGACCTTGGAGAACCTTCTGACGGGGACCTTGAAGAACTTACTGACGGGGACCTTGAAGAACTTACTGATGGGGACCTTGAAGAACTTACTGATGGGGACCTTGGAGAACTTACTGACGGGGACCTTGAAGAGTCTCCCTGACGGGACCTTGGAGAACTTACTGACGGGGACCTTGAAGAACTTACTGAACGGGACCTTGAAGAACTTATTACGGGGACCTTGAAGAACTTACTGACGGGGACCTTGAAGAACTTACTGACCGGGACCTTGAAGAACTTACTGACGGGGACCTTGAAGAACTTATTGACAGGGACCTTGAAGAGTCTTCCTGACGGGGACCTTGAAGAACTTTCTGACGGGACCTTGGAGAACTTACTGACGGGGATGTTGAAGAACTTACTGACGGGGACCTTGAAGAATTTACTGACGGGGACCTTAAAGAATTTACTGACGGGGACCTTGAAGAGTCTTCCTGTTGGGGACCTTGAAGAACTTCCTGACGGGACCTTGGATAACTTACTGACGGGGACCTTGAAGAATTTACTGACGGGGACCTTGAAGAAATTCCTGACGGGGACCCTGAAGAGTCTTCCTGACGGGGACCTTGAAGAGTCTTGCTGACGGGGATTTTGAAGAGTCTTCCTGACGGGGACCTTGAAGAGTCTTCCTGACGGGGACCTTGAAGAGTCTTCCTGACGGGGACCTTGAAGAGTCTTGCTGACGGGTCCCTTGAAGAGTCTTCCTGACGGGGACCTTGAAGAGTCTTCCTGACGGGGACCTTGAAGAGTCTTCCTGACGGGGACTTTGAAGAACTTTCTGACGGGGACCTTGAAGAACTTACTGACGGGGACCTTGAAGAACTTACTGACGGGGACCTTGAAGAACTTCCTGACCGGACCTTGGAGAACTTACTGACGGGGACCTTGAAGAACTTACTGACGGGGACCTTGAAGAACTTATTGACGGGGACCTTGAAGAGTCTTCCTGACGGGACCTTGGAGAACTTTCTGACGGGGACCTTGAAGAACTTACTGACGGGGACCTTGAAGAACTTACTGACGGGGACCTTGAAGAACTTCCTGACGGGACCTTGGAGAACTTACTGACGCGGACCTTGAAGAGTCTTCCTGACGGAACCTTGGAGAACTTACTGACGGGGATCTTGAAGAACTTACTGACCGGGACCTTGAAGAACTTACTACGGGGACCTTGAAGAACTTACTGACGGGGACCTTGAAGAACTTACTGACCGGGACCTTGAAGAACTTACTGACGGGGACCTTGAAGAACTTATTGACAGGGACCTTGAAGAGTCTTCCTGACGGGGACCTTGAAGAACTTACTGACGGGTACCTTGAAGAACTTACTGACGGGGACCTTGAAGAACTTATTGACAGGGACCTTGAAGAGTCTTCCTGACGGGGACCTTGAAGAACTTACTGACGGGGACCTTGAAGAACTTCCTGACGGGGACCTTGAAGAACTTACTGACGGGGACCTTGAAGAACTTACTGACGGGGACCTTGAAGAACTTACTGACGGGGACTTTGAAGAACTTAACAAAGATATTTTTCCTCTGATAAATAGTTTAGAAATCCGACAAGTTAAAAAACAAAACACTTATTCAACATATGAGAATCTTTATTGGGGAAACGTTTCGCCCCTCAGTAGCTTCATCAGTCCAGTACAAGGAAGAAAGGTGTAAAGAGAGGAGGAGTTTGAGGTAATCAGTCCCTCAGTCGATGTGTCCAGTACACTGTTAAGTACAGCATAGTGCCGGAGAAGTGACTTATATACTGTAGTCAGGTGAGTGGAAGCAGGAGGAGGCGGGGTCACAGTGGAAACATCCACTAGTGTAAGTAGGTCTTCCTCCGAAGGTCGGACAAGTGTTTTCCTCTCCCTCCTACTTTCCTATTTTCTTTTGATAATAGCTCGAGAATGCCTCATCCAATCGGCTTCAAATCTTTCAACGCGTATGTATGTTAACGAGGACCAGGTTCTTAGTACAGTTTGTGATGAACCACAAGTGTGGTTTATCACAAGTGTGGTTCATCACAAGTGTGGTTCATCACAAGTGTGGTTCATCATAAGTGTGGTTTATCACAAGTGTGGTTCATCACAAGTGTGGTTCAACACAAGTGTGGTTCATCACAAGTGTGGTTCATCACAAGTGTGGTTCATCACAAGTGTGGTTCAACACAAGTGTGGTTCAACACAAGTGTGGTTCATCACAAGTGTGGTTCATCACAAGTGTGGTTCAACACAAGTGTGGTTCATCACAAGTGTGGTTCAACACAAGTGTGGTTCATCACAAGTGTGGTTCATCACAAGTGTGGTTCATCACAAGTGTGGTTCAACACAAGTGTGGTTCAACACAAGTGTGGTTCATCACAAGTGTGGTTCATCACAAGTGTGGTTCAACACAAGTGTGGTTCATCACAAGTGTGGTTCAACACAAGTGTGGTTCATCACAAGTGTGGTTCATCACAAGTGTGGTTCATCACAAGTGTGGTTCAACACAAGTGTGGTTCATCACAAGTGTGGTTCATCACAAGTGTGGTTCAACACAAGTGTGGTTCAACACAAGTGTGGTTCAACACAAGTGTGGTTCAACACAAGTGTGGTTCAACACAAGTGTGGTTCATCACAAGTGTGGTTCAACACAAGTGTGGTTCAACACAAGTGTGGTTCATCACAAGTGTGGTTCAACACAAGTGTGGTTCAACACAAGTGTGGTTCAACACAAGTGTGGTTCATCACAAGTGTGGTTCAACACAAGTGTGGTTCAACACAAGTGTGGTTCAACACAAGTGTGGTTCAACACAAGTGTGGTTCAACACAAGTGTGGTTCAACACAAGTGTGGTTCATCACAAGTGTGCTTCAGTATCTTGTGTGTTGCTTCAGTATCTTGTGTGTTGCTTCAGTATCTTGTGTGTTGCTTCAGTATCTTGTGTGTTGCTTCAGTATCTTGTGTGTTGCTTCAGTATCTTGTGTGTTGCTTCAGTATCTTGTGTGTTGCTTCAGTATCTTGTGTGTTGCTTCAGTATCTTGTGTGTTGCTTCAGTATCTTGTGTGTTGCTTCAGTATCTTGTGTGTTGCTTCAGTATCTTGTGTGCTGCTTCAGTATCTTGTGTGTTGCTTCAGTATCTTGTGTGTTGCTTCAGTATCTTGTGTGTTGCTTCAGTATCTTGTGTGTTGCTTCAGTATCTTGTGTGTTGCTTCAGTATCTTGTGTGCTGCTTCAGTATCTTGTGTGTTGCTTCAGTATCTTGTGTGTTGGTTCAGTATCTTGTGTGCTGCTTCAGTATCTTGTGTGTTGGTTCAGTATCTTGTGTGTTGCTTCAGTATCTTGTGTGTTGCTTCAGTATCTTGTGTGTTGCTTCAGTATCTTGTGTGCTGCTTCAGTATCTTGTGTGTTGCTTCAGTATCTTGTGTGTTGCTTCAGTATCTTGTGTGTTGCTTCAGTATCTTGTGTGTTGCTTCAGTATCTTGTGTGTTGCTTCAGTATCTTGTGTGCTGCTTCAGTATCTTGTGTGTTGGTTCAGTATCTTGTGTGTTGCTTCAGTATCTTGTGTGTTGCTTCAGTATCTTATGTGTTGCTTCAGTATCTTGTGTGTTGCTTCAGTATCTTGTGTGTTGCTTCAGTATCTTGTGTGTTGCTTCAGTATCTTGTGTGTTGCTTCAGTATCTTGTGTGCTGCTTCAGTATCTTGTGTGTTGGTTCAGTATCTTGTGTGTTGCTTCAGTATCCTGTGTGTTGCTTCAGTATCTTATGTGTTGCTTCAGTATCTTGTGTGTTGCTTCAGTATCTTGTGTGTTGCTTCAGTATCTTGTGTGTTGCTTCAGTATCTTGTGTGTTGCTTCAGTATCTTGTGTGTTGCTTCAGTATCTTGTGTGCTGCTTCAGTATCTTGTGTGTTGCTTCAGTATCTTATGTGTTGCTTCAGTATCTTGTGTGTTGCTTCAGTATCTTGTGTGTTGCTTCAGTATCTAGTGGCTGACGAATCTTAGGGCCAGGAGATTGCCTATGCTTCGTTTGACCTTTGATGAGTTTCGAGAGTCTACTCCCGGAGCCCGGCCATGGGCCAGGCTCGTCTGGTTCTTGCCTGGTCAACCAGGCTGTTGCTGTTGGTAGCCCACAACCACACATATCCATCACAACCTGGTTGATCTGGCACCTGGTGAAGATACTTGTCCAGTTTCTTCAATACTTCTACACTTGTTCCAGCAGTGTTTCTGATATCCTCTGGTAAGATGTTGAATAATCTGGAGAATGGTTCAACTGATAGTCTTCAAATTTCCACCACTAGTGTGGTGTCCCGGTGTTCGGGACACCTGGAGTTGATGTATTTAGTCCATCAACATTGATGTGGTGGTGATGTTCTTATGGTGGTGGTCGGAGGGGGAAGAGGTGGTGGTGTTGTGGATGGTGAAGGGATTGTTGTTGTGATAGTGGTGGTGATGATGGTAGTGATGATGGTGGTGATGATGGTAGTGATGATGGTGGTGAAAGGGTTGCACCACCACAACCAGCTGGCAGAGCAGGTTGCTAACAGCCCCAGCCAGACCCCAGCCAGCTTTCTCCTGTTAAAACCTTCACGTTACTGAAGCTACAACATTGTAACTTATTTCTGGTAGATCTTTTCTTGGTCTGCCATCACTGGTCTGCCATCACTGGTCTGCCATCACTGGTCTGCCATCACTGGACTGTTATCACTGGACTGTTATCACTGGTCTGCTAGCACTGGTCTGGCAGCACTGGTCTGGCAGCACTGGTCTGCCAGCACTGGTCTGCCATCACTGGTCTGCCATCACTGGTCTGCCATCACTGGTCTGCCATCACTGGACTGCCATCACTGGACTGCCATCACTGGTCTGCTAGCACTGGTCTGGCAGCACTGGTCTGCCAGCACTGGTCTGCCAGCACTGGTCTGCCATCACTGGTCTGGCAGCACTGGTCTGCCATCACTGGTCTGCCATCACTGGTCTGCCATCACTGGACTGCCATCACTGGACTGCCATCACTGGTCTGCTAGCACTGGTCTGGCAGCACTGGTCTGCCAGCACTGGTCTGCCAGCACTGGTCTGCCATCACTGGTCTGGCAGCACTGGTCTGGCAGCACTGGTCTGGCAGCACTGGTCTGCCATCACTTGTCTATCATCACTGGTCTATCATCACTGGTCTGGCAGCACTGGTCTGGCAGCACTGGTCTGCCATCACTGGTCTATCATCACTGGTCTGCCAACACTGGTCTGCCATCAATGGTCTGTCAGCACTGGTCTGCCATCACTGGTCTATCATCACTGGTCTGGCAGCACTGGTCTGCCATCACTGGTCTGGCAGCACTGGTCTGGCATCACTGGTCTGGCAGCACTGGTCTGGCAGCACTGGTCTGGCAGCACTGGTCTGGCAGCACTGGTCTGGCAGCACTGGTCTGGCATCACTGGTCTGGCAGCACTGGTCTGCCATCACTGGTCTGCCATCACTGGTCTGGCAGCACTGGTCTGCCATCACTGGTCTGGCAGCACTGGTCTGGCAGCACTGGTCTGCCATCACTGGTCTGGCAGTACTGGTCTGGCAGCACTGGTCTGCCATCACTGGTCTGCCATCACTGGTCTGGCAGCACTGGTCTGTAATCACTGGTCTGGCAGCACTGGTCTGGCAGCACTGGTCTGCCATCACTGGTCTGGCAGCACTGGTCTGGCAGCACTGGTCTGGCAGCACTGGTCTGCCATCACTGGTCTGGCAGCACTGGTCTGGCAGCACTGGTCTGGCATCACTGGTCTGCCATCACTGGTCTGGCAGCACTGGTCTGGCAGCACTGGTCTGGCAGCACTGGTCTGCCAGCACTGGTCTGGCAGCACTGGTCTGCCATCACTGGTCTGCCATCACTGGTCTGGCATCACTGGTCTGGCAGCACTGCTCTGGCAGCACTGGTCTGGCAGCACTGGTCTGGCAGCACTGGTCTGGCACTCCTCAGCTTGGTAGAAAGTTAGCCAGGTGGTGGCAGGTGCGTTAACAACACTAACAGTTAGCCAGGTGGTGGCAGGTGCGTTAACAACACTAACAGTTAGCCAGGTGGTGGCAGGTGCGTTAACAACACTAACAGTTAGCCAGGTGGTGGCAGGTGCGTTAACAACACTAACAGCCAGGTGGTGGCAGGTGCGTTAACAACACTAACAGTTAGCCAGGTGGTGGCAGGTGCGTTAACAACACTAACAGTTAGCCAGGTGGTGGCAGGTGCGTTAACAACACTAACAGTTAGCCAGGTGGTGGCAGGTGCGTTAACAACACTAACAGTTAGCCAGGTGGTGGCAGGTGCGTTAACAACACTAACAGTTAGCCAGGTGGTGGCAGGTGCGTTAACAACACTAACAGTTAGCCAGGTGGTGGCAGGTGCGTTAACAACACTAACAGTTAGCCAGGTGGTGGCAGGTGCGTTAACAACACTAACAGTTAGCCAGGTGGTGGCAGGTGCGTTAACAACACTAACAGTTAGCCAGGTGGTGGCAGGTGCGTTAACAACACTAACAGTTAGCCAGGTGGTGGCAGGTGCGTTAACAACACTAACAGCGCCTCATATGCTTATTTTCAACACAATTATTTACATATACAAGCACGATCCTAAGCCTCGTGTGTGTGAGTGTATGGAGTGTACATGTGTAACATTGTGACGTGTGTGAGTGTATGGAGTGTACATGTGTAACATTGTGACGTGTGTGAGTGTATGGAGTGTACATGTGTAACATTGTGTCGGTGTCAGAAGAGAGGACGGGTTTTGTACCCGTGCTAAAAATAGTTTTACAGCTTGACCGGTTCTTGGTCTTTGATTTTACGATGATAGGTGTGGTGGTAGTGGTGGTTGGTGGTGGTGGTTGGTGGTGGTGGTGGTTAGTGTTGGTGGTGGTGGTGGTTGGTGGTGGTGGTGGAGTGGTGGTGGTTGGTGGTGGTGGTGGTAACACCTACGGACACACACACATAGCATCATAAAAGACACTCAGAATAACTGCACGATCTTAGACATTGTAGTAATCTTATTAAATGTGCTGAACTTCATGTTGGTACAATGCCCTGAGTTTCTTGCCCAGAGAGAGAGTATTCAGAATATAATACTGTAATTGGTTTACTTGGAGGAGGTACAAGTGGTACCGAGTACTATATATATATATATATATATATATATATATATATATATATATATATATATATATATATATATATATATATATATATATATATATATATATATATATAGACACACATCAATGCACCACGCAGAAACTGGCGGGTATATAGAGAAAGATCGCAGTCAGCAGAATTCGAAACCCACGTCAGGAAGGCTTCAAGGTTCCCCAAATGACGCTCTAGACCACTCAGCTACAAATGCCTCAAAAGCTGGGCAGCCTGGTCTACAAGCCATGTTTGTTTCCCAGCCCGGGGACGTCAGTGAGCCTCAAGCATGGTTTCAAGGTATATCATTCTCCTGTATGTTCTGACCACACAAGTGATTTTTATATCAATGCAGCACGTCCAGGCTGGGAGGAACATGGCTTGCTGCCCAGCTTTTGATGTATCTGTGGCCAAGTGGTCTAGAGAGTCACTTGGGGGACCTTGCTAGGGTCCCCTGACGTGATTTCGAATCCTACTGACTGCTATCTTTCTCTGTATATACCCGCCAGTTTCTGCGTGGTGCAATATGTGTGTGTGTACTTACCTATTTGTACTCACCTATTCGTGATTGCAGGGGTCGATTCACAGCTCCTGGCCCTGCCTCTTTGCTGGTCACTACTAGGTCTTATCTCCCCCTGCTCCATGAGTTTTATCGTATCTCTTCTTAAAATTATGTCTAGATCCTGCCTCCACTACATCACTCTCCAGATTGTTCCACTTCCTAACAACTCTATGGCTGAGGAAATACTTCCTAACATCCCTGTGATTCATTTGTGTCTTCAACTTCCAGTTGTGACCCCTTGTTGCTGTGTCCCATCTCTGGAACATCCTGTCTCTGTCTACCTTTTCAGTTCCTCTCGGTATTTTATATGTCGTTATCATGTCCCCCCTATCACTCCTGTCCTCCAGTGTCGCCAGATTGATTTCCCTTAACCTTTCCTCGTAGGACATACCGTTAGCTCCGGGACTAGCCTTGTTGCAAACCTTTGCACTTTCTCTAATTTCTTGACGTACTTGACCAGGTGTGGGTTCCATACTGGTGATGCATACTCCAATAATGGCCTGACGTACACGGTGTACAGATTCTTGAACGATTCCTTCCTGAGGTGTCGGAATGCTTATCTTAGGTTTGCCAGGCGCCCATATGCCGCAGCAGTTATTTGGTTGATGTGCGCCTCAAGAGATGTGCCCGGTGTTATACTCACCCGAAGATCCTTTTCCTTGAGTGAGGTTTTTGCAGTCTTTGGCCCCCCTAGACTGTACTCTGTCTGGGGTCTTCTTTGCCCTTCCCCGACCTTCATGACTTTGCATTTGATGGGGTTAAACTCTAGAAGCCAGTTGCTGGACCAGGCCTGTAGCCTGTCCAGATCCCTTTGTAGTCCTGAATGATCCTCCTCCGCTTGAATTCTCCTCATTAACTTCACATTGTCTGCAAACAGGGACACTTCTGAGTCTATCCCTTCCGTCACGTCATTCACGTATACCAGAAACAGCACTGGTCCTAGGACTGACCCCTGTGGAACTCCACTCGTCACAGGCGCCCACTCTGACACCTCGTCACGTACCATGACTCGTTGTTGCCTCCCTGTCAGGTATTCTCTGATCCATTGCAGTGCCTTTCCTGTTATACGTGCCTGATACTTCAGCTTCTGCACTAATCTCTTGTAAGGAAGTGTGTGTGAGCACAACCACACAACACAACTCAAGTAGTCAGCCATTTATAAATCACAAAAGGTGTCTTATATTCCCCGAGTTTCTTATAAGGTTATTTAGGGCAAGTAAGTAAGTTTATTCAGGTATACACAAATACATTTACATAGATTATCATACATAGCAGCATATGTGTAGAGAACCTAGGTCCTTATCTCAGGGGCACGTAAGTTCCCCCGTCTTCAAATAACATGTTCATTTTTCCACTATAATCTACCTTGTCCATAATTACTATCGTATTTGCTTTGTGTGTTTCGTAAGGTGAAGTCCAGGATCTTTCCTTAATTCATGGTATAACTTGCCTCTTAAGGTGCCTAGCAGTCCTGCCTGGACTAGCTGGCATCCACTCACTCACTCACTCACTCACTCACCAACACTCGTTTACAAGCAGTGACGAGTACCACGGAGCTATTTTTAAACCTGTTTGTTTGAAAACAAATCCGGTTTTTGTACGGAGGGTAAATGTCCCAAGTGTTGACTAAAAATAAACGTTAGGAAAAAAAAGACAAAGAAAACGGCATTTGGAGAAGCAGTGGGGAGGAGAAAGAGGAGGAGAAGGAGATTGATCCTCTGTTTAGGTAATTTTATCCGGCCGCTGCGCCTGTCTTGGGGCTACTGTGCGCAGGGGCTGTGAGAAAGGGCGTCATTTCCTTATTAGAGTGTTCAGATGCTGAGAGCAACTCGCCCCTTGTCTTAAGACTTCCTAAAAAAAAAAGGTTATTGTATGTGTGTGATGGCGTGTCTGTAGTTACACCAGCAGTGGTACTTATAGTGTGTGTGTGTACTCGCCTAGTTGTGGTTGTAGGGGTCGTGTCATAGCTCCTGTGTGTACTCGCCTAGTTGTGGTTGCAGGGGTCGATTCATAGCTCCTGTGTGTGTGTGTGTACTCGCCTAGTTGTGGTTGCAGGGGTCGATTCATAGCTCCTGTATGTACTCGCCTAGTTGTGGTTGCAGGGGTCGAGTCATAGCTCCTGTGTGTACTCGCACATTTGTTCACCAGTAAGCACAATTTGTGTTGGACACTTGAGACGATGTTTCGCCTGGCTCTGGATGATTATTAAGCGAAACGTTGTGGCTTGATAATGGTCTAGGACGTAAGAAACCCTCCGTTTGAGGTTGCATGAGTCGCGTCTGAGCTCTTGATTCCTGTGTGTGGAGCTCACTACCACCACTCCTCATCCAGGTCACTCTACTTGCTAAGAAATACTTCCCGACTCATCTGTGTCTTCCAAGTGTCTCCTCGTGTATCCAACTCCTGCCTCATCAACACTCTATATCAGTCCTCTCTATCAGTTTGGAGTATTTTCTCTGCCATTCTCGAGTCTCCCTGGGTCATTCTATTATTTAATGTGGTTGAGTTTACCTTCTTTATTTTCTCCTTATAGTTCTTTCATCTTAGCTCCAGGGACTGGTCGGTGTGCGAACTTGTGTACGTTCTCAAGCTTCCTGATATGCTGTATCAGGTGTGGGCTCCAGGCTGGTGCTGCTTACTCAGAGATGGGCCTGACATATGTCCTGTATAGGAGCACGAATGACTATTAACATTAACGAGAGATCATCTTAGTTAATCTTATGCAAGTCAGTGACACTGGGCTGTAGTTTAATGATACTTGACTTTGAATCTTCAGCTTTAGTAGTTTAATGTTTTCTCTTGTGTGCGAGGTAATCTGCGTATCCCGAGGCCCTTCTTGAGCCAAGCTTGCAGCCCCTTTGTCTTTCCCAAAATTTCATAACCGTTCATTTGCTGGGGGTTGAATGCCACTGGTCACCTGTCTGATATCCTGCATCTCCTCCACGTAATACTGGAAATAAGTCACTCTGTCTGACTTTTTTGGGTTATCCTAGGTTCTCTACACATATGCTGCTATGTATGATAATGTATGTAAATGTATTTGTGTATACCTGAATAAACTTACTTACTTAACTCATTCCTGTTATCTCAGGTTATTATTCGCCTCAATAGTTTCACATCATCTGTGACCCGGGATACATTCAACTCTATCTCTTTAAGCATGTCCTTCACATCTACCAAAAACAGGAGAGGTCCCTTAGCCAAGCCTTGCGGAACAAAACTTGTTACATTCTAATACCTGGCCCCATACCAGTACTCGCTCTCTCCTATCCCTTAGCTCTTTACAGTGGGTGCCTTAAAGTCTATGAAGGGCTCTTCACTTAAGGAATTGGAGCTATTCTCCCCTTCCTTTGGATCAAACTCGATTACTTACCATTCCCTAAGAATTTAGTGTTTCCCTTTAAATATAGTATTGATGATGATGATGATAAGGTTGAATCTACTGCTGCTGCTACTGCTGCTGCTGCTGCTGCTGCTGCTGCTGCTGCTGCTGCTTAGTTATTCGTTGCCTGACTGTAATCCCTTTCCTCTTACGTATGTCTGCTTCTCTAGAGAGTAGCCCATTCTCGAGTGTGGCCAGAAGGGGTAGTATGTATGGTTAGAATGTGTAGTATATATGGTTAGAATGTGTAATAATTGTAGTATAGAAAGTTGAGTATCTGGTTGAGTAATCTGCGGTATCCTCTGGTATGTAGAGCACTTAGTTATTATCCGAGATAAATATAGATGACCTCGGGCAAACAGTGGGGTGCATGTGGGCAGGAACCCTTCAAGGAGCACCAACCTTGATGCCGGTAAAGGGTTCTTGATCTGCGGTATTGGACCTGTCCTTCCCTTCCCCCTTCCTTAAATAGATACCCCTCATTGCTTCCCATTCTTCAGGAACTCCATGACCCATACGTTTTGAACCCTCCCCGACATAAATGTTATAATAATAACAGAGGGAGAACCTCTTGTGTGTTGTTGTGTATGTCAGGTGAGACAAGGTAAGATTAGCCTCATATCCCACACTCACCTGCTGGCCACCCGATACTCTTGTGTTGCGTAACTCCTCCCGAAGCAGCCATACGCCAGAGAAGAAATCCGCGGGTAAGCTCGTGTAAGCCTGTGTAAGCTGGCGTAAGCCTGCGACAAATGCTCACCGCTACGCACCAAACTGGAACCACCATATACTTTATTGCAGGTTGGTAATTCTTTGACCCCTGACGATGCGCTTGGAGTGCCTGGTAAAGCTATCAGAGTAACTTAATTGTGAGGACCACGAACCCGAGGTTAATAAGGATGATTCGGTTAATAAAGTTAAAAAGTCTTTTTCGTTCATCCAAATCAACTGGGTGTTGCACTCGTGTCTTACTTTAATATGATAGAGGTTAAATTATCTAGTAGCGGGTAAGCTGCTCTCTCTCCTGTGTGGGTTATTTGTATATTGTTCCAGTCACGGGAAAGGGCCCCAAGACTGTTCAACTGCCTCCCAGCATACATAAGGGGGATTACCAATAGACCCCTGGATGTCTTCAAGCAAGCACTGGACAGGCACCTAAAGTCAGTACCTGACCAGCCGAGCTGTGGTTCGTACGTCGGGTTGCGTGCGGCCAACAGTAACAGCCTGGTTGATCAGACCCTGATCCACCATGACGCCTGGTCACAGACAGGGCCGCGAGGGCGTTGACTCCCGAAACCCTTTCCAGGCATACTCCAGGTATACGGTATTGTGCCTTTTCTTTGCAGAGGAAGCCTTTGTTGGGGCAACGCTAGAGCTTGATAAAGCTCTAAGAGAGCGAAACGTTGCGTTAATAAAAAATTGCAGTGTGTTTTTCTGACATCGATCAATACGGTTTTGGTGAGAATTATATGAGATCAGATTTTATAATAAATACTATAATTTGCGAGGTCTTGAGTAATTTTTAAGACCACGATATCTTGGTCACTATCTTGGTCACTATCTTGGACACTATCTTCAACACTGTGTGTATCAGTGACCATTTATTAAGAAACATACAGATAGCCATTATAATAACCTATGACCACAACACAAGACACAGGCCACTTTTTGATATACCCCGAGTCCATATCAACCTATGTAAAAATTCCATGCACATAAAGGGCCCCAGAATCTGGAATTCATTACCAGTAAATACTAAGATAACCTTGTCTGAAAATCAATTTAAGACTCTTCTCAAAAACCACCTACCCACCCTAAACTAAATACTCATACTATAAATTACTTTCAAAAATCCTCAATGTTATTTTCCTTAAGATAATCTCAATTTTTACAATGTAATATCATCATATTGTACTTTAAACAAATATATAACTAGAATAAACCCAATCAATTTCTCTAATATTATGTTACATAGTCTATAAGTCATTAGATTAAGCTGCCCCTAATGCCATGGTATGTCAGTGGCTCTCCTTGCACTTCACCATGGCATGTCAGTGGCTCTCCTTGCACTTCACCATGGCATGTCAGTGGCTCTCCTTGCACTTCACCATGGCATGTCAGTGGCTCTCCTTGCACTTCACCATGGCATGTCAGTGGCTCTCCTTGCACTTCACCATGGCATGTCAGTGGCTCTCCTTGCACTTCACCATGGCATGTCAGTGGCTCTCCTTGCACTTCACCATGGCATGTCAGTGGCTCTCCTTGCACTTCACCATGGCATGTCAGTGGCTCTCCTTGCACTTCAGTTTATGATTGTAACTACAAATATCTATGTACAAATGCAATGAAATAAAATTTGTTTGTTTGTTTGTATATGTCAAGATATCTTATTAATAAAAATAAGATAACAGACATGTTAGGCAAATTTCCTAAATTTACTTGTAACAGATAAGTGAACTGTAGATATAAATCCAGATGTACTCCTGTTAACCCTTTTGGGGCCTAGCTCCTGGGCCTATTGTGTGTCCATATGCTCTTGAGCTACCATCCACAGGATGGATATGAGGTTCATAATAAACTAGCTACTACCATCCACAGGATGGATATGAGGTTCATAATAAACTAGCTACTACCATCCACAGGATGGGTATGAGGTGCACAATAAACTAGCCACTACCATCCACAGGATGGGTATGAGGTGCACAATAAACTAGCCACTACCATCCACAGGATGGATATGAGGTGCACAATAAACTAGCCACTACCATCCACAGGATGGATATGAGGTGCACAATAAACTAGCCACTACCATCCACAGGATGGACATGAGGTGCACAATAAACTAGCCACTACCATCCACAGGATGGATATGAGGTACACAATAAACTAGCCACTACCATCCACAGGATGGATATGAGGTGCACAATAAACTAGCCACTACCATCCACAGGATAGGTATGAGGTGCACAATAAACTAGCCACTACCATCCACAGGATGGATATGAGGTGCACAATAAACTAGCCACTACCGTCCACAGGATGGGTATGAGGTGCACAATAAACTAGCCACTACCATCCACAGGATGGATATGAGGTGCACAATAAACTAGCCACTACCATCCACAGGATGGACATGAGGTGCACAATAAACTAGCCACTACCATCCACAGGATGGATATGAGGTACACAATAAACTAGCCACTACCATCCACAGGATGGATATGAGGTGCACAATAAACTAGCCACTACCATCCACAGGATAGGTATGAGGTGCACAATAAACTAGCCACTACCATCCACAGGATGGATATGAGGTGCACAATAAACTAGCCACTACCGTCCACAGGATGGGTATGAGGTGCACAATAAACTAGCCACTACCATCCACAGGATGGATATGAGGTGCACAATAAACTAGCCACTACCGTCCACAGGATGGATATGAGGTGCACAATAAACTAGCCACTACCATCCACAGGATGGATATGAGGTGCACAATAAACTAGCCACTACCGTCCACAGGATGGATATGAGGTGCACAATAAACTAGCTACTACCATCCACAGGATGGATATGAGGTGCACAATAAACTAGCCACTACCATCCACAGGATGGATATGAGGTGCACAATAAACTAGCCACTACCGTCCACAGGATGGATATGAGGTGCACAATAAACTAGCCACTACCATCCACAGGATGGGTATCGGGTGCACAAAATCTACAAATCAGTAATCTTGTGCTCAGAGTGTACATATTCAGAGGAGTATATATATCTCGATGTGTATGTACTAAGTGCAGTAGTGTATACACACTTGCCACATGATAGGCGGTACCAAAATCACCGTGTACAGACTCCATCCTCCCCCTCTCCGGCAGATGCTTTAAATGTCAGCGTTGGGATCACATTACAGCGATGGGGCGCCCCGTCACACTGGCCTGAAGTGTATTCTAATCCCCATCCATCTCGGCTGTATTAAAAGGTATTAAAAAAACCCAGCAGGAAGTCCATGACATGTGTTCAGTGTAAGTGACCATGGAGTTAGAAGAACTCGTCCATAATTCTAGGTGTTATAACTTGTCGATGATTTGAAGAGTAAGTCCAACAGTTGGGTATCTTCATTGTTGAAAAGTTTCACCCACACAGTAGGCTTCTTCAGTCAAATAAAGAGGCGGCAGTGTATGAGGTGAGATATGAGGTGGTCAGTCCCTCGGCCTAATAGACTGATCACTTCATATCTCCAAGGCTGTTGGACTGATTACATCGTCTTCATTTTACTACTACACGTACTGCTTCTTTATTTGACTGAAGAAGCCTACCGTGTGGGCGAAACGTTTCAACAATAAAGATACCCAACTGTTGCACATGTGTCTTAATCGAGTACAGGATAATACTGTATACGGTAATACTGAGGTTTATGTATCACCATCACACCTCTACAACACAATTGTTCTCAAAGATTTGTTAAGTTATACCATGAATTAAGGAAAGATCCTGGACTTCACCTTACGAAACAGACAAAGCAAATGCGACAGTAATTATGGACAAGATGGAAAAATGAACATGTTATTAGAAGACTGAGAAATTCATGCGCCCCTCAATGGCAGCTCCTTCAGTGTCTTCTGCACTTGGAGTTGACCATCTGGGTGTCAGCCCTCGGGCAGATACAAAGAAAACCATCGAGTCTACCAAGGTGCGTGCCAGCAGGTGGGAGTCTGCCACTGTTTTGACCTCATCCGACTAGTTGATCTGCAGCAGGTCTTGGTAGGGTAACCTGGCATCAGTGCTTTCCCTCCGGCCCAGGAACCTGGGTACCACTCACCCATCAAAGTGTCTGGCCCAGCTGGGGCAGGTCTGGCTTCAGAAGACGAAATGGATGAAGCTTCGTTCATGCAACAGTTGGAACACTACTTAAAGCTGACGCAGAAGAAATATCACCTAAAG
This sequence comes from Cherax destructor, assembly GCA_009830355.1. Taxonomy (NCBI): domain Eukaryota; kingdom Metazoa; phylum Arthropoda; class Malacostraca; order Decapoda; family Parastacidae; genus Cherax; species Cherax destructor. The sequence continues at coordinate 95,064 of WNWK01000393.1, forward strand.
CTTAAGCTTGATCACCCTTCCAGGGTGATAAAGAACAGATAAAACTTCCTGACCTTCACTTACCTGAACCCATTGATGTTGTGTGTCTGTAAGAGTGCAGAGTCCCTGTAAGATCTCCACCCCTTAAATTACTCTCATTTGTTGCATATAACCTCAAACCATTATCACAATGGGTAACACCATCCTTCCTGGTGGGTTAATAAAGCGGAAACGCTTTGACGTGTCGCCTGACCTGCATGATAACTATGACTCTCATGTTACGGACTGCTATAATTGTTGACTGTTCCTGTACTGAGACCTTTAACATTGACCCTGTAAGCAATATTCAGAATTATTTAGGACCACTTCGGACCCTGCATGACCTTCAGACTTAGCGTACTACTATAAAGACATACATTACTATAATCATTCAAATATCTACTAACAACACGTACCGCTAGAATAGGTGCACTCAGGATAAATACACTGAGAGGTGTATTTCTCTCAGCTTATATATGCTGAGAGTTTAATCCATATTTTAGTAATACAGTATTCATGTCTGGTGGTGGAAAGGTTACATGCAGCCCTAATGACCCTAAATTTTAAACCCCATTAACAAAGCAACCACAGACGCATGCCTGCAAGCAGGAAGGTGATTAAAACTTTGGGCTATCAGCTGGTAGTTTGAGGACAGTATTACTAAAAGAACTTCAACTGAACTTCATTAACTTAAGAGAGAGAGAGAGACGAGGGAGAGGAGGGAAGAACAGTCACTTAGTGTATCTGTCGACACTCAAACATCATGCGACAGGAGTTACGTGTCTTTGACACAGACAACAAAATCAGTGGACTCTTCGCTTCTGCCACCATTGCTTGGTACAGGCTGGGATACAGTGATTGGTCCAGGCTGGGATATACTGCTTGGCCCAGGCTGGGATACACTGCATGGTCCAAGCTGGGATATACTGCTTAGCCCAGGCTGGGATATACTGCTTGGCCCAGGCTGGTATATACTGCTTGGCCCAGGCTGGTATATACTGCTTGGCCCAGGCTGGGATATACTGCTTGGCCAGGCTGGGATATACTGTTTGGTCCAAGCTGGGATACACTGCTTGGTCCAGGCTGGGATACACTGCTTGGTCCAAGCTGGGATACACTGCTTGGTCCAGGCTGGGATACACTGCTTGGCCCAGGCTGGGATATACTGCTTGGTCCAGGCTGGGATACACTGCTTGGCCCAGGCTGGGATACACTGCTTAGTCCAGGCTGGGATACACTGCTTGGCCCAGGCTGGGATACACTGCTTGGTCCAGGCTGGGATACACTGCTTGGTCCAGGCTGGGATACACTGCTTGGTCCAGGCTGGGATACACTGCTTGGTCCAGGCTGGGATACACTTCTTGGTCCAGGCTGGGATACACTGCTTGGTCCAGGCTGGGATACACTGCTTGGTCCAGGCTGGGATACACTTCTTGGTCCAGGCTGGGATACACTGCTTGGTCCAGGCTGGGATACACTGCATGGTTCAAGATGGAATACACAGCTGCAGTGTTGTGCTGGTGTCACAGCTGCAGTGTTGTGCTGGTGTCACAGCTGCAGTGTTGTGTTGGTGTCACAGCTGCAGTGTTGTGCTGGTGTCACAGCTGCAGTGTTGTGCTGGTGTCACAGCTGCAGTGTTGTGTTGGTATACAATAAAATTCATGAATTCAGAGACAATTCACTTGCGAATTTTAATAAAATGTCATTATTTTTATCCAGTGTCTGCCGTCAATGTGTGTGTTAGTTAACATTTTGTCCTAGGCACATGTCAATTAGACACTAGGCCTGTTGTATGTATGTGTGTGTGTGTGTGTGTGTGTGTGTGTAAGGAAACACTTCGAAATGTTTCCGCCCCGCCGGGAATCGAACCCGGGCCCTCCGTGCGTGAAGCGAGAGCTTTGTGTGTGTGTGTGTGTGTACTTTCCTAGTTGTAGTTGCAGGGGTCGATTCATAGCTCCTGGCCCCGCCTCTTCACTGGCCGCTACTGGGTTACTCTCCCTGCGCCATGAGCTTTATCATACCTCTTCTTGAAGCTATGAATGGATCCTGTCTCCACTACATCACTTCCCAAGCTATTCCACTTCCTGTGTGTGTGTGTGTACTCACCTAGTTGTGGTTGCAGGGGTCGAGTCATAGTTCCTGGCCCCGCCTCTACACTGGCCGCTACTGGGTCACGCTCCCTGCTCCATGAGCTTTATCATACCTCTCCTTAAAGCTATGTATGGAACCTGCCTCCACTAAATCGCTTCCCAAGCTATTCCACTTCCCGACCACTCTATGACTGAAAAAATACTTCCTAACATCCCTGTGATTCATTTGAGCCTTCAACTTCCAACTGTGTCCCCTTGTTGTTGTGTCCCATCTCTGGAACATTCTGTCTCTGACCACCTTGTCTATTCTTCTCAGTATCTTATATGTCGTTATCATGTCCCCCCTATCTCTCCTGTCCTCCAGTGTCGTCAGGTCGATTTCCCTTAACCTCTCCTCGTAGGACATACCCTTTAGCTCCGGGACTAGTCTTGTTGCAAACCTTTGCACTTTCCCGAGCTTCTTTACGTGCTTGGCTAGGTGTGGGTTCCAAACTGGTGCTGCATACTCCAGTATGGGCCTAACGTACACAGTGTACAGGGTCCTGAACGATTCTTTATTAAGATGTCGGAATGCTGTTCTTAGGTTTGCTAGGCGCCCGTATGTGTGTGTGTGTGTGTGTGTGTGTGTGTGTGTGTGTGTGTGTGTGTGTGTGAGTGTGTATTCACATAATTGTGGTTGCAGGGATCGATTCATAGCTCCTGGCCCCACCTCTTCACTGGTCGCCACTAGGTCCACTCACTCCCCACTCTCTGAGCCTTATCGTACCTCTTCTTATGGATCCTGCCTCCACTACACCACTCTCCAGACTTCCACTTCCTGATAACTCTTTGGCTGAAGAAATACTTTCTAACATCCCCGAAAGTCGTCTGAGTCTTCAACTTCCAATTGTGACCCCTTGTTGCTGTGTCCAATGTCTGAAACATCCCTTGTCAATTCCTCTCAGTATTTTATATGTTGTTATCATGTCCCCCTCTCTCCGGTCCTCCAGTGTCGTCAGGTCGTAAAACATGCCCCTTAGCTCCGGGACTAGTATCGTTGCAAACCTTTGCACTTTCTCTTAATTTCTTGATGTGCTTGACCAGGTGTGTGTGTGACCACTGATCGCCTCCCTTCATCTGATGTTGACGCCGGGCTCTTGATTCAAGCAGCAGCAGCAATAACAACAGCTACCCTACTCTTCCTTGGTTCACATCACCTCTCATTCACCTAGGCGCTCTATAAGACCCGCTATACGTTTAGCCTTTCGCTGTATTAAACAAACAACTTCCTCCCTCCGCAGATCACACCGAAGTGGACGACTGCAACAAACAACATTTCAAGCCGAAGAAGAGCAAGCAGCGGCGCCGTCAGGACCTACATGAGAAGGATCTCCGGCAACATATAGTGGCGCAGAGGATCTTCCAAGGGGTAACCGAGACTGCAGGTGCTGCCACCTTAGCTGAGCTGAGACTGCAAGTTAACACCAACACTGTTGAAAGTGGAGGTGCAAGTGACGTTGACGGGAGCACCAGAAAGGCCAAGATCAACAGGGCCTTCATCTCGGAGAAAATGAAGAAACGAAAGAGGAGGAGGAAGAGGAGGAGGAGAAGTAAGAATATTATTTTGAGGGGAAGGGGAGGGAGAAATGGGTTATATTAACAGCCAGGGTCTTAGGGTAGGTTAGGTTTGGTTAGATTTACCTAGAGTTTACCTGGAGTAGCTTCCAGGGGTCACTGCCCCAGCGGCCGGTCCCAAACCCGGCCTCCTGGTTGCTGGCCTGATTGATCAAGCTGTTAGTGCCCGCCACCCACAGTTCAGAGTATGCACCACAACCCAGTTAATCAAGAACTGTTTTGAGGAATCTATGAAGTCCCCTCTTGAATACAGCTTGGGGTTTGTTAGTGATCCTCCTTATGCATGACGGGAGGGCGTTAAAGAGTCGTGGTTCCTGAACACTGGTTGTGGTTCTCTCGTAGTGTACTTATCGCTCCCATGTTTTTCATTGGAGGGAGGCATCCTGCACCGTCTGCCAAGCCTCTTGTGTTCATAAGTAGTAATTTCGGTGTGCAGGTTTGGTACCATTCCCTCCAGTATCTTCCAGATGTAAGTTATGATATGTCTTTCTCGCCTAAGTTCTAAGGAGTACAGTTCTAGGGACTTCAAGTACTCCCAGTAATTTAGGTGCTTGGCTGAATTTATATGAGCTGTGAAAGTTCTTTGTACATTTTTCAGCTCAACAATTCCGCCTGTCTTGAGGGGGCTTAGAGAGAACGAATGACCTGAAGAGTCATCAATGTCGTGGCATTCCTTATTTTGAAGGTTCTAGTTATCCACCCCAGCATTTTTCTTGCGTTTGCAGTAATAACGTTGTTGTGCTCCTTGAACATGAGATATTCCGACATTATTACTCCCAGGTTTTAATTTGTCTTGTAATGTGGTCTTGTTTTTATTTCCTTCATTTTTCCATGGCGTAATAACTGAAAATTATCATCATTGAACATCATATTGTTGTCAGTGGTCCACTGGAAGACTTGGTTTATATCAGCTTGGAGGCTCACTGCGTCTTATATGGATAACACTCTCATACAGATTCTAGTATCGTCTGCAAAGGATAATACAGTGCTACAATTGATGTCTTTGTCTATGTCATAAATGATAATGAGGAAGAAAAGCGGGGCGAGTACCGAAAGGGAGAAGCGACCAGTTCTGAATCCATATTGACCTGGATTGTGCAACTGCTATGAGTTCGCATGATTGGTAATCTTGCTCCTTAAATTAGGTTAGGTTAGATTAGATTAGATCTGGTTTGACTAGTTTAGTTAGGGTAGATTAGGTCAAGTCAAATAAGATTAAATTTCTGCTAAGATTGGTTATAGTTATCAAGTAGGTCGGTTGATAACACACTCATCTCACATAGTAAGTGTCCGTGGTGAGATCCCCGGCACAGGTGGAAACGTTGGGCACGTTTCCTTACAGCTGCTGCCCTGTTCACCTATCAGTAAGTAGAAAACTGAGTGTTAGTGGACTGTTGTTGCTGGCATCACAGGGGTGTGGTAATATACCTCAAATATGCGTGGGCTTTAAAGTGAGAAGAGGTAAATTAACAGCTCTCAGCCTGTAAAAGTGATGTCTAAAAAAATGATTAGGCTTGGATATGTTAAATAAATTTAGAATAAGTTAGGTTAGGTTTTTCTTCGTACGGGTCTAAAATACAGAAGGTGTAGAAAATTATGATACACTGAAATTGAAGTAAATGAATTGTTAACTTTAAGTTCTCACAAAGTTTATTTTATCATTAGTTATATATCAATTTTTCACGTGTACTAGAAACTTAATTGAGTATCAGTTGTATAATATGTTGTCTTATGTACTAGAAGTTTACTTGATTTTCATTGTAGAAGTTATTATATACTATATTCTGTTACTAAAGCAACTCAAGTTATTATGCACAGTAAACTATATATATATATATATATATATATATATATATATATATATATATATATATATATATATATATATATATATATATATATTGACGTAGCCAAGATACAGAGACACTTATATTCTTAATTAACTGTACCGGAAGACAAATTACAATTTTTTTTCAGACGGAAATTTCGCTGACTGATGATAATTTACAAATAAGTCAGAGTTAAGAGAGAAAGTGTCAATATGCTAGTTATTCCTGGACAATTATCAAGTTACTTACGACCTATGAAGGGTCCATCATGAACCCAAACTTTATTTTAAGTTTCCTCTCCAAACTAACGCTATTTGTGATTTTTTTCCCAGCCACAGCACTGTGACTTTTCTTCTAAAATATTAACTACCTGTTGCCTTATTTACAGATTGCAAAATGAACAGAAAGCGAACAAGAAAGGAGAGAGAGAGAACAAGAGAAGAGCAAACAAGGCGAGTGGAGGGGGAGTGATATAGCCTAGTTGGTGTACCCAAAAGGAGCCGTCGGTACAATGGATGAACACAGAGGTACTTGAAAATAGATATCCAGTGACAGAAAGAAATGTGATGTGGTAGTAGATGAGTGTGGACTCAGATGACCCCGAGAAAGGTGATATGTAAGACAATACGACTCGGATGATATTGTTAGGAGATAATGGTAATGGAGGTCGAAGCTGTGGTGGCAAGGATTTGGCGAGAGAAGATGGAAGATATATTTTTTAGACGTTCTTGTAGTGGAGAGATGGTGAGGTCAGTGTGATGGTGGGACTACAGGTGGGGTCAGCTTGATGGTGGGACTACAGGTGGGGATGGTGGGGTCAGTGGGACTACAGGTGGGGATGGTGGGGTCAGTGGGACTACAGGTGGGGATGGTGGGGTCAGTGGGACTACAGGTGGGGATGGTGGGGTCAGTGGGACTACAAGTGGGGTTAATGTGATGGACTACAGATGGAGGCGGCGGAGTTAGAGTGATGCTGGGACTATAGTAGAAAAATTAAATCTTTGTTCTGGGAAAAAGGATTTGAATTAGAAACAAGCGACAGACGTAAAAAGATGGTGTTTCTTAAAACAAACAAGATAGTGCTAAAGTAGTAAAAACAAAGAGAATTGCAAGAAATGATGAGGTTTCGGTTTGTCCTGAACTTTTATCAAGCCTCTCACCTTGATAATATGCTTCAGGACAGACCGAAACGTCGTCCAGAGTTTTTTTGTCTGAATTGTGGGTTAGCCAAATTGTTCCAACACGCTATTTTGACTCACTCTTCGTGGAAAGAAGACTAACACAAAGAGAGTTTAGGAACAGGAATGAGAACAGAGAATGAGAATCAAAACAGAAGATAGCAGAGCGTGAAACATGCGAAGATTTCATTGAAATTGAGCTGTAATGGAAAACTGATTTGTAACAGAGGATTGATGGATAAATGTAGAAATATTATAGGAGATGTCTGTCATATAAATTATATATATAATGTATATATAATAACTCTGGACAACTGCCTCAGCATAAGTAAATTTGGGGCCCCTACAAAGATCAACAGTCTTACTGCGTTCATTAGATTCTCACTTCCTAGTAATGAAGAATTATATTATGTATACACATACATTTATTGGACCTTCAATAAGGGCTGAAACCCACCACAGATTGGACTGGGAAATGCTAGTAGTGGTCAGCACCCGCGACCCTCAACTGCAAATCCTTACAAGAGATATTCTCCCGTCCCCACAGCACAGCCAGAGTGCTCTTCATCTCAATTGCTGTTAATGTAAGCGAAAAACTGTTGAAACATTTTCATGGATTACCGGGAATAGAACTGGGGGAAATAATTTACTAGTCCTTCCGTTTGTTATAGACTCTGCAATCTATGAAAAAATTACAACTATTAGTGTTATATATATACATACATTGCGCATCAGCCACTAGGGGGGGCGAATGATGTGGCTCCAGGCCTTTAGCACTGCAGTTATAAACTCTGCCTAAGAAACATTGCACTGAGAGGAATGGATGGAATTCAGGAACGCTCAAGCAGGTGTGCCATGAGACAGTCCTTAATCCCGGTCTTCTCATTGCACTGCTCTTGAGGAAGCATTTGCAATCTCAGCGGAAAAAGTCTAGAGTAACAACATTCTCCCCCTTTCCCTAATGGTAGCTGTGCATTGTTGATCGCTTGTTTGCAATTGTTGTGATACATATACACATGCATACATATACAAACATTGTCTCTACGTCCACAGCAGGACTCAAACCTGCAAACTCTGTATCAGAGTGCACTGTACTTTACCACGGAGCTAGACCCTGTGGACTCTGATACAGAGTTTGCAGGTTCGAGTCCTGCTGTGGACGTAGAGACAATGTCTGTAAATAATTTCGCCTGTTTGCGAATTATTAAACATGCATACATGCGTATCTGTGTAATGTCCCACTCCACAAGACTGTCCATTTCCCACTTCAAAATCAATTTGTACCTAATATACATGAGTCAGATGAGAACATGCTTAAGGCACCTACCATTTGACACTTCTTTGGTGGGTGATTGTATGTGATTAATTTCAATAACACTCGATGACATGTGAACCTGTGAGTGTGAGGTTAAAAATATAATTTTTGCCTATAGCTTCTACTTGATATATAATACACATAAACTAGATTTATGCAGAATGCAGATAATACATTCACTAGGTAATAGGCTCGCAGCACAATGCAGTTTCATTTAAATTGTTTTTTAGTCATTAGTGCAGATGCATTTTAAAATATAGTTTAAAATCACATTCATGTGAATGCCAATTCTGAATATAGCTCCTGCTCGCCTACATAAAATAATATATATATATATATATATATATATATATATATATATATATATATATATATATATAAATAATTTCCGAGGTTTTTTCCTTCTGTGGACTAGGAATTTCACTCTGGATGTCATCCATCGTACCTGAATTGTATGATAATCATCTGATGACTTGTGGTCTCAGAGCGCTCATTGACTGGCCAATTTCGTGTACCAGACTGGTGTTGGGAGACGAGGCTTGTGGCACCATAGCAGCACGTGGCGTGTGGGGTACATTAAAAACCTCAACGCTACAAGTTCAACCTTCACTATAAACAAAGACTCCACCCATTAAGTTCGTTTGTTCATTGTTTGCACTTGGCCTTGAGTAAACACTAAGGCCAACAGTGCTTAGAAAATATTTGTCTGCTATTTATTTATTCGGAGCCGAAGAAATTAGAAACAGTGAGATGTTCAGACTTTTAGCTAATCTAACTGTTGATTATTTAATGTTAATAACCTTGGTAATTGATGCCGACAAGCGCTTTAAAAATTACATATCAAGAAACCAGAGCCAAATCTACTATAAAACTGATAAAGCTTCAGTTTAAAAATTTTGGGTCTGTTGTATGAGAATGTTTTTTTTTTTTTAATAATATTAATGATATAGTGTAATTCAATACAATATAATAATTATAATAAAAAGGGTTATTAAAGTATGATGTAGGCTAACCATTGCTGGTTGTGAAGGTGACCCCATAACAGTTGCAGCTCCTGGGCCACAAAAATGCAGGTCCACCGCCGGAACAAACACTAAACACATTTCTTAGAAAACGTTTCGGCGCTGGGACCTTGATCTCTTCTCAAGGTCTCAGGACCGAAACGTCGCCAAATATGTCGTAGTGGCGCGTGTTGTGTGAGTGTCAGTCAGTATTGCTGGAGGAGTGTTTTCTTTTTATATTTTCAGACGTAAACCTCTCGAAGGGGCTCTTGATCCAAGGAATTAAGCATACCCTTTCCTTCCTTGATTGCCTGCCATTCCCCCGGGTGCTGTATGTGACCCCTGCGGGTTTAGCGCTTCTCACCTGAGATTCATAATAATAACAACACCAACAATAAATTCAGATGTAAAAAACCTAAACAGCCAGAGCTGTTTCGCCCTCAGGAGACTGGACTCACCATCACTGTGAGTGCCAAGGCTACGATGAGTGCCAGTCAGGCTGTCCGGGAGACAGCACACAGATGCCATCCCAGTAGCCCGTCATTCAAAATTTTATAAGTTATTTCTCACGTACTGTTTTCAGAAAGCTCATTTTTTTTTTAGGCAAGAACAAGACAACGGCAATCCACATAGCGGAATCTATGAGTGCTTAGTCAGTAATGACTTGTTTTAGACTTGTGAAATGACCCATCCCGCTGCCTTAGGCACGGTGAAATATTGACTTTGGAGGTCTGAAGCTGTGCTCAGACCTCTACAACACAATTGTAGAGGTCTGTAGCTGTGCTCAGACCTCTACAACACAATTGTCCTCAAAGATTTGTTAAGTTATACCATGAATTAAGGAAAGATCCTGGACTTCACCTTACGAAACAGACAAAGCAAATGCGATAGTAATTATGGACAAGATAGATTACAGGGGATAAATAACATATTATTAGAAGACAGGGGAACTGACGTGCCCCTTAACTCATCCTTGTAATCCAAGTCAGTATTTGACCGTGCCTGAGGTAGCGGGATGGGTCATTTCTTATGAGTACGTGGAATGATAGTGCAAATGGGTAGCGACCTCTAAATATTGTCCGATCTATTTTTTTTCACGTATTCATTTATTTCAACAAGTAATATGGACAGTCTTGTGGAAAAACACATTTGCAATTTTGGGGCCACCTAAATATAATATATATATATATATATATATATATATATATATATATATATATATATATATATTATATATATATATATATATATATATATATATATATATATATATATATATATATATATATATATATATATATATATATATATATATATATATATATATATATAACCACAATTAACAAAGACAAAGGGGCTAGTATCATACATCTCACATGGCCAAAATGTGAGTTAACAATCATCACGAAGATGTGATCTGACCATGATGTGTCCTTGACCTCCAGTGATCTGACCACGATGATGTGTCCCTGACCTCCAGTATCTGATCACGATGTGTCCTTGATATCCAGTGATCTGACCATGATGTGTCCTTGACCTCCAGTGATCTGACCACGATGATGTGTCCCTGACCTCCAGTATCTGATCACGATGTGTCCTTGATCTCCAGTGATCTGACCATGATGTGTCCTTGATCTCCAGTGATCTGACGATGATGTATACCCTGACCCCCAGTGATCTGACCACGATAGTGGATACTCTGACCTCCAGTGATCCCCTAACCTCCAGTTTCTAACTACCACCAGCAACTTTATTGCTAAGGGTGTTGTAGTGGTCACTACTGACTTAGCATGAATTATTTTATTAATTTTTTTTTTTTTCAGATAAGTTAAGTTTGGAACGGACAAAATTAGGCTTGATTCTGCAGTGTGTCCATTATATAATTTTCAACACAGCACTATTCTCTTGGTCCATCCAGACGCGATGTATGGATGGACCAAAGTGTCAGTTATTCCTCTTGTATATTTTATGCATCAAGTTATGTTCGTATTGCTTACAAATTTCAGAAAACATTCTAATGTAATTCGACCGGCTTATGGGCTGGTCTGTTCTGAAATTGTACATAGTTCTGTCATTATACCATAGCATATAACCACAGTAGGCCTATGAGAGTATGCAACAGTCAGTTAGGTAAATGGTTATATGTGCAGTGTTCTTAATACATTATTTTAAACTACAGTTATGTGACCCAGAGCCTCGTCAAGCCTACTGCTCCCTCTTATACTTTTCAACATTACCTTCAACCTTTAGTTTTAACAACTAATGAGTAACAGTGGAATTATTATTATTCTTGTAACGTAGTTAGCGTGTAGACCCACATGTATGAGAACAATTACCGTGCATTTAAAATTATTATTAAATTGACGGTGTAGCTATCTGATGTTTCTGTCTGTCTCGGATTGGAGTTGACAGTTATATTATATACCTCAATACCCATTGTGTAGGCCCCTTCAAGGGGAAGAGGAGTGCCTTGAAGCTGGTGAAGAGTTCTTGATTCAAGGAATTAGAGCTACCCACTCCACTTCCTTGAAAAGAACCTAATCATCACTTCTTCCCCAGACATCAAATGATTTTTACGGGCTTAATGTTTTAATATGAATATAAAAATTAAATAACTTAGGCATACAATTGGTTCACTGACTGGGAAATGATGTTATTTTGGATGAACAAGTTATTGTAGGCATGAGTTGTTATAGGCCGTTTGCCAGGCCTATGCCTTTATAGTAATTAAATCATATTTTAACTATCTTTTTATAGAAAATGTGTTTTAAAATTTCGATTATTATTATGTCAAATATTCTCAGTAATAACACGTTCGTTTCACAACTGAAAATAACCGGGTCTAACCCTGGGCAAGTATTAGAAGTACGTATAGGTTAACACTGCTGCCTCTATAACCTAGCTGTAATTATATATTTGGGAGTTAGTCAGTTTGTGGATCGCATCCTGAGGGAGGATCTTAGATGGAATCCCAGTGGAAGTAAAACAATGACTTCTTTTTTTCTTAGGGTATCCTGGTATTGACAATAACCCACCAGGGTACTTAATATGAATAAAGTCTTCCATTTTACCCTTTTGCAAGGACGACAGTTGGGTCGGCCCTCAGACAAGTAGAAATATTGGGCACATTTCCATGTACTAGATGTCCCTCTTCATCTAAAGGTAAATAGTTCTTGGTGTTATGGTCATGTTCTTCTTTATTCGCCAGTACTCTCCCGGCCCGGGCCTTTTCCAAGTGGTGCCCCGGCCTTGGCTCCCTTTCTCGGGAGTAACTCAGACTGATGTCTGCCATGGGAAGAGGTACAAAGACCTCCTCATCTTCTGGGACCAACTGTTCCCAGGCCTAGCCACATTCCCCGCCCTCACGGGCTCGTAGGGAGAAGCTAGGCCTCTCTGGTCTGCCATCGTCCCCGCCCCATGGGGACTAAAGGGAAGGGCAGTCTTGTGAGCTGCAGGTGGTAGCAAGCTCTGGCTCTAGCACCTACCCTGCCCTAGAAGGGCTGGGCATGGTGTCCCGATCGGGCCCATCGTGCTCTGTTATGATCATGTTGTTGTTCTTGATTCGCCGGTACTCTTCCGGCCCGGGTCTTGGTTCCGTGTCGTGAGACCTATGTCTCCCATGGGAGGAGGGACAAGTCCCTCCTCATCTTCTGGGACCAACTGTCCCCAGGCCTAGCCACATTCCCCGTCCTCACGGGGCTCGTAGGGAGAAGCTAGGCCTCTGGTCTGCCAACGGCAGTCTTGGGAGCTGCAGGCAGTAGCAAGCTCCGGCTCTGGCACCTTCCCCGCCCCAGGAGGGCTCGTGGGAGTGTTCCCCACCCTAGGAGGACCCGTGGAAGTGGTGTCTCTTATCAGATCCTGTTTGAGAAACGCTACTACCCTATATGGTCAGGTTAGGTAAGGTTTGTCAGGAAACAGGGCAAGTGTTTCCTGACGCGGGTCAGGTTTACACAATATACTACTACTACTACCAATTTACCTTTATTAATATTTGGTATTTATTTTATATATAATGTGCCATTTAACGACTCCTCCTAAACGTAGTAGTAATAATATATTTAATGTATAATTTTATGGCATATTAATGTTTGTCAATATAAAATCTACGGGAAGACTATTGACTATGGTAATCAGTTTCCCCTAGTCTTCACCTCACGTTAGCTAAGTTGTTGCTCTTTCGTCCATTTTCTCTTATAGCCACTCTTCTAATACATTTTCTTTTATGGGTGGACTTTTATATTGCCTTGAAGGAATCTGAAAAGTTTCACTGTCGTAAAAGATTTTTTAAGGTGGCCAGTTTTATTTGGAAGAGAGTTCTCGCGCTGTGGTGTAAAACTCTGAAGAAGAAAATATCTTATATTTTCAGGTACTTGGCAGTGAATAACACTTTAATTAATTCATGTTATAGATCTGTTGCTGTGTGCTTCTATGATAGGGTGTCCAAGCCTTAATCTGGCCATTGCTGTGTGTCTGTTTTTATGTCTTTTGTACTGCCACCTCGTAGTGCCAATCTCGGATTAAGGGACTCTAGCTCCTGGGCCCCTCATACAAAAGAGACCCCCCACATACCAAGCTTTTGGTTAATGTAGACACAAAAATATGATGCTGTTGTAAAAGGACACACAAACACACCGAAGAGGCGGGGTCAGGAGCTGTGAATCGACCTCTGCAACCACAAACATGTGAGTACACACACACACACACCGAAGAGGCGGGGGCCAGGAGCTGTGACTCGGCCTCTGCAACCACAAATAGGTGGTGAGTATACACACACAACATAAGGGCGCCTGACAAACCCAATAATATATAATAGCTTTTCGACACCTAAGTAAGGAGTCATTCAAGACACTAAACACCGTGTACGTCAGGCCCATATTAGAGTATGCAGGACCAGTATGGAACCCACAACTGGTCAAGCACATCACGAAATTAAATGAAATGCAAAGGTTTACAACAAGACAAGTCCTGGAGCTAAGGGATATGTCCTGACGACACTGGAGGGCAAGAGGGATAGGGAAGATATGATAATGACATAAAATACTGAGAGGAATTGACGAGGTGGATAGGGACAGGATGTTTCAGAGATGGGACACAGCAACAAGGGGTCACAACTGAAAGTTGAAGACTCAGATGAGTCACAGGGATGTTAGGAAGTATTTCTTCAGTCATAGAGTTGTCAGGAAGTGGAACAATCTGGGGAGTGATGTAGTGGAGGCAGAATTCATACATAGCCTTAAGAAGAGGTACGATAAAGCTCTTAGAGCAGGGAAAGAATGGACCTAATAGTGACCAGCGGAGAGGCCGGACCAGGAGCTATGAATCGACCCCTGCAACCACAAATAGGTGAGTACACACACACACACATAATTTAACAGTGAATATTTAGTGGTGTCGCCACAACTCTTAAGCCGGCACTTCATAGTGCACTGGTACCGCATTTATCATACAGCTAAAAGTACCCGAGGTGAGCCCCGAGCCAGGTGGGACGTGTGGACAAATTCCTGACACTTGTTGCCCTGGATACCCAGGATTTAGTCGACTGTTGTGGGTCGCATCCTGGGGAAGAACCTAAAAATAACTATTGGAAGTAAGCCATAGTGCTTGGCTTTCTTAGATTATCAGGGGTTATTAACCTTCCGAGGTTATTAATCTGCATTTAGTTTTTTTCATTGTATGTTGATGAGTATGCCATTTTACAATTTCTTATAAAATTGTTAGTGATAACCGTTTTACAGAGTGCCTTGACGTGCTACTTGAGATATCCGGAGCTGTGCTCTAAGGGTTGTGTTGTGCGGTGTTTTGACCACTTCATCTTGTCCACAGCGTAGTATTCCACGGTGTGCCGGTACAGACTGGAATAATTTCCATGTAGGAAACAGCGATATACGAGTTCCTTACAAATTTTAAGTGATATATGTAGTAATTTCCTGGGTCGTACATTTGTAATCACACACACAAAAAATGATCGTAGAGTTGTCAGTGACAGTGCATTAATTAGTGTGAGTAACAATAAGTCCCGAGTGACTAATTAACGAATACAAAAAGTTATTTAGGTGGTTTCCATGGAAGATTGAGTAGGAAACTACGACTACACTGCGGATGTACTAGAGGGTTCACTGTTGTTGAGGATTAGTGAGCCATTTGTATAAATTTCTCTTGAATTGTGGGTGAGATTGCGCACTGTGGAAGGGAAAGACGAGTCTGTTTGCTTCACTAGGTGCTGTTTTGTGGACGCCATCGTCAAGGTGCAATTTTGCGTTCAAGATAATATAGCTCCAGGAAAGAAGTGGCAGAATTGAATGCTGATTTTCTCATTTTGAAAAATATTGGTGCGAGGGAGAAATTTTGGAATCCCTTTTTATGAAGGGTTGTGAGTGGGAAGGAGGGGTCTGGATTATTTTGGAATAGTTGTTTTAGGGGTTACTTTGGTGCGAATATACATATGTGCAGGGTGTGCAAATATACAATGAGGTAGCAGGCATGCGTTAGGACTTTTCGTGTGGCTAGTCTTGTGAGTGTTTTTCTATTGAGGCTGAGTATAGCCCATGAGCTGGAGGCCCTGCAGAAAATTCGCACAACAGTATTTTATGTTGTGTTCAGTTTCTTGGTGTTTGATGGTGGGTGACGTGTGCGCTTGGCACCACTAGTCGAGGTGGCTATATATTCTGTATAAAATCGGAGGAGGATTTCGTAATGTTCCCAGGAAGTGAATATTGGCTTTGAGGTTAGCAAGTCTTGTTCTGGGCTGCGTGTGGAGGTGTGTGATGTGTTTCCGAAAAAAAAAGCATGGAGTGTACGCATTATTAACGAACGTAATGCAGAGAAAACCTTTATCTCAGACAAGTTTTGCTCAGGATTGAGCCTTGTCGAGCGGGATACTTGATGACGCTCAGTCCTGAGTGAAAAGTAGTCAAACATAAAGACTTGCTCTGTATTACGTGTTTTTGTACTGACTTATCGGTTTGTTGACTTAAGTCACCATTTTATACAACATAGAGTCACCTACTTCATATTTTTCACTCCCTTCTCAAAGACTCTCTCTAATAGTTGATCTCTTCTGCTTAACCAACACGTCACTCCTTGGCTTCAAGACAAAGTTTGGGAGCAGTGAACCATGATCCACATACAAGCCTCGTAGGGAGCAGTGAACCATGATCCACATACAAGCCTCGTAGGGAGCAGTGAACCATGATCCACATACAAGCCTCGTAGGGAGCAGTGAACCATACCACTTTCAGTGTTTTACAACAATCTTCTACGACACAACACAAAAGTATGATCTTTTTCAGGTATCTGGAGTAGATTATATATAGTTCTGTCTACTGTATTTAACATCGCATAGATAGACTGTTGATCTATTTGTTTTTATCAGAATGTCACTGTAATATGTAATGGATGTTTATTAACTACCCATGAGTGATAGCTGCCAGCTATTGTTTGTGATATCTAGAAAATGGACAGTGTAGGACAGCTTATTTGTTGTAACACTATAGTCCACCCTATACATGTATAACACAATGTATATAGGTCTATATAGTATATTCCAAGAGAGTTTACATAAATAATTTTGTAATCAAAACACTTTGTGGACCCTTTGATGAAAAATGTTTAAATCTTAACTTGTGTGTTAAGATATGTAACTTTATCAGATGTCTTGAAATTTACCTTATATGTCAAAAGGTTTCACTTAAACCTTGTCAAGAAGAGTAACTGTCAATAGACTTGAAGCCTAACTTGCTCGTCAAGAGGTGTATTTATCAATAGGTTAGAATCCTAGCCTGTATGTCAAGAAGTATAATTGTCAAAAAGATTGCGACTTAGCTTGTTCGTCACTATGAAACGAAACAAATTCCCTGAGGGGATTTTACAATCCATCGCATATGGAAGTGGATTCAAGTACAGGCTCGTCCAAGAAATTCAGCCTGACATTTGTGTAGGTCTACTCACCAGCTGTAGAGGCCTATGTCAGGCCTCAGATAATGTTGTTTTGTCATTTTCCTCACCTTTAATTTTACACTCTACTTCATTTCTACAATTAAAATTTTAATTTACAAACATTTAATCGTTTAGAGTGCATTTAAGTTAGATTTTCATGTTTTTTTATATGTACTGAAGTGGGTAGAGTTCTGACTAACAATGATAATTTGTGATCAAATTTTACACCTGAGGAGTTTGTGTATAATATAGAGAATTATAAGTGTAAAAGATGGAAGTTTACATTGTATATATAAAAGAGAGTATTTACACTGTTAACCTAAAATAAAATGTTACTTTAAGTGTAAAAAAATATTGTTATATATAAGTGTACTATTATCATATTTAGGGGAGCGCTTAAGCCGTAGGGGTCGTACAACACTTGGAGGAATGTGATGCAATCAGATTGTATCCAAGGAGGAGGAAATGAGATCCAATTTCATGCATCAACAGCCTCTCACCGGCATCACAGAACCTCATTTGAGGGGATCTTTATTTGAGAGACGTTTCGCCCACCAGCTGCTTTGATCTAATTAAGACAGAAACACCGAGGAATCTTGGTACAGAGAATAGCTTGGGTTTATTTATAGTACACAGCCTTCGTAACTTACACAACTTCCTGCTGCTGCTGCTGCTAACTCAATGAATGAAATTGGGTTCGAACGCATGGCTACTACTACTGCTGCTACTATTACTACTACTACTGTTATTACTGAATGACTGTCTTCTACTACTACTGTTATTACTACTACTACTACTGTTACTGTTATTACTATTACTACTACTACTACTGCTTCTACTACTACTACTACTACTACTACTATTAATATTGCTGCTGCTGCAAGATTAAGTTTGGATATAAATGCACTGGAAAATGTACAAAGGAGGATGACAAAGTTGATCCCATGTATCAGAAATCTTCCCTATGAGGATAGACTGAGGGCCTGAATCTGCACTCTCTAGAAAGGCGTAGAATTAGTGGGGATATGATTGAGATGTATAAATGGAAAACAGGAATAAATAAAGGGAATGTAAATAGCGTGCTAAAAATATCTAGTATTGACAGGACTCGCAGCAATGGTTTTAAATTGGAAAAATTCAGATTCAGGAAGGATATAGGAAAGCACTGGTTTGTGGATGAGTGGATGAGTGGAACAAACTCCCGAGTACCGTCATAAAGCTAAGCCGTTGTGTAGTTTTAAAAATACGTTGAATAAATACATGATTGGGTGTGAGTTGGACCTGACTAGCTTGTGCTACTAGGTCAGATGCCGTGCTCCTTCCTTAAGTGAATGTAACTGATCTGACTAGGTCAAAGCATTGGGTTAAGCCGGTGGGAGAATTGGACTTGCCTCGCATGGGCCAGTAGGCCTGCTGCAGTGTTCCTTCTTTCTTATGTTCTTATATCTGTATTAGGTCGCCCTGGGTGGGCGAGGGGAGAGGACTGTACCCAGGTACAGCTTATGTTTATCTTCCTTATAAGAGTAAAATATGACTGTTACTTTAACCTCACCATTACATTAACTTTCTGCATGAGGGATGTTATTTTTCAATGTTATAGCATCGTTGTTAATTCACTGGTGGCTTGAGATAAAACAAATTAGCTTGAAACTTATAATTGGGTTTTCAGAAGTTTGTGAACTTAAAGTTCTGCGGTAATACCGAATGACCTGTACTGAAATTTGTTATAAAGCTATTACTATAGCACTTTATGTCTTTGAATTAATGAAGCCTAGCTTCAATTGTAATAACGATGTCGTCTTGGTAGGGATAAACTTATGATAAGGTACCGAAAATTTAGACACTTGAAATCTACTCAGACTTGTAGTTACTGGTTACGATTGCAGTTTGTTACTCCCCCCCCCCCCCATCAAAAAAAAAGTCGGTTTTTTTTTTATGTGATAACCCTCAACTTTAAAAAGTGAGAGCATGTCCTCCCTGTCCACCTACCCACACCAAGGCATGTGGTGACTTATGTTTAGTTTCCTGATTAATCCTTCATGGGGAACTCTGTTGAATTTTTTTTTTTTGTAATCTAAATAATTGTAATGTGTGTGTGCGTGTTTGCGTGATATGTGATGAATGTTGAAGAGCAAAAATATAAATCCTCCTAGTGTACTATTATACGTTATTATTAACGAGTGACTAAAACATTAACATGAGGTCCATCGTGAATCTCAGCACTGAGAAAAGGCTTACTGGGAATAATAAGATATTTACAGTTTTCACTTAGGGATCAGAAACGTCTATTTTCATGGAATGCATAAGTTTTTGTACAGTATTTTCAAATTCTGTCTGAAACTGTGAAATTATTACTCGATAAAGATCAGCCTCTAACCAGACGAATACGTTCTGAAAATTTATAGGTTTTGATGTATATACACCAAGGGGTGTATAACTCAATGTATATGCACCATGCGGTGTATAACTCAGTATATATATACCAAGGGGTGTATAACTCAGTATATATATATATATATATATATATATATATATATACCAAGGGGTGTATAACTCAGTATATATACACCATGGGATGTATAACTCAGTATATATACACCAAGGGGTGTATAACTCAGTATATATATACCAAGGGATGTATAACTCAGTATATATACACCAAGGGGTGTATAACTCAGTATATATACACCAAGGGGTGTATAACTCAGTATATATACACCAAGGGGTGTATAACTCAGTATATATATACACCAAGGGATGTATAACTCAGTATATATACACCAAGGGGTGTATAACTCAGTATATATACACCAAGGGGTGTATAACTCAGTATATATACACCAAGGGGTGTATAACTCAGTATATATACACCAAGGGGTGTATAACTCAGTATATATACACCATGGGATGTATAACTCAGTATATATATACCAAGGGGTGTATAACGCAGTATATATACACTGAAGTTTATTTTAAGCCCTAATTTTAGTATTAAAGTATTTTTGATTAATAACGTTGAGGTGAGATGCAGTGTTAATGACCCTCGTGCAGTCAGTAGGCTCAACACTTAAGAAACCACATGGTATGTACAACGAAATAGCTCTATTTATTATATCAGTTTATATGTATTGCTTTATTCCCTACTGTAGGGTTTAAGAGTAGTATTTCTGAATGTTAGTGAATTGCTATCTCAATAAGTTGTTCAGTTAAATTACACAGTAATGGTTATATTGATAACTATAATCTTTAAATGGGTGGAGGGGTAAGCCAGCGGAAGGCCTTAGTCAGATGAGCAAAAGCTCCAGCTGTGGGTCATCATGTGACTGAGACCCGCGTCAGGAAACACTTGTCCTGTTTCCTGACGAACCTTGCCTAACCTATCACAGTTAAGTCAAATTAGTTATTGACACGAGCATACAGCATTTTAAATAGAACCTCCAAGGTTCTATTATATCACTATATAAAGAAATATATACTGATATAATGATGAAATTTATATGTGACTTTTATTTGATACATCTTCATTCACATTGGATGATTTCCTGTTACCTTCTGTTGTTTTCCTGTTACCTTCTGTTGTTTTTCCTGTTACCTTCTGTTTTTTCCTGTTACCTTCTGTTGTTTTTCCTGTTACCTTCTGTTGTTTTCCTGTTACCTTCTGTTGTTTTCCTGTTACCTTCTGTTGTTTTCCTGTTACCTTCTGTTGTTTTTCCTGTTACCTTCTGTTTTTTTCCTGTTACCTTCTGTTGTTTTCCTGCTACCTTCTGTTGCTTTTCCTGTTACCTTCTGTTGTTTTTCCTGTTACCTTCTGTTGTTTTCCTGTTATCTTCTGTTGTTTTTCCTGTTACCTTCTGTTTTTTTCCTGTTACCTTCTGTTGTTTTCCTGCTACCTTCTGTTGTTTTTCCTGTTACCTTCTGTTGTTTTTCCTGTTACCTTCTGTTGTTTTTCCTGTTACCTTCTGTTTTTTTCCTGTTACCTTCTGTTGTTTTCCTGCTACCTTCTGTTGTTTTTCCTGTTACCTTCTGTTGTTTTTCCTGTTACCTTCTGTTGTTTTTCCTGTTACCTTCTGTTGTTTTCCTGTTAGCTTTGTGTTCCCAGTTAAGACAACTAAGTTTTCCCATGACAATTATGATGGGTACATTCATGGGGAGCGCTAAACCCGTAGGGGCCATGTTAGTGCCTGGTTAATGGGAGGTATTCAGATTCGATCCAGTGATGGGGAGGGTTTCTTGGGCCAAGAGTCCTTCATTTGAAGGGAAATATAAAGTAACAGTCACAAGGTGTCCCTGAAAGGGGACCAATAAGTGGTTGAATTTTTTTTTTTTTATTCTTTCCTATAAGTTCCTATGGTTCACTATAGATCATTCTCAAAATTGGATTTCCATACAGTAATTGAGAAAACCTCTTCCAGTCAGCTACAAACTTTCAACATTGGCGTTTCTTACTTAAAAGAAGGTTGGGATTGTTATGGCAGTGTGTAGTATTATGGTATAGTATTATGGTTTGCAAATGACCGGAGTGTGCCGCTTCTGGACGGCATGGGTGATGTATCTCTCTTTAAGATGTGTAGGTGCAGATTTACCAGTTTACTAATGTTATTACACTTGGATGCTTTAGATTCTGTGATACTGGAGAATAAGTCTTCTGATTCACTTCAAAATTTTAGCGCTGATGTGTTTTTATCAACAGAAACTTCGAATTAATTTTAAGTTTTTATTATAAGCTTTAATTTGCTAATTTTATTTAATAGGGTTGAACAGGTATATACTAAGTTGTAAAGAGGGACAAATATTCATAGATAAAGCCATTTATCTATGTTAACAATCTGGACGACTAAAATATATTACCTTTGTTCCATATAGAACAGTCTCTTCTGGTTGACTTTAAGTTACAGAAGTTAGTGTATCTGTCTAATGGAAGATTCGAATTGGTTTTGGATTGCATAGGTAACAATTTGACATTTTTATTAAAGAAATTGGGGGTATTAGTTTTCTTCGCATTGGCTTCAAATCTTCAACGTTGATACTAACTAACTGTATTAGAAGATTATACCGCTCTAGGTATCGTCCCTCTGGCCTACACTTAGGTAGAGGAGACTAGGCTTGTCGGATACCAAGATACCTTTCTGAGGTACTGAGGTAATCATGCGGGCACGAACTGAATCACTGATCAGCAGTGTTAGTGTTACAACTTTCAATCTTAACTTCTAGACTAGGAGCTACATGACCCATAATAATTTAGCGTTTCCCCACAAATATAATAATACTAGAATCCTTCATATAATAATCTCTTTAAATATGTTATCTATGGTAGGTTGATTAGGTACAGATTTAAGTATTAAAGTTACCATTGTTTGGGTCAGTTCTGCATATGTTCCCAGGTGCTGTATCACTCCTATGGGTTTAGAGCTTCTCCATCATTATAATCATAATCTGTATATACTATATGTGTCTTGTAAGATAAAATATTTTATACAGGTTATGACAATTCTAGAGGGCTCTTGATCTAAGGAATTGTGGCTACCCTCCCCTTCCTTGGATCAACCCTGATTACCTCCCATTTCACAGGTACTGAATGACCCCTACAGGTTTGGCGTTTCCCCTTGATTATAATATAATACTTGATTGGAAGTGGTGACTCTTCTGTCGAGCCGTGTTCTGTACTTACTAAATATTATTTTAATAAAAAATGGGCTACTAAAATCAGCGCTACTGTACCAATTAATATAAAGTTGGCAACAATTTACTCACTCTCAGGGATTCCCCATGTAAGTACCGTAATGGATCATTTTCATGTGTTAATATATTAGAGATAAGTAAACATATTCTATTTCACGAGAGTAATATTAATTTTGTATATGTCACAGCATATCTAATCAAACGTTATTTTCTGTTTGAGTTACCTTAGGTCTCTTTTTGTAAGATATGTATTATTTTATATAAGTTTCGTCACTGTTCTGTATTATATATATATTTATAATGTTAATTGTATGTGCCTCAGTCAGTTATATATAGTAAAGCGTCCGTTGCTTACACTATTTGTATCGACTCTTCAGTGGAAAACTTGACTGAAGTTACATCCTAGTAATGAAGAAATATGTATGCTTAGAATATAATGGAAAAGTTCATAGTAGAGTAGATTAATGACCTGCCTCTTAACATATTTTAAGACACGTAGTCATGCCCATATATTCCCATGTATGTGGTTTTTGAAAATGTTGAGTCAGCCAGTGCAGAGGACATTCGTATGTGTACATGTATTTCTAATAGTCTTCCATATGCGCTGCTCTGTGGTGCTCTATTAATAAAAAGTACCGATTTACTGACTTTTTGTGTCCTTAAGCTACCACATAGACGTTCTAAATAAAATGTTAAAATATCGAGATTTGTTTTTTACTCACCAAGGCAGATTTTAATCGGAGGGTTAGGAGCTAAGAAAACCATTTTTATGGCTTATTTCCACCCACGGGCCTTTGATCCTCTTTCCCAGGATATGACCCATAACAGTCAGCAAACATCCTGGTACTTATTGTCAGGTGAACGGAAGCAATGAACACCCAACATTTCCATTCGTGCCGGGATCGAACTTGGGTCCTTCAGTTATGAGGCGAAGGCAGTATCACTTGAACTGCAGTGAATCAGCAGCCAGGGTGACTCACCAAGGCAGGGTGACCAAGTATTAATCATTTCTTCTCGACACGTATTGTTTTTTGTTATAAGATTGAACTGACTTACTACGTAAAGTATTAGAGGAATAACCAGAAGTGGTAATATCAATTTAATTACAAAACAAATTCTGTATAATTATATTATTGGTATATACAGTACTCTCAAGCAGATGTGTAAGATATGTGCAATAGATACCCAACTGTTGCAAATGTTTCTTATTTATCTACTTATTATTGAATACTATTATTATAATTATACATGTCCAACACAGCAGCACAACGGTACCTTGGCACAAAGGACATCTTCCGCAACTTTATTGCATGGTTGACAAATAGGCAGCAGAGAGTTTGCATAACTGGGGAGAAATCAGAGTGGGGGCACGTCACGAGCGGTGTTCCAGAGGGGTCAGTGTTGGGCCCCTTGTTGTTCACAATTTACATAAACGACATAGACGAGGGAATAAATAGCGACATAAGCAAATTTGCTGATGACACCAAAATAGGCCTTCCAATTCATTCAAATCATTCAAATAATGACATTAGAGCACTCCAGGAGGATTGAATAGACTGATGCAGTGGTCGGAGAAGTGGCAGATGCAGTTCAATATAGACAAATGCAAAGTTCTAAATGTTGGACAGGAAAATAACCATGCCACATATAAACTAAATAATGTAGATCTTAATATTACATATTGCGAAAAGGATTTAGGAGTTCTGGTTAGCAGTAATCTGAAACCAAGACAACAGTGCATAAGTGTTCACAATAGAGCTAACAAAATCCTTGGCTTCATATCAAGAAGTATAAATAATAGAAGTCCGTAGGTTGTTCTTCAACTATATATATCTTTGGTTAGGCCTCATTTAGATTATGCTGCACAGTTTTGGTCACCGTATTACAGAATGGATATAAATGCACTGGAGAATGTACAAAGGAGGATGCCAAAGTTGATCCCATTTATCAAAAATCTTCCCTATGAGGATAGACTGAGGGCCCTGAATCTGCACTCTCTAGAAAGGCGTAGAATTAGGGGAAGATATGATTGAGGTGTATAAATGGAAAACAGGAATTAATAAAGGGGATGTAAATAGCGTGATAAAAATATCTAGTATTGACAGGAATCGCAGCAATGGTTTTAAATTGGAAAAAATCAGATTCAGGAAGGATATAGGAAAGCACTGGTTTGGGAATAGAGTTGTGAATGAGTGGAACAAACTCCCGAGTACCGTCATAGAAGCTAAGACATTGTGTAGTTTTAAAAATAGGTTGGATAAATACATGAGTGGGTGTGAGTTGGACCTGACTAGCTTGTGCTACTAGGTCAGATGCCGTGCTCCTCCCTTAAGTGAATGTGACTGACCTGAACAGGTCAAGGCATTGGCATAAGTCGGTGGGAGAATTGGACGTGCCTCGCATGGGCCAGTAGGCCTGCTGCAGTGTTCCTTCTTTCTTATAAGAACATAAGAACATAAAAATGGAGGAACACTGCAGAAGGCCTACTGGCCCATACAAGGCAGCTCCTTATCAAAACCACCACTACCTAAGAATTTATTCCCGTACTCACGACACAAATCAAACCCAGCCCCTCCCACTCATACATTTGTCCAATCTCTTTTTAAAGCCACCCAAGGTCCTAGCCTCCACCACAGTACTCGGAAGATTGTTCCACGCATCCACAACTCTGTTCGAAAACCAGTACTTGCCTATGTCCCTTCTAAATCTAAATTTATCCAATTTAAATCCGTTATTTCTGGTTCTTACTTGGTTCGATATCCTCAGTATTTTATTAATATCTCCCTTGTTTATGCCCATCATCCACTTGTACACCTCGATGATATCTCCCCTCATTCTACGTCTCTCCAGAGAGTGGAGATTCAACGCTCTAAGTCTATCTTCATACGGGAGATTTCTTATACTGTAAATCATTTTAGTCATTCTTCTTTGTATGTTCTCCAATGAATCTATATCCATCCTGTAGTAAGGAGACCAAAACTGAGCTGCATAATCCAAATGAGGTCTCACTAGTGATGTATAGAGCTGTAAAATAACTTTTGGACTTCTGTTGCTTATACTTCTTGAAATAAATCCTAGTAATCTGTTAGCCTTATTGCGCACACTTAGGCACTGTTGTCTTGGCTTTAGATTCCTGCTTACCATGACTCCCAAGTCTTTTTCACATTCTGTATGATCAAGCTCTACTTCACCTAGTTTATAAATTCGAGGGATATTTTCATTACCAAGGACTAGTACCTTACACTTGTCCACATTGAACTTCATCTGCCACTTTTGAGACCAAGACATTAATTTGTCCAAATCCTCCTGGAGTTCACTGGTATCCTCCTCAGAATGAATCATACGGCCTATTTTTGTATCATCAGCAAATTTACTCATGTCACTTGCAATTCCTTCATCAAGGTCATTTATGTAAATTATGAACAACAATGGGCCTAAAACTGATCCTTGTGGAACGCCACTAGTGACTAATCCCCATTCAGATTTGACCCCATTAATGGAAACTCTCTGCTTTCTATTGGTAAGCCATGCCTCTATCCATGCTAGAACTTTACCTCCTATACCATGAGCTGCCACCTTTCTTAAGAGTCTCTTGTGAGGTACTCTATCGAAGGCCTTACTGAAATCCAAGTAAACTATATCATATTCTTTATCACTGTCTACTGCCTCAAATGTTTTATTGAAAAACGTCAGTAAATTTGTTAGGCAGGAACGACCTCTCGTGAACCCATGCTGAGATTCATTAATCAAATTATGTTCTTCAAGGTGACTTCTAATAATATCAGCTATAATTGATTCTAATAATTTGCCTACTATAGATGTGAGGCTTATTGGACGGTAATTTGATGGAATTGACTTATCCCCTGATTTGAATCTAGGAACTACATTAGCTATCTTCCACATCTCTGGCACAATACCAGTTAGGATGGACGTATTAAACACATTTGTTAATGGCTGACTAAGTTCCATCTTGCATTCTTTAAGTACCCTGGAAAACAACTCGTCGGGTCCCGGGGACTTATTTTGCTTCAGTTTATCTTACTTCAAGGTTGATGGACTGATCACGTCATCTTTGCCCTTCCACTGCTTCCGTTGTCTCCTCTATGCGACTGAAGAAGCCTACTGGGTAGGCGAAACGTTTCGACAAAGTTGCCCAACTGTTGCACATGTCTCTTACAAAGTCTGCCATACAGCTGCGAAACGTTGTCAATAAAGGATCACATTATAATGCTTATGTGTTTATTTTTCCAGGTCAAGAAGGGAATCTGGGCAGTGGCCGGACTTCATGGAACGAATATAGAACTATATACAAAAGATGAGGTAATCAGTCCCTCGGACTTGGAGTTGGTGTGTTCACCACCGTAGGTCTGGAGAATATGAAGATCAGGTAATGAGGCTTCTTCATATTCTCCAGACCTACGGTGGTGAACACACCAACTCCAAGTCCGAGGGACTGATTACCTCATCTTTTGTATATAGTTCTACTCTTCATATTATGTCCTAGAATTTTGTATTGATAAAACCACTGGATGGCGAAACGTTTACTATAAAGATACCCAGATGTTGCACATGTGTCTTAATTTCACATTGTCGGTATTGTATACCATTCTTGTACAACTAATCGTCATTGCAGAGATAGACTCAGCACTCAAGGCTGTCCGGGGTACCTCTGGCACCTGAGCAGGCTGGGCACTATCTTGCATGTCTAAAATTGTTGAGGGGGTTTCCAGTGCCTGACCGCTTGGTAACGCTACTAGTAGCGTAACATATTTGTAAATTACCCAGAGTAAATCAGTAAAGTCAAAGTAACTTTTTGGGTTGGTAGATCTAGGTTAATAGGGTTTAAAGCCTATCAATTACGCCAGAACCATTAAGGTGCACGTAACATAGTCACCAATTAACAAACATAATTTAATCCCTATTTTATGAATTAAAGTAAACTCAACATTTCTACACCGATTAGGTTAGGTTAGGTAAGATTCGTCAGGAAACAGGACGCGGTTTTAATCATTGGAGCTTTTGGTTATCTGACTGAGGCCTTCCACTGGCTTACCAGTTCACTCCTTTAAAAATTAAAATATGTTGATTTTCTGAGGGTCTTTGTATTACGTAAGTATTAGATAAAGTAAAATATCATAATTCTACCGTAGTCATGGTTCCATCTCTAAATTTCGGGCTAGTTGTAAACTGATGTAATTAAGATTATTATTATAATCAAATAGAAGCGCTAAACCACAGGGGTTATACAGCGCTGCAGGTTATTGTAGGATGCAGGGAGAGTGGGTTGTAAGAGGGAGATGGACGATTAGTAGGTTATGGAGTGCAAGATGACGGTGGATAGTGCAGGGATGGAGGGTAGCAAGAGATCGAGGTAGAAGGGACTGAGGGAGGTGCTAGAGGTATAATCTTCAGAGTTTGTGTAGTAAGTCAGTTTCTGTCAAAAAGTCAAGGAGAGAGTCAGGATTAAAGGAGGGTCCATCTGCAAGAAGGGAAAGTAAAGAAAGGGCCGCAGAGCGAAGACGTCGTTGGAGGTAAATTCTGCGTGCTCGTTGATAGAGTGGGCAGTCCAACAGGATATGTCGAACAGACACTGGAACCTGACAATGCTCACAGAGAGGGGCAGGGAGCCTCTCCATGAGATACCCGTGAGTAAGACGAGTGTGGCCGATGCGAAGACGGGAGAGTGTAGTCTCCCAACCTCGACATTGGTGACAAGAAGAAGGCCAGAAACCTATGACCGGTTTAATAGAATGAAGTTTGTTATTCAGCAGGTCAGACCAGCGTTGTTGCCAACGGGTGCGAAGGTGGGTAGCAATGACCGCAAAATAGTCCGTGAAAGGAACACCTCTATATGAAACTGGAAGGTCATGTACTGCTGACCGCGCAGCAGTGTCTGCCTGTTCATTGCCCTGTACGTCAACATGACCAGGGACCCAACAAAAGACAATATCTTTATGCTTGCTAAAGATACGGCGTAACCAAAGGTGGATACGAAGAACTAGGGGGTGAGGTGTATCAATTTTACGGATAGCCTGTAAAGCACTAAGGGAGTCTGAAACGACCACAAATGGTGATACAGGCATAGATGCAATACGGATAAGTGCCACAAGACTGGCATATAATTCAGCCGTAAATATGCTAGCCGAGGGTAATAGATGCCCTCGTACAACGCTGTCCGGAAACACTGCTGCGAATCCGACGCCGTCAGATGACTTTGAACCATCAGTGTATACTGCGATGGCATGGGAATGAGAACGGAAATGGTCTAGAAAGAAAGAGCGAGAAGCCACCGTAGGCAGTTGGGGATGTAATTAAGAGTACTGTGGATTTTATTCTTCAAAATAAAAGATATATACTAAATTATGTGTGTGTGTGTGCTCACCTATATGTGGCTTTTGCGGTCGAGTCACAGCTCCTGGTCCCGCTTCGCTGGTCGGAAATATGTCCACCAATCTATCGTAATTTGGCGAAACGAGTTAAGAGATGTATTGCACAAGGACATCAGTGGAAATAAGTTACTTTGCCCTTCTTTGGGGATGTTATCCTAAGTAATTTACACACATGTTAACCTATGTATGATAACTGTACTTACGTGTACCTGTACCTGGAAATTAAGGACCCCAATGGGACTTTATCAAGTCACAAACGGATCTGTTTATGCCTTGATAAATAATAATAATAATAATAATAATATAATAATAATAATAATAATAATAATAATAATAATAATAATAATACTTTATTGAGACATGGTACAATGATACATGGTAGACAAGATACATAGTTATTAATGAGATGTACATGCCAAAAGCCCCTAATATGCTGTGCATTGCGGGCATTCTTAGGACTACTTAATTCTAGACTACATGGTAAAACGTTATGGT
Organism: Cherax destructor; assembly: GCA_009830355.1. Taxonomy (NCBI): domain Eukaryota; kingdom Metazoa; phylum Arthropoda; class Malacostraca; order Decapoda; family Parastacidae; genus Cherax; species Cherax destructor. Next base: position 124,607 of record WNWK01000393.1, read on the forward strand.
TGATAATTTATAAAATAAGTATAATTGCGTATCTAAGTTATAAAGTTTGAATATAAGTTGAACATATCAATTAATTGTAGCAATGCAACTAATTGAGTGAGCCCACTGTATGTGCATGTGTATTAATTTTCTCCATCGTTTCAGTATTTTATACATTTTATCTCCACCTCAATGGAAATAAGCCAATCTGACTCTTTTTTTTTTTCTGGGTTATCCTATGTAATTTACACCAAGTATAATAATTGTGGTGATGTGTAGATGTGGCTAAATGAACTTAGTTGTGAGTGACAGTGTTGGAACACAGTTTAAACTGTGAGGCCGCCAAGCACCCTCCTGCTGCTGCTGCTGCTGCTGCTGCTGCTCTCACTCAACCTCCTCTCACTACCCTCCATCTCTCTGTCACTCACCCTGACAAGAACTAACAAATAAGGTATATGGTGGCTGTTTTACTTGTGAATGTTGCTCTGTTATAAGTGAGAGGAGGTGAATGTCACGGCTCTTAAACATGGAGGGGTTTTTGTTTACGTTTCATTTTGACACATTTTTGACTTTTAGTGTTTTTGATGGCAGACGGTTATTAAGGACACATATATAGTAAGTTATATAGATTTTTAAGTAAGGATAACCTAGTGAAGGCATACACTGGCGTTTGCTTAAGGATTTGTTCCTCCACGGAATTACTGTTCATCTCCAGAGGTTCCTTCATGCTGGTGAGGGCTCTTGATCCAAGGAATTGGACCTGTGCTCCAATTCCTTGAATCGAGCTAGAATGCCTTCCCTTCACCCAGGTGCTGTATGACTCCTACAGGTTTAGCACCATAAATGTAATAATGACCGGAATTATGGTGAATAATTAAAACGAGGTAATATATAACGTCAGTTTTACATGTTAATGTGGCCCAGGTATGAGGAGAAGCTCCTGGTAACTCTCATGTATATACTAAGGTGGTATAATGTCGGGAGTAACATTTTGTTGGGATTATTAATCTGGAGGGTTAGTACCTCAGGATAACCCTATGAAGCCATGTTACGCTGCCGGGCTTATTACCATTGTGCTCCTTTAGTCCTCAACCCCAGGATGCAACCCACACCAGTCACCTAACACCCAGCCATCTACGAACTGTTAATATTAGAATGAGACACTTGTGCAACATTTGGGAATCATAGTTATGGACTGAACACCCTGACTAGGGTGAGGGACTGATAACCTCAAACTCCTCCTCTTCCACTGTTCTTCTCTGTAATGGTCTGAAGAAGCTACTGGCCGGCGAAACATTTTCTTAATAAAGATTCCCAAGTGCTGCGCAAGAATCTCATTCTTCAACTTGTTGGTAAGTTTATTCAGGTATACACAAATAGTTACATAGATTATCATACATAGCATCATATGTAGAGAACCTAGGATAACCCAAAAAAGTCAGTGACTTATTTCCATTTACATTTACATAATAATAGGTACTAGGTGTATGGAAACACATCTGATTCCTCTTCTCTGGGGACAAAACTGGTTCCTCAATGTAAGCTTATGCATCCTGTTATAAAGGTGCTTTGATGCTAGTTAGATCATGATCCAAGGAATTAAGAAATATTCTCCCTTCCATGGAGGAAGACTAAGTTGGTAGCTAACCTGGTTTACACACTGGCACAAGGTGTGTTCCTTACACCACCTGCCCTGTTCACCTTGTAGTAAATAGGTACCTGGGTGTTGGGTGACTATTATGAGGGTTGCATCCAGTGAGTAGAGGATTAGAGGACCAAATTGGAAATAAGATGAACTGTTCTCAATGACATTCTGATTTTATTGGGTTATCCTGTGTTACTCTCAGGGTTAATAATCTGAACAAAATATCCTTCAGCAGGATAAGGTAAGGTTTGTTTGGATTTTAACCCGGGGGAGGGTTAGCCACCCAGGATAACCCAAGAAAGTCAGTACGTCATAGAGGACTGTCTGTTTTATTTTCATTGGAGTCTTTAATCTTTTCCCTCAGGCTGCCATCCAAATCAGTCTACTAGCACCCAGGTCCCTACTTATTGCTAGGTTAACAGGGACAGCAGATGTAAGGAAACATGCCTAACATTTCCACCCATACAAGGGATTGAACTGCAAATAGTGTGTGAGACGAGAGCACTGCCTACCAAGTTGTTTCCTTAAATAATTATTAAAATATTTCAACCAGGATTGGCCCAGGTAATATTTGGGGCCAACTCAGAAACTACAAAGCCCATAAATAGGGGTTCCTAGATACTGTTGCTGTTGATGCAAGGAATTGGAGATACCCTCCCCTTCCTTGAATCAAACCTGATTACATCTGTTGTTTCGTAGTAGTACATAAAAGTTCTTTAATAAAACTGCAAAATTTACTATCATATAATCACACATGATTGATATAATACGAGAATATTATGTACAGTATTATAAAATAGAGCCTCTCCTCACTTAACGACAAAATTCCATTCCTAAGACCACGTCGGTAAACGAATTCGTTGCTAAGCAAGGAGCATACTACAATGGTAGTGGGTTTGTGTCAACCATCTTTGATATTGTTTTAATGTCAACTTTGCACCATTCATAACATTTTAGTATATTTTTAAATGTTTATACAGTAGTGATGAGGCCTGGTATCAGACCTGGCCGCGGGTGGGGGGTTGACCCCCGAAACCCTCTCTAGGTAATAAACAGAATAGAGGAAATCAGCTCTAATGTACATTATTTAGGTATGTATACTGGTCAGAGAGCCCATCGTAAGTCCACGTCTTTGGTAAACGAGTATCCTAACTAGTATTAATATGTTAAGAAAAAAAGTTTGAATTAGCAGTTGACAATGTTTTCAGTATCACAAAAATTCGTTAGTTATTTTTTTTAATTGGTACTGCTGGACCTTAGTGACTTGTGTGTTAATTTGGCACTGATGTCTACTGTATGTCTTGCAGAGTAATGACATGTGAGGGGTGTTGTGTAGTGGGTAGTACTGTTGTCAAGCCCGTGTGTGGAGGGTAGTGGGAGCCACACAGCGGAACTCTTTCAGTCAGTGCTAATCTCTGTGCTGTGGAAATAAACCCTGTTTTTATTTTCATTTTCAAGCCAAAATACAATCTCAAGGGAAGAAAAAGACAATAAATTTTACAACTCGAGTAAATTTAGGTTATCCATGATTGTTGTTTTAAGCTTCTCAGTTTTATACACTTTGTAAGGTTTGTCAGGAAACAGGACACGAGTTTACTGATGCGGGTTTTAGTCACATGATGATCCACAGCTGGAGCTTTTGGTCATCTGACCGAGACTTTTTGCTGGCTTACTGGTCCAACCCTTTAAACATTATGGTTATGTTACTTGGTAGGGTAATGAATGTTAATCATTGGAAATTGACAGGGCCCCCTTGAAAATATAAATAAAACTAGCAAAGAGGGGATGGGGTCAATGCCCCTGTGGCCCGGTCCATCAATATTTACTTACATGCCCTTCGATTTAAAAATGGAATTTGACACTGACCCATAAAATACTATAAGCTGTCTTTATAGAATCTATTGACTGGTTGCCTTTAAACAAAATTTGATGCTAATTATGTATAAAGAACCATTATTGATTAATTGCAGAGTTGCTCTAAGGAGTATCTTGGCACCATGTTTGGATTTAAACTACTGTATCTACATCACCATTAACTATTTATTTTAAGAGTTGCAGAGAAACCATAAATACTGAACCCCAATGGACTAAGTGAAAAGCTGCAGTGGCATAGTCCCTTGATTTACCTACTTCTGTCCAGGGAGAGTTTGTAGTTTTTAAAATTATTTAAAAATTTTGTTGGATTTTTAATGAAGTTTTGAGTTTTCCTTTGGAAAGAAAATTGGCTGAGTTTAGGGTGTTGAGTGAAGCTTCACCAGACTTTTGTATGGTATATAATTCTCTCTATGTATAATATGTCTTTCTTCTTTCTTTCAACGCACCGGCTGTATCCCACCGAGGCAGGGTGGCCCAAAAGGAAAAACGAAAGTTTCTCCTTTTACATTTAGTAATATATACAGGAGAAGGGGTTACTAGCCCCTTGCTCCTGGCATTTTAGTCGCCTCTTACGACATGCATGGCTTACAGAGGAAGAATTCTGTTCCACTTCCCCATGGAGATAAGAGGAAAAGAACAAGAACTAGTAAGGAAATAAAAGAAAACCCAGAGGGGTGTGTGTGTGTATATATATATATATATATATATATGCTTGTACATGCATGTGTAGTGTGACCTAAGTGTAAGTAGAAGTAACAAGACGTACCTGAAATCTTGCATGTTTATGAGACAGAAAAAAGACACCAGCAATCCTACCGTCATTTAAAACAATTACAGGCTTCCATTTTACACTCGCTTGGCAGGACGGTAGTACCTCCCTGGGCATTTACTGTCTACCAACCTACTACCTAATGTATATGTCTATATACATATACATGTAATGTAGAATATACATACTATTAATATCATGCAATGCAAATAAAATAAAGGTGATGGGCACTAATGACTCGGTTGATGCTGTCTTCGGCTCACACTCTGAAGGACCGGAAGTTGCTCCCTGTCAAGGGTGAAATGTTGGTTATGCTTCCTTACACCTGCTGCCCCTGTAAGTAAATACCTGGGTGTTAGCTGACTGTTGAGTTTTATCCTGGGTGAAAAGATTAAAGGATCCCAGTGTCAATAAGACCGACTGTCCCTGATGGTGCACAGACTCTATTTAGGTTATTCTAGGTGGCTAACCCTTTAGGTTAAAAATCAATCCAGACATAATCTTATTGCCATAATCATCTTTTTTTTTTCCTTGCCCTCTCATTTCTCTGTTAACATCTTTATTATCTTTATATCAATCATCTCCACCTGTGTCTTCATTTTCATATCCAGCATCTTTATCACATGTCATTATCATCTGCATATAGTATACGTACTGTATTAATGCTTATACTCGCATCAGGTATCGAGTCGTGCATTAGCCTACTCGGTACGATGGCAAAGCAAGAACTCCTGACAGCAGTGGAACAAGGTCATCACGCAGATTTTGTAAAACTAATTCAAAACCATGTAAGTTTTTTGTAATAGTTTGCCATGCATATTATATACAATATCACCTGACTTGACATGATATGCTGTACTGTATATACTTCTTTGTTTTATGATGAGTGGTAATTCTTGTGAAAAGCATACTGTATAGCAATTTGTAATAAGTTTTATAAATTATTCTTCGTATCAAAATTCAGTGAAAAAAGCACTTATGTACAGTACAGTGGACCCTCGGTTTTCGTTGACAATTCTTTCCAGAATGCTGTTTGAGTGCTGTTACCGAACGAATTTGTTCCCATAAGGACAATTGTAAATTAGATTAGTCATTTCAGACCCCCCAAAAATACACTTACAAAAGCACTTACGAAAATACACTTACATAAATGTTCGAGTTTGGAGGTGAATGAAAACCGAGGGTCCACTGTATATTATACGTACTATGTTTATATTTGTATTTTATATTTTGACAATTGTGATAAACCATGAGACAACCAGTTGTAACATAATGTAGGAAACTTCTATATGCAGCATTTATATACTACATTTTTATACTCAAAAAGATTGTATCATTTATTTAAGGGAAGTAAACGGAGCACTGTCGATCTGGAAGAAGTTATGTTGGAATTAAGCCGAACGCAAAAAGAGTGGATATGGACGAGTCTTCACTCTTGGGTCAATGAACAACTTAAAAAATTTGTTGGTGACAGTAGGCCAGAGGAAGAAGTGGATCATCATCAGTCTCAACAGGTACAAGATGGAGATCAAAGGGACAGTGTGCAGAAAAATGGGCAAGATTCAGAGCCAAGAAAAAGTGCAGAAATGGCAGGAGAAAGTGAAGAAGACAAAGAGACTGAGGTATGTTTGGTCAGTAATCTTAAGAGAATTCTGTACTTTGTACTACTAAATGGTTAATGAATTTAATTAAGAATAAAATGAATTTAAAAAAGTTGTCATGTAGAAGTAAACCCATGTTATACTACTGACATAACCACACATTTACCCTAAACCACAAATGTATGTTTACTTAGATGTTTACTTAAAATCCATAGGTAGTGATAGTCCTTACTGTTGCCACTAGACTAACCTGCTTTTGTTCAATCATTAATTTATAAATATTCAAAAATGCTTTAAAACATTATTTTATTGCATTTTTTGACGATTCAAGGCATTTTCAAAGAATTTCTGAAAAACTATTTTTTTTAGATAAAATATACCTATGAGTAAGCCTCCTCAAAAAAAATCATAAAATTTCGCTACTGTTATTTTTGTAGCTTATGTTAATTTTTTTTTTTATTAACACATCGGCCGTTTCCCACCAAGGCAGGGTGGCCCGACAAAGAAAAACTTTCAACATTCACTCCATCACTGTCTTGCCAGAGGCGTGCTTGCACTACAGCTACAAAACTGCAACATTAACACCCCTCCTTCAGAGTGCCGGCACTGTACTTCCCATCTCCAGGAATCAAGTCCGGCCTGCCGGTTTCCCTGAAACCCTTCATAAATGTTACCTTGCCTACACTCCAACAGCACGTCAAGTCCTAAAAACATATGAAGCATATGGAGTAATATCTCTGAATCCTTAGTGAGGCTGTATATTGCATATGGTGTTGTTCTGATTGATATTAACTTAATCTTGAGGTGTTCTGTATCATATGTAATCCTTGTAGGTACTTCAGGAGCCATACAATGATAAGCTCATGGAAGGAATAGTGGATTTTGCCTGCATCTACCTCAATACTTTCAAAGATGGAGAAGTTTTCATCCCAGACAAATTCTTGGAATTAGCTGGTGAGCTTTTTACTATCATTGTGAAACTAATTTATTTTCTTGAATATTTTGCATCTTGTGCAATTAATTTTTTTTTTATTAACACATCAGCCATTTCCCACCAAGGTAAGGTGGCCCGAAAAAGAAAAACTTTTACCATCATTTACTCCATTATTGTCTTGCCAGAGGTACGCTTAGACTACAGTTATAAAGCTGCAACATTAACACTCCTCTTTCAGAGTGCAGGCACTGTACTTCCCATCTCCAGGACTCAAGTTCATCCTAACGGTTTCCCTGAATTCCTTCATAAATATTACCCTGCTCACACTCCAACAGCACGTCAAGTCCTAAAAACCATTTGTCTCCATTTGCTTCTATCTAACATGTTCACGCATGCTTGCTGGAAGTCCAAACCCCATGCACACAAAACTTTCTTTACCCTCTCCCTCCAACCTTTCCTAGGTTGACCTCTACCCCGCCTTCCCTCCACTACAGATTTGTACACTCTTGAAGTCATTCTATTTTGTTCCATCCTCTAAACAACCCTTCCTCAGCCCTCTGGATAATAGTTTTGGTAATCCCGCTCCTCCTCCTAATTTCCAAACTATGAATTCTCTGCATTATATTCACACCACACATTGCCCTCAGACATGACATCTCCACTGTCTCCAGCCTTCTTGTTGCAAAATTCACCACCCATGTTGCACACCCATATAAGAGCGTTGGTATAACTACACTCTCATACATTCTCTTTGTGTCCATGGATAAAGTTTTGTCTCCACAGACTCCTCAGTGCACTACTCACCTTTTTCCCCTCTTCAATTCTGTGATTCACCTCATCTTTCACAGACCCATCTGCTGACATGTCCACTCTTAAATATTTGAATACATTCACCTCCTCTATACTCACTCTCTCCAATCTGGTATCCAATCTTTTGTTACCTAATTTTTTTGTTATCCTCATCACCTTACTCTTTCCTGTATTCACTTTTAATTTTCTTCTTTATCATACCCTATCAAACTCATCCACCAACCTCTGCAACTTCTCTTCAGAATCTCCCAAAAGCACAGTGTCATCAACAAAGAGCAGCTGTGACAACTCGCAAATTCAATTGATTTTTCAGAATTTTTTTTTTTCAAATTTTTTTTGTTCTTGGTACATTGTCTTCAGCTTTAATTCTTAGTTAGGTGGAGTGAAACTTGTTGTATTATCACCTGAAGGATGTTCCTTGATGCAGGTTAGGGGCTCTTGATCCAAGAAATTGGACCTGTTCTCCCATTCCTTGGATCTAACCTGATACCTATCATTCTCCAGGTGGTGTGACTCATATGGGTTTAACACTTTCCCCTAAATGTATTTTTATTTTCTTAGTTTTCCTCTGGGAACATAATTGTCAACAGGTGGTAACCTTGTTTAATTTTTTTAAGCGTGTATACTTTCAGTACTCAGGTAGCACTTGAAATATTTGCAAGAGATTTATTTCTGTGGCATGGCTTTTACATAAGAAAGGTACTTCCTATTTGCAGAATAAAATCACGATACCACAACTAAAATTGTTCACAGTTAGCCCAAAAATTATAGATAAACCTGTATATGGCATTATGGTTTGTTTTGCAGTGATGGTCACTGATGTTACTTTCTTGATTATTTACAGCTAAAGCATTTGTACTTAGTGATTATTCACTATAAAGAATACATGCTGGTCTTAATTATTGCAATATGCTGTGCTATTTATGTAAACTATTTTCATGTTTGTTAGCTTAAATTCTGTTATAATTCATTTTGCTAGAATAATCCCTGGTCATGTAACATAACCAGTACCATATTCTAAAAAAATATAGCTGCTTTTTCTGTGTACTTTTCACTGTACAGTGATGGTTCCCTTAAACTTTCCTTTCACTGTAATTTAGATTGTCATTAATTTTTTACCTTGTATGAAAGGCTTAACTGGTGGATTTGGGGTTTAAAAAAAAGGCTGAAATCTTTTAAATTGAGAGTTTGTTCAGGTGGCCTTTGGTTGCCATTAATTCATTGTGTTTACTTTTGAAGGTAAGTGTTAGTGCCAAATCAGTATTTTAAAGCTTTCTGAGCAATGTTTCCATGCTTACAAGTTTTTCATTTGTTTGTAGTACAGAAAATCTTCAAGGTAGGGGGTGCCAAGATGTTGAAGGGCTCTTGATTCAATGAATTGTTGTTAGACTCTCCTTCCTTGCATCAAACCTGATTACTTCCTATTCCCCAGATTCTGTATGACCCTTATGAATTTAGTACTTCCCAGTGATTATAATTTTTTTTAACTTAATGGCCGTCTCTCACCAAGGCAGGTGACCCAAGGCAGAAAGCACATTCAGTCATTCACTCGCTGTTTTTCCAGAAGTTGCTGTCATTGCTGTTCAGGTCACCTTGTCTGCAACATCCCCATCCCTTCAAAGTGCAGGCACTACCTTTCCCATTTCCAGAACTCAAGTCTAGCTAACCAGTTTTCCCCTGAATCCCTTCATAAGTTACCTTGCTCATACACTATATGGTACAAAAAATCAAGGAACAGTAGTAATAAGTTGTGTGCTATTAGCGAGCACTGAGGCATATAACTGTCATGTAGTGTATACGTATAGCTATCAATGTGTTAAAATTAAGAATGCACTATTGGTATTTGTCACAGGTCATTTTTTCTAGTGTTGCTGCATGGGATGGTGAGTGTGCTTGAAGGCCGAGTGCAAACTGGAGTTGTGACCTTGTGTGAGCTCTGGTGGCTCAAGGGACTTGAAGAGCGGGATCATCTCATCGTGAATGTCTTGCCTCTTCTTCTAGATGTTGCCACAAGTAAAACTGCTCGAGTAAGTTTGATCACACCACAATAGCTCTACAAAGCTATTTTTTTTTTAGGCACTTATGGATTTCCTGTATTGAACCATTCCTCCTCTTCCCATTCTCTTTCTCCTAGTCTTGAATGACAAGTGGCTGAGGTTAATGTATTTTATACACATGTACTGTATGGAACTTATTAAAAAAAAAAGGAAGGGGGGCAAAGTAATGATGTATACATGCTTAAAAACCCCTGATGTCATCACTGAACAGTTGTCTGTTAGAACAGTTTTTCTGGATACAATAATATCACTTTAGTTTGTCATAGTAAAATCAGTGTAAGCCTTTTTTGACTATTAATATTGGATTACATGTGGTTAAGGACTGCAAGCAAGATGTAGTAACTTTAAAATCATAAACAAGATTGATAAGCAGTAAGAAACCTTTTTGAACAAAATTGAAACATGGGTAGATGTTTTTAGGCTTCCAAGACCCTGTTCAGCAGATAAACGTTCATGTTTTAGGAGGAACTGTATACATATACTAATTTACTGTATATGTAATATGGCTGCCATCTCCCACCTTGGTAGGACAACCTGAAAAAGAAGGTACACTTTTACCACTGTCTTGCCAGAGATGTACCTATGCTACAGTTCAGATTCCCCTCCTTCAGAGTGCACATTCAGTACTTCACACCTCTAGGACTTGAGTCTAGCTAACTGGTTTCTCTAAATCCCTTCATAAATGTAATCTTGATCACATTCCTACAGCACAGTCATAAAAACTACTTGCCTCCACTCCTATTTAACACACACACACACACACACACACACACACACACACACAAGCTTGTTGGATGTCCAATCCCCTCTTATAAAACTTCCTTTACCCTTTCCTCCACCCTTTCCTAGGATGACACTTGCCCCACCTTTCCACTACAGATTTATATAGCCTTCAAGTCATCCTATTTTTCTCTAATCTCTAAATGTCCAAACCATCTCAATAACCACTCTTTAGCTCTCTGGATAATACCTTATAATCTCCAATCTGTGAATTCTCTGCATAATATTCACACCTCTTGACACATTTCCACTGTCTTGCAACCTCTTTGCTGCTAAGTTTAAAACCCTTGTTTCACACCCATATAGGATTGTTGGTACCATTATATTCTGATACATTCCCCTCTTTTGCCTCCATGGTTATGTTCTTTGTCTCCACGGATGCTTCATTGATTCATCCTGTCTTTCATGGACTTGTCTGCCAACAAATCCACTCCCAAATATCTGAACACATTCACTTCCTCTGTACTTCCTCCTTCCACTCAGATACTCAATCTTTCAGCCTAAATTTATTACTCATCACCTTGCTCTTTAATTTCCTTCTTTTACATACCCTCTCAGATTTGATTACTAACCTTTGCAACTTCTCTTCATCAGCAAAAAGCAACTGGAACAACTCTCATTTTTCTCATTTTTCAACAGAGAGATGTGGCAAGACTGTGGGCACTTCGTGAGTCTCTTCAAATAATCAATCTTACTGCTCCTGAATATGAGCCACTTGTTGAAAAACTGGTTGCTTGTGCTGCATCTGCAATCTTCCTGACTAGTGATGAGGGTGTAAAATGGGTTGCAGCACTTTTCTCATGGCAATCCCTCATTTCTCGTCTTCATAGAAAAATAAAATCAGTACTTCCGGGGTGTACTAGACTGCAGAGTGAAAAGTATGCTGAGATCTACTTTAGAGTCTGGAAGACCAGCCAGGGAGATGTCAGGAAGGTATGTGTATTGTATCTTTATGTAGAAAAGGTTCAGTGTCCTGGTTAGGGGAGGGTACTGTACATGATTCTAGCTAGATTTACATTTTGTTGTAAAATTTAAGGACTTTTTCACAAATATTCTTTGACATAGTTGAACCATGTTTAGAAAAAATGCTTTTTTATTATTATTATTATTTATTACTATTATTTATTATTATTTTTTTTAACACGGCCATCTTCCACCGAGGCAGGGTGACCCAAAAAGAAAGAAAATCCCCAAAAGAAAATACTTTCATCATTCAACACTTTTACCTCACTCACACATAATCACTGTCTTTGCAGAGGCGCTAAGATACAACGGTTCAGAAAATCCCTCCAAACCGCCAGTATCTCTATCCCCTCCTTTAAAGTGCAGGCATTGTACTGCCCATTTCTAGGACTCAAGTCCAACTAAATCAATTAACTGGTTTCCCTGAATCCCTTCACAAAATATTACCCTGCTCACACTCCAACAGCTCGTCAAGTCCCAGAAACCATTTGTCTCCATTCACTCCTATCTAACACAGTCACACATGCTTGCTGGAAGTCCAAGCCCCTGCCCACAAAACCTCCTTTATCCCCTCCCTCCAACCTTTTCGAGGACGACACTATCCCGCCTTCCTTCCCCTACAGATTTATACGCTCTCCAAGTCATTCAACTTTGATCCATTCTCTCTAAATGACCAAACCACCTCAACAACCCCTCTTCAGCCCTCTGACAAATACTTTTAGTAACTCCACACCTCCTCCTAATTTCTACACTCCGAATTCTCTGCATAATATTTACATCACACATTGCCCTTAGACAGGACATCTCCACTGCCTCCAGCCACCTCCTCGCTGCAGCATTTGCAACCCATGCTTCACACCCATATAAGAGTGTTGGTACCACTATTATTATTATTATTGTTGAGAGGCGTGTCACTATCACCCCACCTCTAGTTCACTCCAGTTTTGTTTTTACTTTACTTTTCTTCTGATATATGGCAGTGGGTAGATGTCCTTGATTACATTCAAAAGTCTGTCATTGCTCTTTCCTTATGTACTTACTCTTCTTGTTTCCAGTCACTCTTGATCACTTGAAAGAGAAGTTATAACCTCATCCTACATACTGTATATGCTTTAAACTCTACCCTTTGACTTTCATCTTGTCAGTTGTTTGTTATTTATTCTTCTTTTGCATTTTTTATGGTCTTACAATTTATAAATCTACTGCACTAAGCCTCGTTATTTCCTCTTACCCTCTCGTCTTGTGACTTGCTAAGAGCATAATCCTTTTCTTGTTTTTTTTTCCTCCTGCACACTTCCATTACTTTCAAGATTTCATCAAACAAGTGTAGCCAGTACCACAGCCCACTGTAAAATGTCTTGATGTAGTCTTTGTTAATGCTTTTCTTCATGTTTTCATATTTCTTAGTCAGTGAGGGGCTACTTTATTTCTCTATTCTTACTGATGTCTTTCTTTATATTATTTGTCTGGATTTTAACTTATTTTCTTTCTCAGGTAACAACTGTTCTCAAACTTTTGCTATATCTCCTCCTTTCTTTGTACTTATTAACCCTTTAAATATAATATTTCAAAATTGTTTTATGCCCAGTACCAACATGAATCTAGTTAGTTTTGTTGATACTTTCCTGTTTCAGTGGGGAGGTTTGGGTTCAGTTGATCACCATTTTACCTCTGTTTGTTGTCCTAGAGAGGGGATGTTTTCCTTGGGTAACTACCTACTGTAGGTGCCAGACAACTGATGAGCTAGAAAGGAATTTGTAGTTCTTAATATTAAAACCTGCTCTTTTATGTGATTTCAGGTTCTGGAAGAGGAATGCATTCAGGATTTAATGTATGCTGCTGTTCATGTGGACCCGATGTCCGGGCGACTGTCAGCTAATTTGCATCACTTTCTCCATTATATACATCGTCAAAAAAGACATCAAACTGTTGCTGAAACCATTTTTACACTTTATGATCCTTTTATTTGGCGATCTCTTAAGGTGAGGCTTTCCCTAATTAAGGCAGTTGTGGTTCCCAGTATGTCACCCATGAGGTTGAATTATATTGTACTGTATGACTTAATTTTTAACTTATTATTTTTCATAAAGAGCACTAAGAAATATTTTCATTATTTCCATAAATACAATACAGCCTCTCCTCACTTAACAACGGAGTTCCGTTCCTAAGACCACGTCGTTAAACAAATTTGTCACTAAGTGATATTGTTGATATTGTTTTAATGTCACTTTTGCATCATTTATAACATTTATAACAGGTAGTAGGTTGGTAGACAGCAACCCAGTCACCCAGGTGACTGTGAAACAGAAACCTGAAACTGTTTTACATGATGGTAGGATTGCTGGTGTCTTTTTTCTGTCTCATAAACACGCTGGATAACAGGTATATCTAGCTACTTCTACTTACACTTTAGGTCACACTACACTGGCATACACATGCATATATATACATACACACATCTAGGTTTTTCTTCTTTTTCTTAATAGCTCTTGTTCTTTTTATTTTCTCTATTGTCCATGGGGAAGTGGAAAAGAATCTTTCCTCCGTAAGCAATGCGTGTCGTATGAGGCGACTAAGATGCTGGGAGCAATGGGCTAGTAACCCCTTCTCCTGTACAAATCTACTAAAAACGAGAAGAAGAAAAACTTTATAAAACTGGGTTGTCTGAATGTGCGTGGATGTAGTGCGGATGATAAGAAAGAGATGATTGCCGATGTTATGAATGAAAAGAAGTTGGATGTCCTGGCCCTAAGCGAAACAAAGCTGAAGGGGTAGGTGAGTTTCAGTGGGGAGAAATAAATGGGATTAAGTCAGGAGTATCTGAGAGAGTTAGAGCTAAGGAAGGGGTAGCAATAATGTTGAAGGATCAGTTATGGAAGGAAAAGAGGGAATATGAATGTGTAAATTCAAGGATTATGTGGATTAAAATAAGGGTCGGATGCGAAAAGTGGGTCATAATAAGCGTGTATGCACCTGGAGAAGAGAGGAGTGTAGAAGAGAGAGAGATTTTGGGAGATGTTAGCGAATGTATAGGAACTTTTGAACCAAATGAGAGAGTAATTGTGGTAGGGGACCTAAATGCTAAAGTGGGAGAAACATGCAGAGAGGGTGTAGTAGGTAAGTTTGGGGTGCCAGGTGTAAATGATAATGGGAGCCCTTTGATTGAACTTTGTATAGAAAGGGGTTTAGTTATAGGTAATACATATTTTAAGAAAAAGAGGATAAATAAGTATACAAGATATGATGTAGGGCGTAATGACAGTAGTTTGTTGGACTATGTATTGGTAGATAAAAGACTGTTGAGTAGACTTCAGGATGTACATGTTTATAGAGGGGCCACAGATATATCAGATCACTTTTTAGTTATAGCTACAGTGGGAGTAAAAGGTAGATGGGATACAAGGAAAATAGAATCAGTAAGTAAGAGAGAGGTGAAGGTTTATAAACTAAAAGAGGAGGCAGTTAGGGTAAGATATAAACAACTATTGGAGGATAGATGGGCTAGTGAGAGTGTAGGCAATGGGGTCGAAAATGTATGGGGTAGATTTAAAAATGTAGTGTTAGAGTGTTCAGCAGAAGTTTGTGGTTACAGGCGAGTGGGTGCGGGAGGGAAGAGGAGCGATTGGTGGAATGATGATGTAAAGAGAGTAGTAAGGGAGAAAAGTTAGCATATGAGAGGTTTTTACAAAGTAGAAGTGATGCAAGGAGGGAAGAGTATATGGAGAGAAAAAGGAGGTTAAAAGAGTGGTGAAGCAATGTAAAAGAGAGCAGATGAGAGAGTGGGTGAGATGTTATCAGCAAATTTTGTTGAAAATAAGAAAAAGTTTTGGAATGAGATTAATAAGTTGAGGAAGCCTAGAGAACAAATGGATTTGACAGTTAAAAATAGGAGAGGAGAGTTATTAAATGGAGAGTTAGAGGTATCGGGAAGATGGAGAGAATATTTTGAGGAGTTGTTAAATGTTGATGAAGACAGGGAAGCTGTGATTTCGTGTGTAGGGCAAGGAGGAATAACATCTTATAGGAGTGTGGAAGAGCCAGTTGTGGGTGTAGGGGAAGTTCGTGAGGCAGTGGGTAGAATGAAAGGGGTAAGGCAGCTGGGATTGATGGGATAAAGATAGAAATGTTAAAAGCAGGTGGGGATATAGTTTTGGAGTGGTTGGTGCTATTATTTAATAAATGTATGGAAGAGGGTAAGGTACCTAGGGATTGGCAGAGAGCGTGTATTGTTCCTTTGTATAAAGGCAAAGGGGACAAAAGAGAGTGCAAAAATTATAGGGAATAAGTCTGTTGAGTGTACCTGGTAAAGTGTATGGTAGAGTTATTATTGAAAGAATTAAGAGTAAGACAGAAAGCAGGATAGCAGATGAACAAGGGGGCTTTAGGAAAGGTAGGGGGTGTGTAGACCAAGTGTTTACAGTGAAACATATAGGTGAACAGTATTTGGATAAGGGTAAAGATGTTTTTGTGGCATTTATGGATTTGGAAAAGGCGTATGATAGGGTAGATAGGGGGGCAATGTGGCAGATGTTGCAGGTGTATGGAATAGGAGGAAGGTTACTGAAAGCATTGAAGAGTTTTTATGAGGATAGTGAGGCTCAGGTTAGAGTGTGTAGGAGGGAAGGGACTATTTCCCAGTAAAAGTGGGCCTTAGACAAGGATGTGTGATGTCACCGTGGTTGTTCAATATATTTATAGATGGGGTTGTAAGAGAAGTGAATGTGAGGGTCTTGGCAAGAGGTGTTGGGCTAAAAGATAAAGAAGCAAATACAAAGTGGGAGTTGTCACAGTTGCTTTTGCTGATGACACTGTGCTTTTGAGAGATTCTGAAGAGAAGTTGCAGAGGTTGGTGGATGAATTTGGTAGGGTGTGTAAAAGAAGAAAATTGAAAGTGAATATAGGAAAGAGTAAGGTGATGAGGATAACAAAAGAATAGGTGACGAAAGATTGATATCAGATTGGAGGGAGAGAGTATGGAGGAGGTGAATGTATTCAGATATTTGGGAGTGGACATGTCGGCGGATGGGTCTATGAAGGATGAGGTGAATCATAGAATTGATGAGGGGAAAAGGGTGAGTGGAGCACTTGGAGTCTGTGGAGACAAAGAACCTTGTCCATGGAAGTAAAGAGGGGAATGTATGAGAGTATAGTTATACCAACGCTCTTATATGGGTGTGAAGCATGGGTGATGAATGTTGCAACGAGGAGAAGGCTGGAGGCAGTGGAGATGTCATGTCTGAGGTCAATGTGTGGTGTGAATATAATGCAGAGAATTCGGAGTTTGGAAATTAAGAGGAGGTGCGGGATTACCAAAACGATTGTCCAGAGAGCTGAGGAGGGTTGTTGAGGTGGTTTGGACATGTAGAGAGAATGGAACGAGACAGAGTGACTTCGAGAGTGTATAAATCTGTAGTGGAGGGAAGGCGGGGTAGGGGTCGGCCTAGGAAAGGTTGGAGGGAGGGGGTAAAGGAAGTTTTGTGTGCGAGGGGCTTGGACTTCCAGCAAGCATGTGTGAGCGTATTTGATAGGAGTGAATGGAGGCATATGGTTTTTAATACTTGACGTGCTGTTGGAGTGTGAGCAAAGTAACATTTATGAAGGGATTCAGGGAAACCGGCAGGCCGGACTTGAGTTCTGGAGATGGGAAGTACAGTGCCGACACTCTGAAGGAGGGGTGTTAATGTTGCAGTTTTATAACTGTAGTGTAAAGCACCTCTCTGGCAAGACAGTGATGGAGTGAATGATGATGAAAGTTTTTCTTTTTCGGGCCACCCTGCCTTGGTGGGAATCGGCCGATGTGTTAATAAAAAAAATAAATGATACATTTTTAAATGTTTATACAGTAGTGTACTGTATATTGTAATAAACAGAATAGAGGAAATCAGCTCTAATATAGTACATTATTTAGGTATGCATACTGGTCAGAGAGCTCGTCGTAAGTCCGAGTCATCGGTAAACGAGTACGTCGCTAAGTGAGGACAGGCTATACTAAAATATCTTTCTCTTAGAGTACTATTAGACTGTGCCCATTAGTTAGTGTGCTGTGTAATATTGCCAGTCATTGCTGACTATTTTTCTTGAAACATTTTTACATTTTCCCTGTATGTGCCAAAGTGGAGGGATCTCCACTCGTGGAGTACATACATAATACCAGCAATTGTTTGTCGAAATGAAGTGTTCAATATATATAACAAAAGTGATGCCAACGAGTGGTAAATACACTAAATTCAGCAATCTTTATTGGTACATTTCACCTGAAAGTGGACTTTAGGGTAAGTTGTCAATTGTATCTTTAAAAAATAGGTTGGACAAATTTGAGTGGGGGGGGGGGGGAGTTATTTGAGTACGACCTGATCATTGTGAGACTTACTTACCGAGGCTTTTTTGCTCTTCATGCCCTGCGATGACCCAGCAGCTAGTGAGTTTTTTCTTGATATAAGGTGCATGACAAATCAGACAACTGAGTTGAGATCCAAAATTGCAGTACTCAAAATCTGGAATAAGACTTACATTATTCACAACCTGGTTCCCTGTGGTATGGTATACTTCATACACAGTTTAACCCTTTCAGTGGCTGTCACGTAGAACTACATCACTGAGGTCAGGGTCCCTCATGTAGCTCTTTGTCATGAGTTCAGCTCACTTGGATAGGCTTGCATTCAGCATGGAAAACTGGATATTTTGGAATCCTGTGTGTTAATTTTTTTTTATTATGCTGGCTGTTTCCCACCGAGGCAGGGTGACTTGAAAAAGAGACTTTCACCATCATTCACACTATCATGTCTTGCCAGAGGCATGCAGATATGAGTTTAGATAGCCTTTTAAACAGCACTGTAATTATATAAATAATTACAGTGGAACCTCGGCTTATGAGTTTAATCCGTTCTGTGACCTTGCTCGTATCCCGATCTGCTCGTATGCTGAGTCAACTTCCCTCATTTAAATTAATTGAAAGGCCATTAATCTGTTCCAGCTGAATTCCTGCTCTCAGAGGCAGGACAAAATTCACTTCAATATAATGCTAATATCAACATTGTTGTGGTATTCACTGCCATCTAGTGATGGCCTTTCGAAGCTCACTTGTTATTATAGTACGTATTATTATTATAATTATTATTATAGGACTTGAGGCCTGGAAATGGGAAGTACAATGCCTGCACTTTAAAGGAGGGGTCTGGGATAGTGACAGCTGGGAGGGACTTATTCTTAGCTGTCGTATCTGAGCGCCTCTGCAAAGACAGTGATTATGTATGAGTGAGGGGAAAGTGTTGAATGATGATGAAAGTATTTTCTTTTTGGGGATTTTCTTTCTTTTTGGGTCACCCTGCCTCGGTGGGAGACGGCCGACTTGTTAAAAAAAAAAAAAAAATTATTATATTATTATTATAATGGGGAAGCGCTAAACCCGTAGGATTATACAGTGCCTATGGGGGGGAGGGGATGGAAGGTATTCAGGCTTAATTGAGGGAACTGGAGCACAGATACAATTCCCTAGATCAAGAGCCCCTCACCAAGGAACCTCCCTTGAGGGGGAAGCTCGCATCCTGAAATCGACCGAGCAACTGCTTGTATCCTGAAAAACTCGTATGGTGGGGCACTCGTAAGCCGAGGTTCCACTGTACTAATGTTTGTAAAAGTTACTTAATATTTTCAGCTAGTCAGCAATTCACCTTTTTTCATTATACAGTCTTTTGCATCAAAATACAGGTTAGTTAAAGGATGTCTCATTTTGTAGTTTACCTATTTGCAGGCTGCCAATGGTCTGGTACGTATGAATGCCACTGGGCTGTTGTGTGATGCTTTCCCATTGGTGGACAGCACCCTCAGTTTAGAGGAGAGAAGTGACCTCAATGAGAGACAGTACCAAGCCATTATCACCCTGCTTGTTGATCCCTGCCATCTAGTTCGCATTGCTGCGATTAGGGTAAGATTTATATAAAATAGTAATCTATTCTGCTATAATTTCTTTTTTAAAATTTCTAAAGCTATAAATTTAAATTTTATTTTATAGAAATTTAAAAAGTATCAATTGCCACAAGATTTGTATTCTTCTAATTTAAGTTAGATTGGTAAGGACTTGAAGTATTAAAATAGATGGAGAAATAATTTTTAAGTCCGAGAGAAGTGTGCTTTTTCAAAAAATTATGTAGTAGTATTTAATATTTATCAATATAGTGAAAAGACGTGCAGGTATGTGAGAGTAAATTAATGAATTACAGAGGATAGAATATTGTGGAATCTAGGTACGTAAATGCATAAGTACTCACATTTTTGGTGAATTTAGGTACTTAATTGAATTACCAACATCAGTGTTAAGTGAAGTGAAGGTAATGGCTGTCACTAGGAAAGCTTGGCCTTTGGTGGGCATATGTAAGCTAGTATGTATTGTGATTACTTGTGAAATACCTGTGACCAGTTTCGTTTTTGTACTTAAGCAGCCTGGCCTTGAGCCAGGTTTTTCTGTTGACTGCCTCTTCCAGCAGGCTATTGCTGTATCCTTCACAGCGTGGTTGATCTGACACTTTGCAGAGCTAGTGATAAAATTTCTTCTTGAAAACTTCTGCACTTATTCTGGAAGTGTTTCTGATATCTACTGGTAGCTAGTTAGTCTTGGACAGTGGATGTGCCAATGACACTCCTGCTTTTACTCTTCTCCCATCTCTCACTCTAGTATGTTATGATAGTGTGTAGATTTGGGACTAAGCCCTGAAATATCTCCCATACATACGTATATACAGTGGACCCTCGGTTTTCGTTCACCTCCAAACTTGAACAATTATGTAAATGTATTTTTGTAAGAGCTTTTGTAAGTGTATTTTTTGGAGTTCTGAAATGACTAATCTAATTTACATTTGTCCTTATGGGAACAAATTCGTTCTGTAATGGCACTCGAACAGCATTCTGGAATGAATTTTCAACGAAAACCGAGGGTCCACTGTATATTGTTAGGCAACTCTCTAGACATTGTGTGTATTTTGAGGTATTCCCATTAGTATAGTATAAACATTATTGGCTGAGTTGACAGTAAATGACTTTGTACCTTTTCCAGCTGTGATATCTCACCTACAGTGAATGTGGCCATCATTACTGAACACTATTCCAAATCAGACCACTATGGATTTGAACAGATTTACTATTGATATTATTTCTTGTTTTGAAAGTTCTCTTTATGTACCATGGAATTTATCTTGTCCTTTATAAATGATAGATTTTCTGACATTATTATACATTATTCTAAAGCTGTAGTGAAGAATAGTGGATAGTGCAAAGAAAGATAAAGAAGGGTTGTATAGAGTGATTTTTCCAACCCTAATGTATTGACAGGAAATGAATGTTAATTGTTCCATAAATGAACAGTGAAAGGATACAGTAATAACCCACACTTAGAAGATGGAACTTATCACAGTGTTTCTGTCTGACTTGGAACATTGACAAGTCACCATGAAGCGAGAAGGGAAGAAGGCCATAATATATACGAGTGTGACTTGTCAGTGGTCCAAGTTGGATGAAAACTGTCATAAGTTTCCCTCCTAAGTGAGTTATTTGTGCATTGTTCCAGCCATGGTATTGTAACTTTATTCCTTAACAGTGAAATGAACATGTAGTGTCAGGAGGATAGAAGAGTGTATTCAAATTCTTTATTTCTGGTAATATACAAGGTGGGGTGTACTTATAATTATGCATTTTATGAAGTAGATATTACAAGATGGCCAATAATATGCCTAGGTATGCCTAGGCTTTTCAGGCAGTCTTATGATAGGTCTTACTCTATAGTGACACAATGATTATACAGATAGTAAGGTTAGGTAATTGTAGTGATTAACTAGGTTTACAAAATTGAGGTACTGGAATTTAAACATTTAAGAATTTAACAATTAGTTTATATATTAATGGTAAAGGTGATGTATTGGCATATTACAGTTTCTATATTGGAGTGTTTAGGCAAACTTATGACTAGCTTAAGAATTATGAAGCAACAGTTGTATTAGAATTTTGGTAAGTTCTGTGCAAATTAAGGGGAATCACAGATATCAATAAGTGTATTTTCCTGTGGATATGTGCAAGAGAAAGTAGTTTTCATGTGGTTAGCTATCGGTTGGGTGTGTAAGTGAGATAAGATGTTTTTTAACGGTGCTTTTGAAAATGGAGGTTGTGTCTGCAGTTCTAGAGTTTTCAGGCAGGGAGTTCCAGATTTTAGGCCCTTTTATGCGCATTGAATTTTTGTATAGATTTAGTCGGACACGGGGAATGTCAAAGAGATGTTTGTCTGGTATTATGTCTATGGGTCCTGTCGCAACTGTCAAGAAAGTGTTTTAGCTCAGGGTTAAAGTTGGAATTAATGGTTCTATAAATGTAGATAGCAGAGTAGTAAGTATGGATGTTCTGAACAGTGAGTAGGTTTAGGTCTTTGAAGAGTGGGGGGGTGTGTTGCCTAGCGTTGGATTGCGTGATAATTCTTACTGCGGCTTTCTGTTGGGTTATTATTGGCTTTAGGTGGGTAATTGCTGTTGATCCCCATGCACAAATGGCATATGTGAGGTAGGGATAGATGAGTGAGTAGTATAGTGTGAGTAGGGCTGATTGTGGAACATAATACTGTATCTTAGAGAGGATCCCCACAGTTTTGGACACTTTCTTTATGTGTTGGATATGGGTGCTGAATTTCAGGCTGCTGTCAAGGTGGAGGCCCAGGAACTTGCCCTCATTATGTTTAGCAATAGGTGTAGTGTTGATATTAATGTTTAATTGTGGATCATCTGCTCTGTTGCCAAACATAATATAGAAGGTCTTATCAGTGTTGAGTGTAAGTTTATTGGCTGTCATCCATGTTGATATTTTAATTAATTCGTTGTTAACAATTGTATTAAGCGTGGCAAGGTTTGTGTGGGAGATGACATAAGTTGTGTCGTCAGCAAAGAGTATTGGTTTCAGGTGTTGTGATACATTGGGAAGATCATTGATGTATAAGAGGAAGAGCAGGGGACCAAGGACACTTCCCTGCGGTACTCCGGTGTCTAGTGGTAGTGTCGTGGAGGATGTGTCTTTAATAGTGACATACTGATACTCTTATACTCTTGTTGTGAAAAGATATGTAGTGAGAAATGCTCCAACTCGTATGACTGAGGATTGTTTCTCACAGTCTGGTAAGCTTACTTTTAATAAATGGATTGTAGGAAATTGTGAAGTGAAGTTAGGAGTAGATGATGATGAAGATGGCCAGATGTAAGCATGAAGGACCACAGATTTTTATAAACTGTTTTATGCACCAAAGTTAAAATTGTCCATAAAAGAGAATACAGTCATCCCTTGGTTTTCGCTTGTCCCAGTTTTCGCTTGTCCCAGTTTTCGCCGATTTTGGTTTTCGCTGACTTTTTTCAGGGAAAATTTGTCTTAGTTTTCGCCGATTGTTTTAGTTTTCGCCGACCGTATGGGACCTGTCCACCAGTGCCGCGCACATACAAAGGCCGTAGGCCCGCCACCCACGCACCTCCCACGCACATTGTCACGCAGTCTAGCATTGTTTACGCTTGAGTGAACATCATCCCAGGAGTTTATACAAAACATTTATTAACAATTCATTGTTTTTGGGCCTTGATTATTGTGTATGACTACTAAATAAGCTACTATGGGCCCAAAGAAAGCTCCTAGTGCCACTTCTTTGGTAAAGAAAGTGAGGAACACTGTAGAAAGGAAGAAAGAAATAATAGAAAAATATGATAGTGAAAGTGAGAAACACGATGGAGTTTAAGAGTGTAGCAGGCATGCAGGGAGTGTAGCAGGCATGCAGGGAGTGTAGCAGGCATGCAGGGAGTGTAGCAGGCATGCAGGGAGTGTAGCAGGCATGCAGGGAGTGTAGCAGGCATGCAGGGAGTGTAGCAGGCATGCAGGGAGTGTAGCAGGCATGCAGGGAGTGTAGCAGGCATGCAGGGAGTGTAGCAGGCATGCAGGGAGTGTAGCAGGCATGCAGGGAGTGTAGCAGGCATGCAGGGAGTGTAGCAGGCATGCAGGGAGTGTAGCAGGCACTGCAGGAGGAGTGTAGCAGGCATGCAGGGAGTGTAGCAGGCATGCAGGGAGTGTAGCAGGCATGCAGGGAGTGTAGCAGGCATGCAGGAGTGTAGCAGGCATGCAGGAGTGTAGCAGGCATGCAGGAGTGTAGCAGGCATGCAGGGAGTGTAGCAGGCATGCAGGGAGTGAGCAGAGCAGCATGCAGGAGTGTAGCAGGCATGCAGGGAGTGTACGAGGTATGCAGGGAGTGTAGCAGGCATGCAGGGAGTGTAGCAGATGAGGGAGTGTAGCATGATGCAGGGAGTGTAGCATGCATGCAGGAGTGTAAGCAGGTATGCAGGGAGTGTAGCAGATGCAGGGAGGTGAGCAGGTATGCAGGGAGTGTAGCATGATGCAGGGAGTGTAGCAGGCATGCAGGGAGTGTAGCAGCATGCAGGGATGTAGCAGGCATGCAGGGAGTGTAAACAGGCATGCAGGGAGTGTAGCAGGCAGGGAGGGAGTGTAGCAGGCATGCAGGGAGTGTAGCAGGCATGCAGGGAGTGTAGCATGCATGCAGGGAGTGTAGCAGGCATGCAGGAGTGTAGCATGCATGCAGGAGTGTAGCAGATGCAGGGAGTGTAGCAGCATGCAGGGAGTGTAGCAGGATGCAGGGAGTGTACAGGCAGGGAGTGTAGCATGATGAGGGAGTGTAGCAGGCAGGAGGGATGTAGCAGGCAGGGAGAGGGAGTGTACAGGGCAGGGAGGAGTGTAGCAGGAGGTAGCAGGGTGAAGCAGGAGGAGTGGGCAGAGGAGGTGCAGGCAGGAGGGAGTGACCGGATAAGGCTTGATACCTGGAGTCCATGGAGGGAGTGACCTTCCAAAGATTAGAGTCTATATCCCTCCTCTCCCCTCTTCCTCTCTCCCATCCAGCAACATCAGTCTTCAATAAAGGTAAGTGCCACATTCAGTTCATTCATTTGTGCATGTAAATCTATCTTTAAGGCCCCCAAAATTTTTTTTTTCCAAACTTCTGGGTTTCTGGAACAGATTAATTGAATTTCCATTATTTCTTATGGGGAAAATAGTTTTGGTTTTCGCCGATTTTGGTTTTAGCCGATCCATCTAGAACGGATTAAAATCGGAAAACCGAGGGATGACTGTACATACTGTACCAAACATTGTTCACACAGTTTTAATATTTATTTGTTAATTATGAATTGAATACCATAACAAATCCTATTTACAGGGTGTGTTCATCATCTTGACAGACTACTGGCTCATGATTCCTTCACACATTATCAAGACCATTTTTCAGAAGCTTCTTGCAGATCTAGTTTATGATGCTTCATCAGCTGAAGTTCGCACTCAAGTTATTAAGGTTTGTAACTTCTGTTTAAATTTGTTAGTATCTTGTACAAGTGTGAGTAGAGGTTACATTGTGGCTGTTTCCTTCATTAATAATAAATTCAATGTGAGATATGCATATTTTAGGTCCTAAATTATTGCTCGTGCTTTTCATTCATTATTGTTGTAACCTATAAATTTGGTTCAAGTAAGTCCATTCACATGTATTTTTTGGATTGGTGTGATAAGTTTTTATATAATACAGTGGACCCCCGAGTAACGGTCCGACCGAATAACGGTTATTTTGTGTAAAGGTTGCTTTTTACGGTCTAAAGAAGCTTCCTAGTGGCACCCCAGTGGTAGCATTCATGCAGGGAGTGTAGCATTCATGCAGGGAGTGTAGCATTCATGCGAGTGTAGCATCATGCAGGAGTGTAGCATTCATGCAGAGTGTAGCATTCATGCAGGAGTGTAGCATTCATGCAGGAGTGAGCATCATGCAGGAGTGTAGCATTCATGCAGGAGTGTAGCATTCATGCAGGAGTAGCATTCATGCAGGAGGTAGCATTCATGGGTGACATCAGGGAGTGTAGCATTCATGCAGGGAGTGTAGCATTCATGCAGGAGTGTAGCATCATGCGAGATTGCAGGGAGTGTAGCATTCATGCAGGAGTGTAGCATTCATGCAGGGAGTAGCTTGAGTAGCATTCATGCAGGAGTGTAGCATTCATGCGGATGGCATCATGCGGAGTGTAGCATTCATGCAGGGAGTGTAGCATTCATGCAGGAGTGTAGCATCATGCAGGAGTGTAGCATTCATGCAGGGAGATCATGGAGTGTAGCATTCATGCAGGGAGTGTAGCATTCATGCAGGGAGTGTAGCATTCATGCAGGGAGTGTAGCATTCATGCAGGGAGTGTAGCATTCATGCAGGAGTGTAGCATTCATGCAGGAGTGTAGCATTCATGCAGGGAGTGTAGCATTCTCGATGCAGGGAGTGTAGCATTCTGCAGGAGTGGATCATGGGAGTGTAGCATTCATGCAGGGAGTGTAGCATTCATGCAGGAGTGTAGCATTCATGCAGGGAGTGTAGCATTCATGCAGGAGTGTAGCATTCATGCAGGGAGTGAGCATTCATGCAGGAGTGTAGCATTCATGCAGGAGTGAGCATTCATGCAGGGAGTGTAGCATTCATGCAGGGAGTGGCATCATGCAGGTGACATCATGCAGGGAGTGTAGCATTCATGCAGGGAGTGTAGCATTCATGCAGGGAGTGTAGCATTCATGCAGGGAGTGTAGCATTCATGCAGGAGTGTAGCATTCATGCAGGAGTGTAGCATTCATGCAGGGAGTGTAGCATTCATGCGGAGTTAGCATTCATGCAGGAGTGTAGCATTCATGCAGGGGAGTGCATAGCATTCATGCAGGGAGTGTAGCATTCATGCAGGAGTGTAGCATTCATGCGGATGGCATTCATGGGAGTGTAGCATTCATGCAGGAGTGTAGCATTCATGCAGGGAGTGTAGCATTCATGCAGGGAGTGTAGCATTCATGCAGGGAGTGTAGCATTCATGCAGGAGTGTAGCATTCATGCAGGAGTGTAGCATTCATGCAGGAGTGTAGCATTCATGCAGGAGTGTAGCATTCATGCAGGGAGTGTAGCATTCATGCAGGGAGTGTAGCATTCTCATGCAGGGAGTGTAGCATTCATGCAGGAGTGTGCATTCATGCAGGGAGTGTAGCATTCATGCAGGAGTGAGCATTCATGCAGGAGTGTAGCATTCATGCAGGGAGTGTAGCATTCATGCAGGAGTGTAGCATTCATGCAGGTGAGCATCATGCAGAGTGAGCATTCATGCAGGGAGTGTAGCATTCATGCAGGGAGTGTAGCATTCATGCAGGAGTGTAGCATTCATGCAGGGAGTGTAGCATTCATGCAGGGAGTGTAGCATCATGCAGGGAGTGTAGCATTCATGCAGGAGTGCATTCATGCAGGAGTGTAGCATCATGCAGGAGTGTAGCATTCATGCAGGGAGTGTAGCATCTGCAGGAGGTAGCATTCATGGGAGTGTAGCATTCATGCAGAGTGTAGCATCATGCAGGAGTGAGCATTCATGCAGGAGTGTAGCATTCATGCAGGGAGTGTAGCATTCATGCAGGAGTGTAGCATCATGCAGGAGTGAGCATTCATGCAGGAGTAGTCATGCAGGAGTGTAGCATCATGCATGCAGGGTGTAGCATTCATGCAGGGAGTGTAGCATTCATGCAGGGATGTAGCATTCATGCAGGAGTGTAGCATTCATGCAGGAGTGTAGCATTCATGCAGGAGTGTAGCATTCATGCAGGAGTGTAGCATTCATGCAGGAGTGTAGCATTCATGCAGGGAGTGTAGCATCATGCAGGGAGTGTAGCATTCATGCAGGGGGTGTAGCATATGCAGGAGTGTAGCATTCATGCAGGGAGTGTAGCATCATGCAGGGAGTGCAGCATCATGCAGGGAGTGTAGCATTCATGCAGGGAGCATTGGGTAGCATTCATGCAGGGAGTGTAGCATTCATGCAGGAGTGTAGCATTCATGCAGGGAGTGTAGCATCTCATGCAGGGAGTGCTATGCAGGTCAGCTCATGAGGAGTGTAGCATTCATGCAGGGAGTGTAGCATTCATGAGGAGTGTAGCATCATGCAGGAGTGTAGCATTCATGCAGGGAGTGAGCATCATGCAGGAGTGTAGCATTCATGCAGGGAGTGCTCCAGCATTACATGCAGGGAGTGTAGCTCCTCCATGCTCCAGGGAGTGGAGCATCTCATGCAAAGGAAAGTAAATGTTAGCATGGCAATTAGCAGATGCAGGGGTGTAATGTCATAGCAGGATAGCATCATGGGAGTGGATTCCCCTTCCAAACACTAACCTCCCTCCCATCTCCATCTTCCAGATCCAGCAACCCTTCAATAATAGGAAAATAAATGTTATTTTAAATGTTTAATTATAATTTATACATATTACATGGACACTTTATATACATGTATATGTATACTATTTATAATTGTTTTATGAATGTAAATTAATTTTTTGTGAATATTTTTGGATGTCTGGAACGGATTAATTATATTTACATTATTTCTTATGGGAAATAAGGTTTCAAATTACGAAGTTTTTGTGTTTAGGTCTAGCTCCTGGAATGGATTAAGATCATTAATCGAGGGACTACTGTATACAGGTGCTGCTCAACTTACGATGGGGTTATGTTATGATGAACCCATAGTAAGTTGAAAATATCGTAAGTCTGACATGGATATGATTTGCTGAATAAGTTTTTTTTTTTCTCAATGAGTTGGCTGTCTCCCACTGAGGCAGGGTGACCCAAAAAGAAAGAAAATCCCCAAAAAGAAAATACTTTCATCATCATTCAACACTTTTACCTCACTCATACATAATCACTGTCTTTGCAGAGGTGCTCAGATATGACAGTTTAGAATAGTCCCTCCAAACTGTCAATATCCCATACCCCTCCTTTAAAGTGCAGGCATTGTACTTCCCATTTCCAGGACTCAAGTCTGGCTTTTTGCTGATGACACTGTGCTTTTGGCAGATTCTGAAGAGAAGTTGCAGAGGTTGGTGGATGAATTTGATAGGGTATGTAAAAGAAGAAAATTGAAAGTGAATATAGGAAAGAGTAAGGTGAAGAGGATAACAAAAAGAATAGGTGACGAAAGATTGGATATCAGATTGGAGGGAGAGAGTATGGAGGAGGTGAATGTATTCAGATATTTAGGAGTGGACGTGTCAGCAGATGGGTCTATGAAGGATGAGATGAATCATAGAATTGATGAGGGAAAAAGGGTGAGTTGTGCACTTCGGAGTCTGTGGAGACAAAGAACTTTGTCCGTGGATGTAAAGAGGGGAATGTATGAGAGTATAGTTATACCAACACTCTTATATGGGTGTGAAGCATGGGTGATGAATGTAGCAATGAGGAGAAGGCTGGAGGCAGTGGAGATGTCATGTCTGAGGGCAATGTGTGATGTGAATATAATGCAGAGAATTCATAGTTTGGAAATTAGGAGGAGGTGCGGGATTACCAAAACTATTATCCAGAGGGCTGAGGAGGGGTTGTTGAGGTGGTTCGGACATGTAGAGAGAATGGAACGAAGCAGAATGACTTCGAGAGTGTATAAATCTGTAGTGGAGGGAAGGCGGGGTAGGGGTCGGCCTAGGAAAGGTTGGAGGGAGGGGGTAAAGGAGGTTTTGTGTGCGAGGGGCTTGAACTTCCAGCAAGCATGCGTGAGCGTATTTGTTAGGAGTGAATGGAGACAAATGTTTTTTTTACTTGACGTGCTGTTGGAATGTGAACAAAGTAATATTTATGAAGGGATTCAGGGAAACCGGCAGGCCGGACTTAAGTCCTGGAGATGGGAAGTAGTGTCTGCACTCTGAAGGAGGGGTGTTTATGTTGCAGTTTTATAACTGTAGTGTAAAGCACCCCTCTGGCAAGACAGTGATGGAGTGAATGATGATGAAAGTTTTTCTTTTTCAGGCCACCCTACCTTGGTGGGAATTGGCCGGTGTTAATAAAAAAAAAAAGTCCGGCTAAATCTATAATAAATGGTTTCCCTGAATCCCTTCACTAAATATTACCCTGCTTACACTCCAACAGCTCGTCATGTCGCAAAAACCATTCGTCTCCATTCACTCCTATCTAACACACACACACACGCTTGCTGGAAGTCCATGTCCCTCGCCCACAAAACCTCCTTTACCCCCTCCCTCCAACCTTTTCGAGGACGACCCCTACCCCTCCCTCCTTCCTTCCCCTACAGATTTATACGCTCTCCAAGTCATTCTACTTTGATCCATTCTCTCTGAATGACCAAACCACCTCAACAACCCCTCTTCAGCCCTCTGACTAATACTTTTAGTAACTCCACACTTCCTAATTTTCACAGTCCGAATTCTCTGCATAATATTTACACCACACATTGCCCTTAGACAGGACATC
Source organism: Cherax destructor (assembly GCA_009830355.1). Taxonomy (NCBI): domain Eukaryota; kingdom Metazoa; phylum Arthropoda; class Malacostraca; order Decapoda; family Parastacidae; genus Cherax; species Cherax destructor. The sequence continues at coordinate 154,345 of WNWK01000393.1, forward strand.
ACTGCCTCCAGCCACCTCCTCGCTGCAGCATTTACAACCCAAGCTTCACACCCATATAAGAGTGTTGGTACCACTATACTTTCATACATTCCCTTCTTTGCCTCCATAGATAACTTTTTTTTGTCTCCACAGATACCTCAATGCACCACTCACCTTTTTTTCCTCATCAATTCTATGGTTAACCTCGTCCTTCATAAACGCATCCGCTGACAAGTCAACTCCCTAATATCTGAAAAGATTTACTTCTTCCATACTCCCTCTCTCCAATGCGATATCCAATTTTTCTTGATCTAAATCGTTTGATACTCTCATCACCTTACTCTTATTTATGTTCACTTTCAACTTTCTACCTTTACACACCCTCCCAAACTCGTCCACTAACCTTGCAACTTTTCTTTAGAATCTCCCATTAGCACAGTATCATCAGCAAAAAGTAACAATAAGTAAGTTAATAAATAACTACTGTCACTTATTAAGTAAATAAATCAATTGCTGTAACTATTTGCTTTTTCACCATCGTAAAGTTGAAATATCATAAGTGGAACCATTGTAAGTGAGGAGCACCTGTAATGAAACTTGCTAAAAATCACACCCACAATATTTTGTTCTGGCATTTTGTGTATTTTGTTAAAATTGACTGGCTCTTAATATGAAACATTCCGGGTTTTGTATATACAAAATGCAATACAGTTTTTAAGAATGTAATTTGATTGTTTGATTTATGATAGAATGTGTTAACTCTTCATTGATGCTTAAAATTACAGCAAAATATACTGTCACTGCAGGGTTTGACATTACTTCTGGACTCCAGAGATGCCGTGTCATTCCTTACAGAAGTGTTACTTCGTCTTGGAGATGTTTTTGATGACATAAGTGCTAATGTTCGTGTTGCTTTTGTAAAGTTATTGCTGAAGGTGAAATCGTCAAAAGTTATCAGGTAAGATTTTACTGTGCTTATTTCAATGATAAAAAAAAGGGACATACTGGTATTCCATGTTTAATGGAAAAATACATAAAATTTTATCATTAAGTGAAATTAGGTTATTTAAGCCCCATTTTTCATAAGATTTGCATTGCATGCTTAGAGGTGCATTCTAAGCATTATCTTGAGCAATTATAAATAAAAAAAGGCACAATACCGTGACTGGAACAATACACAAATAACACGCAATTGAAGAAAGGAGCTTATGACGACGTTTCGGTACGACTCCACTCCTACTACTACAACCACTACTACTACCACCATTACTCCTCCACTTTCTCTTGTTCCCGCCCCTCTCGGCTGCCTATATAAACCTCCCTCTCTCCCTTCTTTCTGTTAGTGTGACTTTGTAAATGGTCCAAGTCGGATCGAAACTTCGTCGTAAGTTCCTTTCTTCAATTGCGGGTTATTTGAGCAATTATATATGTCAGATTACTTCAAATTTTTTTTATGGAAGTGCAACACATACAAGAGTGGCACATGTACACCACCCACACATAAGAGAAAGAAACTTATGACAACATTTTGGTCCGTCCTGGACCGAACATCATCATAAGTTTATTTGCATATTGTTCCTGTCATGGTATTGTGCCTTTTTATTCTTTAAGAGATTCATTCATTAAAAAATGGACGATATTGCTTAATAAATTGTGGGACATAAATTACAATAACACCTCATTAATAAAAGGGGCACTTGTCAGATATAGTTTACTTGCTGAAATAATAACTTTAGACAAGATGTGATGACTTTCGGCTTTTCTTCACCTCAATCTTTATTGCCATGCATATCATACTGAGAGCAAGGCCTTAGTATTAATCACTACAAAAATAAAAAGGTGAAGACAAAGGTTGTCTAGACAGTGATTGGAATGCATTCACCAAAGTGCTTCACATTTGAAAAGCAAGATACTGTGAAAGAGCCAGGTGTGGTTATATCTGAGGTCCCTGGTGTATCAAAATTGATTTTATTCCACTTTGACCAAAGATTTTCATTTGTGGCTTTAATTGTACTGTCCAGTTTTTAATGTAGAAATTTTCATATTAGCCGAACTATATACTGGATAAGCAAGAAAAGTGACCAGTTATATCACTATGTTAACTCATATAATTTCAAGGTACTGGGATATAGTACCTGTGCATCATCTTCTGCATCGACTGGAGGAAGACAAACCAGTAGTGTGCAAGCTGCTTACCCAGCTGTTACTCAGCTCATTTCATCCTGTCCATCGTGATGATGAGGTTAGTTAAAGGAAGACTTTGGTTACAGCTGCATTATTATGAATTTGTGTTTTGGTACAGAGTAGTTGCACTGGAGTGAATTTGAAGGTAGATGGTAGCAGTGATGGAAAGATAGGATGAGCATGAAAAAATGTGGGATATGTAAACACGATTAAAATAATTCATTGATTGTATAATTTGACCTCCAGCTGAGGTCCTCTTCTGCTGAAGATCTCAGTAGGAGGTTGAAATATACAGATAACCTATTAATCTTCCCTCCCTTTCCCCCACATGCTAGACTGGAAGTACTGTATTAATTCCTCTTATGATAAGAGGTACTTGTTTAGAAAGACTTTGGCACTTTGTGAGTATGTTTGGTCGGAGTGAGCGGAGACATGGTTTTTATGCCTTGATATGCTGTTGGAGTGTGAGCAAGGTATAACATATATGAAAGAATTTAGGGAAACAGGTTAGCTGGACTTGAGAAGCACAGTGCTTTCACTAAAGGAGGGTTGAAGATGTAGTAATGCAGATGGTCATTTGACCTGTGATGTCAGCACACTTCTTGCAGGACAGTGATTCAATGAATGATGATAAATGTTATTTTTTTTTCACCCTTCATCAGTGGGAGATGGCCATTGTGTTAATTTTTCTGATGAACTTTTTCTTTCATAATTTAATCTTTTCATTACAGAACTGTTTAGAAACTTTTTCCTTTTAAAAAACCCAGTCTGCTTAAGTTTAATATGAAAGCCCATTTTTATTTTTAATAAAACTTTTTTTAGTAGTGTTTATTTTAATTTTTTAATGTTTTTATTTTTTACTTAATATAATGCTTTCATATAATTGACCTAAAAGATTCACCTGTGCTACATAATTACTAAAAAATCATTAATAGAGATTTAACTAACGTGTGACACCTGTTCACCTAGCAGCATATCAAGCACATCCCAAGTATGAAGGAAATCTGATATTACAATTGTTTCAAAGTGCAATATTCATCAAAACATGGAAGAAATAAGTCACATTTACTATATTAGGTGATTTTTTGCTGAATTCCAAAGTTAGTATCATGAAATTGTAATAAATTTGGAATGAATATGACATTTTCCTGCCAGTTACACACCTTGTTTGCACATATGCATTTGCAGTAGGCTTAGTTATATACAGACAACTCACACATAGGAGAAAGAAGCCTTGCGACGATGTTTCGGTCCAACTTGGACCATTAATGGTCCAAGTTGGGCTGAAATGTTGCTGTAATATTTATTTCTCCTATGTGTGGGTTGTTTGCTTGTGTTCTAGTCACAGGATTGTGCCTTTGTGTTCTTAAGGCTGTTACATATATTGAATACAAAGTTTCATTGTATGTCTTATGTCAACTGGTTGGGTTTGTAGTTTAAAATCTTTAGAATAGGTCCTACATAAAGATCACTCCCTCAGGGAAGCAAATTTCCCAGAAGCATGACCTTAATAATGTTGATAAATTATTTACTGTGTTTTATTGCAGTTTTAAATATGATTGCAGGAGCTTGTACAGAGATCTTTGGCATTATTGGAGGAAAACCGTGCAGCAGCTCGCCGCTTCTACCGGTATGCTAGCCGCAAGTTAGATCTCAATAGCACAGTTCACTTCATGTTGTTAATGTGGCGCTGTGTCCGTAACTATGTATTGTCTCGGAAGGATCAGGATTCTTCTTATGATGATGGTATGCAATGCTCCTTTATTTTTATTAGTATTTCTTTTTTGACTTGGTAAAAAATTTATTCAGAAGGCAAAAAGGACAGGTAGAGGAGCAGTGTGTTAGATGAGCAAAAAAAAAAAAAAAAAAAAAAGAGTATGGTAGTTCACTTTAATGTGTTGCTTGGAGATTCTGATGGATCACCCTGTTGTATAAAAAGAAATATACCTCTTTTTAATTAGTGGTGTTATTGTCACTGGTGGTTTATCTTAAACTTTGAATTTTGTCTATACAATTCTGATATATTGTTTGTATGTGACGTCACAGGGTGAGGGTCTGTCATAGTGATCTAGCATGTACTGTGAACTATAATGAAGCATAATATTGTATGTTACTATTAATATATTAATACTTTATTATAGTATATATTTTATTGTTAATATTAATATTTTATTTTAATTATTAATAATATAATTCTATTAGTTATTGCTATTTTTATTATTAATCTATAAGATTCTAGCACAAATCTTAGTACATAACACTGCGTTTACTTAACACCTCTACTAATGCTACTTCTTTCCCATATATATATATTGTACTCATTTATCCCTGTAATATATGTATAGTATTGATTTAAAGCCCTAATGTTCCACTTTTAATGAATATTTTTTATTTAGCCTTGGTTATAAAATAAATGAACATTTGTTTATAATATATACAGAGATAGAGAATGAAGAAAGCACAAACTCTGAAGATCAACTGGACCACGGTGAACGCATCCGCCTCAAGGGAGTTACCTCTAATAGGTCTCTCTCGAGGGATGGGAGTCGCTCCACTGTTTCTGCCGATAAAGAAAATTCAGGTAAGGGGTCAGTTTTTATTCATTAGAAATATACATGTTTAATGATTTTACTTGGCTGGCAATAACATAAAATTTGATCATGCATTGCATGTATAATTATACTAGGATTATTTTGAAACTTGTACTTCTTGTAATGCTGTTTTGTAATGGCAGTTGCTTGTGTTTGCTATGGGCATTGATATGGTACTTCATAGGTTATTTCATAGGAAAATGAGGAAAACTGTCCTAAATAATCTTATCTATATTTCATCTCATTTTGCACTTATTTGTACTGTTAGTGCATTCTGAATAATAGAAAGAAGGCTTATTCTTATTCATATTTTTTTATATTTAATCATTCATCTTTATTAATAAAAATAACTCATTTTTGTTTTTCACTGACAAAAAATTTAGCAGCACAACTCTCCCCTTGTAATCTATTTTCTAAAAAAAAATACAAACATTTGTAGCAATTGTCATATTTCTTTATAAAATATTCTACATATTAGAGAACCAAAATGATTGTAAAAATGGAGGCAAATGTTGAATGAGTGGTTGCCAGGAAGGCATGAATTTTTTTTTTTAGAATGTAAATTTGTGAGAATATGAATGTAAGAATAATTCTTCCTTTATTCTTTATCAGCTTCCTTAGAAACCACTACTGTTATTATCATTGCTGTACTGTATTTAACTTGCTGATCATCTCCCATGGTTGCAGTGGTTGGGTCCTAGCTCCTGGCACTTCCTTTTAACTTGCTGTTTGCCAAATAAACTCTTCCCCCCCCATTTCTTGAGCCCTATCATATCAGCTCTTAAGGTGTGTATGGAGCCTGCTTCCTCCACTTCTTCGTCAGAGTCGTTTCACGTCCCAACCATCCTGAGACTAAAATACTTCGATATCCTTATGGCTCATCTGTGTATTTGACTTCCAGCTGTGCCCCATAGTACCTGTTTCCTGCATCTCAAACAGTCTATCCTTGTCTACCTTGTCAATTCCTCTAGGTATTTTAAGTTATTTCTTTTGTTCTTCTGTCCTCCAATGTCCTTAGATTTAATTGTTAAGTGCCTTCTCAGTTCTAGAACTAGTCTTGTTGTATACCCCTGCATCTTCTTCAGTTACTTAATACAGTATGCCTTTTCAGGCATAAGTTCCATGCCTTTGCTGCATCCTCCTAGATGGGCTTGACATATATTGTATAAAGGGGTTAGGAATGTCTCATTGTTGTGGTTCTAGATGAGCATTGGCTACAGAGGTTATCTGGTTGATTTGAGCCTCTGGTGATATGCTAGGCACTATGCTCACCTCTAAGTCTTTCTCCTTGAGCGAGGTCTGCAGCCTGTTTCCTGAGTCTATACTCCATGTCTGGTCTTCTGACCCGTTCCCCAATCTTCATAACCTTGCATTTACCAGAGTTGAATTCCAGCAATCACTTCTCTGACCAGTGACCAGATCCATTTGTGGCCTTTCCCTGTTCTTATTTATTCTCATTGATTTTACATCATCACTAAACAGAGATACATCCAAATCAATCTGGTATGTCATTCACATAAACCGGAAGCTGTACTGGTCCCAGTACCAGTCCTCACAGAACCCAGCTTGTTACTGTCCATTCTGACAACTCTTCCTGCATGGTTGCCACACATCAAGGGAAAAGTCAGATAGAATGGTTTGTTTTACAAGGAATTGTTGGGGAGTTTGGAATAGGGAATTTGAAAATTTTGAAATTTGTCAGGGAAACTGACTAATCCATGCCAATATTATTGTGTGAAATTGACTACCAAATGTATAGTTAATTTGACTACCTAAGATTCTTAAGATTTTTCTTGACATAATCTCTGTCTCTGCCCATTTTTCTGGGGCTTAAGGTTGATTGGTTATGAGGAAGAGGAGAGGATGAAAACATGGAAAGAAAAGAATGAACAATGAAGAAAGGCAAAGAAACAGGAAATAAAGTGGCCCAATTGCTAGAAAAATCTCTTAAATTCAGTTAATCAGAAAACAAACACAAATTATCCCATTGACAGAGGCAAATACTCTGTGGAGCCGAGCTGAAGAGATGAGAAAACCTACAAAGAAATCCCTCATCCCCCTTAAAATAAGACTGAAATTACAGAAAATTAAAACTGATCGGATTTCATAGCATTTGTATTGGTAGCCTTTATAGTATTCTGTTGAAACTGTATTTTTTCTCTAGATTTTTTGCTATGCTATAGGTTTTGCCAGTGAGATCATCAGTTTTTCACTAATCTTTTGAATTGGTAGCAGTTAATGTAGGGTTTGTTCAAATAATAATATTAAATTATTTTTATAATTCCTAAAAGTATTGACACTATAATGCTGTTACAAAACATAAGTTAATGGTCATAAAGTGACATTTTTTAAATAATAATGTAAATTGTAATGTCTGCTTAAATTTTAGTTTATGATTTAAATAAACAATTTGTATATTGACTACCCGATTCTACTGTATGTAATATAGTTATGTAAAGATTTACTGTGGGAGGAATGGGCAACTGTGAGGGAAGATTGCAGGCTGCAGAGTAGTGAAATACTGTTGAGGAAAGATTACAATTTTGATGGGAAAATGTCAGAGAATTTTGGAATTGGTCTCTGTGGTAATCATGTCCTGGACAAACACTGTTTCCTTTCCCCAAGGTACTCATTAATCCACTGGAGTATGTTCCTGTTATTCCTGTCTGTACTAGGTTTTTACCCTAGTCTTGTGGGGGTACAGTATACAATGCCTTCTTTCAGTCTCAGAAAATACAATATACCCATCACTACTTCTCATTTCTTACTTTCATAGACTATTAACAGGTTGGTAAGACAAGATTTGCCATTTCTGATTCTGTGTTGCTTATTGTATGATACCTCTCCAAGTGCTCTACCACTTTTCTTCTGATTATCTTTTCAGTTACCTTTCCATGACCCTCAACTGTAACATCCTACTCCTCTAGTGTGCAGGCATTGTACTTTCCACCTCCAGGACTTGTCTGGCTAATTGACTTCCCCGAATGTTTTCATGAGTGTTTGTTACCTTGCTCATACTCCAACAGCACATGAAGCCATGAAAGCCACTTGCCTCCACTCCAATTGAATTCTCACACAAGCCTTGAGCATTCAAAACCACCATTACCCCTCTCCCTCCAACCTTTCCTGAGATGACCCAACCCCTACTGCCTCCCACCTCCCACCTCTTTTGCATTTTCTTAATCATCTTATTTGTTCCATCCTTTGTTAATGCCCAGACCACCTTGACATCCTCTCAGTCCTTTGAATTATACCTCTAGGTACCCCACATGTCTTCTAATTTCTGTGCTTTGAGTTTTCTGCTTATTGTTCACACTGCACGTTTCCTAAAAACAGGACATCTCCACTGCCTCCAGCCTCCTCCTCACTGCAATATTTAAAGCACATGCCTCACACCCATATAAAAGTGTTGGTAACACTACACTTTTATATGGGTGTGATTCCCATTTTTGCATCTGTAGATAAAGATCAATCCATCCTCAAATGTCTCGGCACACCACCTATTTTTTTTTCCTTCCTTTGTCTATTCTGTGGTTCACCTCATCTTTCATGGGACCCATCTACTGATATATCTACTCCCAAGCATTTAATTATACATTTGTAATTGCCTATTTGTAACCTATTTGAGTTTGCAGGGAATACGTTCCAGGCCTTGATTTTGTCTATCAACCAGCTAACACTACATAGCTATATAATACTTACTCTTGAACCCTCTGTATGGAATTTGCTTGTACAGTCTCTGTCAAAGTCATTCCACTTAGTATTTTTTTAGTATTTTTGTGGCTCATTTATTTTTAGTTTCTTCTCAGATAATTCTGTGGCTGAGCTTAATTAGGAACTGCTTTTTGAGTGGATATACATTTGCTCTGGGCTGAAAGTGCATTAGCTTGGAGATTTTTTAGCTTGAGAATGGAGAGCAAGCTACATACATGGTTACTAACATGCATGTGTTGCAGCCCCTAGGTCACAGAGGACCCGATCATCTACACCTTTGAAAGACGATGATCCTGGGAAAGGTAAGAGTTTGTAGGTGAATAGGAAGAAGGGTGAATGAGTATTGCCATTTTAATATACTGGGTAATATTGGTGAATAAATAAAGTGCAATATTAGTACTCCGTGTAGCCTAGGAAAATGTGTATGGTGACTGTAGGAAAAACAATGTTGGTCTATGTGGTGGTAGTTATTGTTTCAGCAATGAATTTTCTTGCTGTTAACCATACCATTAAGGATTTAATTCGATAATTAAGTTTAGTAAGACCATGTACGAAAAAATGTTTTAATTATAGTAGTAATTATGACATATTGGAAACTTTATAAATACCGTACTTGCCATGTGTTAGAGGAAAAGTTCTTAATGGCGTAAAATTAGGAAAAACAATTGTAGCTGAATAAATGAGTGTAAATGCCCAGTCTTTATTCTTCATAATAATAATAATAATAATAATAATTTTTATTTCTATGCATGTTACAAGTGTACAATGTTATTGGTAGTTACAATTATAAAACTGTAATGCAAGGAGAGCCACTGGCATGCCATGGCATTAGGGGCAGTTTATTCTAGAGACTTATTCACTAAGTACTTAATGCTAAAGAAATTGATTGAGTTTATTCTAGTTCTGTATTATTTAAATTATAATATGGTTATACATACTATTAAAAGACAATACAAGAGAAATTGGTTGAGTTTAATCTAGTTGTATAATTTATTTCAAGTTACAGTATGTTGATGCTATACTAGTATAATAACAATACTAGAAATTTTTTTTAGAGTTTCTTCTAGATATATATTTTATTTCAAATTAAGAAAATGATGATACTATAAGATTTTAAATGACAATATGATGATATGAAATTGCAACAAGTGTTAAGGAGGATGAACATATCAAATGATTGAATATTGTAAATCAACTGGTCCTTAAAATATTGGCCTTTTAGTATAAGGCTTTTGGCAGTTATTAAATTTATTCCATTTCAGGTTAGGTTATCATATTCTACCCAGAATTAACCAGTCGTAAAAGAAAAATTGAATATAAAAATACTGAACAAGGTAACATGTTCGTTCAACATAATTGAAAATTGTGAACATAGAGATGATTCATTGAAATCTTGACACTGGAAAGCAAGTGTATTGACATTATGACAGTGTTGAATTTTTTTATGGTCTTAACTTATAGGAGGAAAGCAACATTGTCTTAAGAGAATAAATTGGATTTATGTTATCTATTAATGCATATTTTATGTAGTTTTAGGTTAGGTTATCATATTCTACCTAACCTAAATAGTTGAGACCAGGTAGCATTATCTTATATTTTTTTTTCATTATTGCCAGATTAGATTGACATGCTGGTCCATAAGGTATTTTTCCATTATGTGATTTTTTTTTTTCCTACTAATCAACAATAGCTTATCTTGGATTAACAGATGAAGATGATGATGGCTCTCCTTTAGACAATCCTGCTGTTATTGGTGGTCTTTTAGACACTATTGTCATTCTTTGGACCACCAATGCCCATAGATTGGCACAACCACAAAATCTCAAGTATCTGGAGGCATTGAGAACAAAATTATCAAAAAGCATGCCTCTCTTCTTCAAATTCTTTAAGGTACATGTTTTTGTATTATTCTTAAACTTGTGGTAAATACTACTCTGAATAATGATTGCTTTAAATAATTTGTATTAGAGAGCAATGATTTTTTAAAGCAAAGGATTTCTCTCAAATAACGGAATCATAATTAAATAAAGCTATCCTTGTATTTTGTACCTAGATGATCTTTTTTTATATATTCATATTAAGTTTTTTCATTCCTCTATTCCCATAATTTTTGCAAATTTCTCACATTTTATCCAGGATAACAACGATGTATCCCAGACACTGCTCTACCTGTCAAGCTTTTTGCCTCGAACCCTAGTACCCACCTTGGTTGGTCACTGCCTCTCTCGTCTTCGATCTCTGCAAGCAGATCAGGTTAGGCATGTTCAAATTTACACTAATTAATAATTCAGCTAATACAACAGCTCATTCCTCACACAGTTGTAGTTTTACGGTTCCTTCAAAATCCTAGTTAAAGCAAATTCAATGCTATTAGTAATGTTATTTCTTTTTGCGTAACTGAGTTACTGAGTTACATCAGTATTAAATAAATTCCACTCTAAATACCCTTACTACCTCGAACATGAGGTTCCTTGATGCCTGTGAAGAACTCTTCATCCAGAGAATTTGTTACTCTCTTTTTGGATCATAACTGATTACCTCCCATTTCCCAGTTAGTGTATGACTCCTATGGTTTTTAGCACTTCTCCATGACAATAATACCACTTCATTATATTCTATCTACGTTTGTCCTGCTCTCCTGGGAAACTCCACTTAGTGGTGTTGACTGACAAAAATCTGTAGACAATTGTCTTATTCAAATAGTGTCACTAAACAAGCAGATCACCAGCATTGCACTCGCAGGTCAGCAGAATAGGACTGTTATTTCAAACATTGCCTGTTATTTGATTTTAGTAGGTTTTGTTTTGTCAGCAGTTTAAAAAAAAAATTTAATTTTTATTTCTGTTAAATGAACAAATACTTTCAGGGAAGTGATGATTCGCATGTGACTTACATCAATGCCCTTTGTAACTGGAATCGTACAGATGATATCCTGGAGTTGGCATCTGAGTGGCTTGAAGAAGGTTTTAAAGCTGGACTGGTTAGCAATAATAAGGTAGGTTATAAATAGAAATAATTGAGATCTGTAAGCTTTTAATAAAGAATTACTTAATTTGAATCCGGCAGTCAAAGCTCTGGAATCTACATTTTTTTTTATAGATTTTAGTCAACAATGAAATTTGGTCTTTGTATATATATAACATTGCAAGTTTATCCATGGGGAAGTGGAATAAGAATCTTTCCTCCGTAAGCCATGCGTGTTGTAAAAGTCAACTAAAATGCCGGGAACAATGGGCTAGTAACCCCTTTTCCTGTATAGCTTACTAAAAAGAAGAAGAAGAAAACCGTCAAAGTGGGATGTTTGAATGTGCGTGGATGTTGTGCGAATGATAAGAAAGAGATGATTGTAGATGTTATGAATGAAAGGAAGCTGGATGTCCTGGCTTTAAGTGAGACAAAGCTGAAGGGGGTAGGAGAGTTTCAGTGGGGAGAAATAAATGGGATTAGATCAGGGGTTTCAAATAGAGTTAGAGCTAAAGAAGGAGTGGCAATAATGTTGAATAATCAGTTATGGCAGGTAAAGAAGGAATATAAATGTATAAATTCAAGGATTATGTGGAGTAAAATAAAGGTTGGATGTGAAAAGTGGGTTATAGTAAGTGTTTATGCACCTGGAGAAGAGAGAAGTGTAGAGGAGAGAGAGAGATTTTGGGAAATGTTGAGTGAGTGTGTGGGGAGTTTTGAGCCAAGTGAGAGAGTAATTGTGGTTGGGGATCTTAATGCTAAAGTGGGTAAAAATGTTGTGGATGGAGTAGTAGGTAAATTTGGGGTGCCAGGGGTAAATGTAAATGGGGAACCATTAATTGAGCTATGTGTAGAAAGAGGTTTGGTAATAAGTAATACATATTTTATGAAAAAGAAGATAAATAAATATACAAGGTATGATATAGCACGTAAGGAAAGAAGTTTGTTGGATTATGTATTGGTGGATAAAAGGTTGATGAGTAGGCTTCAGGATGTACATGTTTATAGAGGGGCAACGGATATATCAGATCATTATTTGGTTGTAGCTACAGTTAGAGTAAAAGGTAGATGGGACAAAAAGAAAATGGCAACAGCAAGTAAGAGAGAGGTAAAAGTGTATAAACTAAGGGAGGAGGAAGTTAGGGTGAGATATAAGCAACTATTGGCAGAAAGGTGGGCTAGTACAAGTAGGAGTAGTGGGGGGGTTGAAGAGAGTTGGGATAGTTTTAAAAATGCAGTATTAGAATGTGGGGCAGAAGTTTGTGGCTATAGGAGGGTGGGTGCAGGAGGAAAGAAGAGTGAGTGGTGGAATGAAGAAGTAAAGGGTGTGATAAAAGAAAAAAAGGTAGCTTATGAGAGGTTTTTACAAAACAGAAGTGTTAATAGAAGAGCAGAGTATATGGAGAGTAAAAGAAAGGTGAAGAGAGTGGTGAGAGAGTGCAAAAGAAGAGCGGATGAAAGAATGGGAGAGGCTCTGTCAATAAATTTTGCTGAAAACAAGAAGAAATTTTGGAGTGAGATAAACAAGGTAAGAAAGCCTAGGGAACGAATGGATTTGTCAGTTAAAAACAGAGTAGGGGAGTTAGTAGATGGGGAGCTGGAGGTATTGGGTAGATGGCTGGAATATTTTGAGGAACTTTTAAATGTCGATGAAAAAAGGGAGGCGGTAATTTCATGTACTGGCCAGGGAGGTACAACATCGTTTAGGAGTGAAGAAGAGCAGGATGTGAGTGTGGGGGAGGTGCGTGAGGCATTACGTAGAATGAAAGGTTGTAAAGCAGCTGGAATTGACGGAATCATGACAGAAATGTTAAAAGCAGGGGGGGATATAGTGCTGGAGTGGTTGGTATTTTTGTTTAATAAATGTATGAAAGAGGGGAAGGTACCTAGGGATTGGCAGAGAGCATGTATAGTTCCTTTATATAAAGGGAAGGGGATAAAAGAGAGTGTAAAAATTATAGGGGAATAAGTTTACTGAGTATACCAGGTAAAGTGTATGGCAGGGTTATTATTGAAAGAATTAGAGGTAAGACAGAGAGTAGGATTGCAGATGAGCAAGGAGGCTTTAGAGTGGGTAGGGGATGTGTAGATCAAGTGTTTACAGTGAAGCATATATGTGAACAGTATTTAGATAAAGGTAGAGAAGTTTTTATTGCATTTATGGATTTAGAAAAGGCATATGATAGAGTGGATAGGGGAGCAATGTGGCAAATGTTGCAAGTGTATGGAATAGGTAGTAAGTTACTGAAGGCTGTAAAGAGTTTTTATGAGGATAGTGAGGCTCAGGTTAGGGTGTGTAGGAGAGAGGGAGATTACTTCCGGTAAAAGTAGGTCTTAGACAGGGATATGTAATGTCACCATGGTTGTTTAATATATTTATAGATGGGGTTGTAAAAGAAGTAAATGCTAGGGTGTTGGGGAGAGGGGTGGGATTAAATTATGGAGAATTAAATGCAAAATGGGAGTTGACAGTTACTTTTTGCTGATGATACTGTGCTTATGGGAGATTCTAAAGAAAAGTTGCAAAGGTTAGTGGACGAGTTTGGGAGAGTGTGTAAAGGTAGAAAGTTAAAAGTGAACATAGATAAGAGTAAGGTGATGAGGGTATCAAACGATTTAAATAAAGAAAAATTGGATATCACATTGGAGAGAGGGATTATGGAAGAAGTAAATGTTTTCAGATATTTGGGAGTTGACGTGTCAGCGGATGGGTTTATGAGGTTAACCATAGAATTGATGAAGGAAAAAAGGTGAGTGGTGCATTGAGGTATCTGTGGAGACAAAAAACGTTATCCATGGAGGCAAAGAAGGGAATGTACGAAAGTATAGTGGTACCAACACTCTTATATGGGTGTGAAGCATGGGTTGCAAATGCTGCAGCAAGGAGGAGGCTGGAGGCAGTGGAGATGTCCTGTCTAAGGGCAATGTGTGGTGTAAATATTATGCAGAAAATTCGGAATGTGGAAATTAGGAGAAGGGGTGGAGTTACTAAAAGTATTTGTCAGAGGGCTGAAGAGGGGTTGTTGAGGTGGTTTGGTCATTTAGAGAGAATGGATCAAAGTAGAATGACTTGGAGAGCGTATAAATCTGTAGGGGAAGGAAGGCGAGGGTCAGAAGGTTGAGGAAGGTAAGGTTTGTGGGCGAGGGCTTGGACTTCCAGCAAGCATGTGTGAGCGTGTTAGATAGGAGTGAATGGAGACGAATGGTTTTTGGGACATGACGATCTGTTGGAGTGTGAGCAGGGTAACATTTTGTGAAGGGATTCAGGGAAACCAGTTAATTGATTTATTTGGACTCGAGTCCTGGAAATGGGAAGTACAATGCCTGCACTTTAAAGGAGGGGTCTGAGATAGTGACAGCTGGGAGGGACTTTTCTCAGCTGTCGTATCTGAGCTCCTCTGCAAAGACAGTGATTATGTATGAGTGTGGTGAAGTGTTGAATGATGATGAAAGTATTTTCTTTTTGGGGATTTTCTTTCTTTTTGGGTCACCCTGCCTCGGTGGGAGACGGCCGACTTGTTGAAAAAAAAATAAAAAAAAAAAGTTTACCAAGTCCATATTTGTTTGGCCTAAAATATGGCATCCTCTGATATAATGGGTTGGTTAAATGTGCCTAAGGTTTATAAATAATTAACAGTATACCATACATTAAATTGATTATTTTTCAGTTTTTAATATGCTTTAAATGTAGAGAATATTATACAGTATTTTTTCAAAGCAAATGAAGTAATATTTTTATAACACAGTTGCCATTTTTCATAATTTGCATGACACAAATAGTGAAAACACATTCACTGTGAAGGCTTTTACTCAGGGTCGGTTCAATCTTGAACTCAAGACGAATCAAGGCTGGTTCCTCAGGAAAATTATGAAGAATAAAAAAAGACAAAAATAACAATGAAAATAAGCACTTTTTATTGAATAGAAAGATTTATGAAATATAAACTTAAAATATGAATAGCAAAAAAACCCTATCTTAAATAAAAATGAAAAATAAAAATAGACAAATAAGACTAAGTTGCTACAGCTAATTTTTACAGATGGAATGTGTAAAAGAGACGTGTCGATGTTCTTGACACATAAGCTGATACTCTTTTCTGAACTCCTTGCTGGTATTCACTAATTGAAGACTGTGTCAACAATCACTTGTTTGACGGATGTTTCCAAAACCCATATGTTGACAATGTATCAGGGACTCAGGTGGGGTCCTTGGGTAACTCAGGTGGCTGTGTTTGGCTCTAGTGTGACTGCAGAAGTTGACAGGGTAATAGTTGATTCAGTCTCAGATTTTTGGTGAGATGGCTCCTTCAATCTCCCTCAGCGTTGTGCCAGATGACCCTTGCTGGTACCGACTGCTAACAAATGGAGAAAGACAAAATTACTCTCCATTCTTATACTCCACATTCTTATAATAGGCATAAGGCCTTTAAAAGAAATGGTGAGACAAATTTATGTTAGTCAATACAAGGCAAGGGCAGAGCCGAATTAAGTACCCCAAACTAACGAGTGAAGTTCGTAACAAAATAACGAGTGAAGCTCATAAGATAACAAAATAACGAGTGAAGCTCGTAATATTTAAAATAAGATAGAAATGGCGGTGAAGACTTACAGTGGAGACGGGAGTAGTCAGTCGAGTGAGTAGCCCTTGGCCGGAGTCTAGCATGTCACCTCTCTCCGGGTGGAAGAAGGGGGATATACAGCTGGAGCTAGACACTCGCCCCCACCTCAACGAGCAAACTACCACTACTAGCACTTATACAGACATTCACACTTCCATCACTCCTATCTATGGACTTTTCCCTCACATTCACAATCACTCATTACCTCTCTAGGTGAGCATGGACATTGTTCTAATCTACTGAACTGCAACATTCCCACCCATTCTTTAGTGTGTAAGCACTGTACTTGTCAATTCAAGATTCCAAGTTAGACTAGAAATGAAAATACCCTGGATTTGTTATTCACAAACAACGAGGAGCTAATCAGAGACATAACAGTTACAAAAACTATATACTACTCTGATCACAACATCATAGAAGTACAAACAAGTATTAACTCAGGGTTAGGGAACTGCATCACTAATGTTAGAGACAGGATGTTCAGTAAGTTTAATTTTAACAACCATAGAATTGACTGGAATAAAATAAACAAAGAGCTAGCAGACATATCCTGGGAATCAGACATGAGAACCCTAAACCCCCACCAGTGCCTAGAGAAGCTGAATACAGAAGCATACAAGGTATGTATGAAGCATGTACCATTGAGGAAACTCAGAAGATCAGATATAGAGAGAGAGTGTAGGAGATGGTACAGAAGAAGAAAACAGGTTACTGAATTGCTTAAAAACACAAATATGTTGCAACGGAGGAAAGATAGTCTTAGCCGAGAGATCACTGAATTAGAGCAAAAACTTAGGATGTCATACCTAACAGAAGTACAAAGGGAACAAAGGGCCATACAGGATATTGCAAGAAACTCAAAATATTTCTATTCCTATGCAAAATCCAAGCTAAGAACTACCTGTAGAATTGGACCATTATTTAGAGGAGATTCATATACTGACGATGAACAGGAAATGAGTGAAATCCTAAAAGAACAGTGAGTCAGTGTTCAGCCACCCACTAAATGACAGCAATGTAGAAAATGCAGAAATATTTTTCACTTCAGCAGAAGGCCGTTCAGACCAACTAACTGACATTAGTACAAATCCCATAGATTTCAAAAAAGAAATGGACAACATGCCCACTCACTCAGCACCTGGACCAGGTTCATGGAATGCTCTATTTATAAAGAAGTGCAAAGTACCACTAGCATGAACCCTCAGTATTCTTTGGAGAAAGAGCTTAGATCTAGGTGAAATACCGGAGGCCTTAAAGAGTGCAGACATAGCTCCTTTGCATAAGGGAGGTAGTAGAGCACTAGCTAAAAATTACAGACCAGTAGCCCTAACTTCTCACATCATAAAAATCTTCGAGAGAGTGATTACAAATTTCATGGACCAGCACAACCAGCATAACCCGAACCAGCATGGTTTTGGAGCAGAACGATCATGCCTGGCACAGCTGCTGAAGCATTATGACAGAATTATGGAGGCATTGGAAGACGACAAAAATTCAGATGTGATTTACACAGATTTTGCAAAGGCGTTTGACAAATGCGATCATGGAATGATAGCTCACAAAATGAGGGCCATGGGCATTACGGGAAGGTAGGCAGATGGATTTTCGGGTTCCTAACACACAAAACACAAAAAGTAGTAGTAAACAGAGCAAGATCCAGCATCAGCGTGGTCAAAAGCTCAGTGCCCCAAAGCACTGTTCTGGCACCTCTGCTGTTTCTCATCCTCATAGCAGACATAGATAAAAACACCCGGCACACTTTTGTATCATTATTTGCAGATGCCACTAAAATAAGCATCAAAGTCACTACGGTAGAGGACACTGAAAAATTACAGGAAGACATAAGCAGGGTTTTCCAGTGGGCAGTGGAGAACAACATGACGTTCAATGGTGATAAGTTTCAGCTGCTTAGGTATGGAAAGAATGAAGAACTCAAAAGGAACACTATATACAAAACTCAAGAGGGTCACCAAATAGAACGAAAGGAGCACATATAAGACCTGGGAATAATTATGACAAGACAAAGATCACGACAGCCAGGAAGATGACGGGGTGGGTATTGAGAACTTTCAAAACAAGGGAAATAATGCCGATGGTGACACTCTTCAAATCGCTAGTGCTCCCTCATTTAAAATATTCCTCAGTGCTGACGGCCCCGTTCAAAGCAAGTGAAATATCAGCGCTGGAACAAATAGAGATTGTTTACGGCTCACATTGAACCAGTAAAGCACCTGAATTACTGGGAATGCCTTCAAGTCTTGAACATGTACTCATTGGAGCAGAGGAGAGATACATGATAATATATACCTGGAAAGTACAGTGGTCCCTCGGTTTTCGCCGAAAATTCGTTCCAGAATGCTGCTCAAGTGCCATTACCGAACGAATTTACTTCCTTAGAAATAATGTCACGTAGGTTAGTCTATTTCAGACCCCAAAAAATACACTTGCAACAGCACTTACGAAAATACACTTACATAAATGTTCGAGTTTGGAGATGCACGAAACCGAGGACCACTGTACTTGAGGGCCTGGTCCCAAATCTGCACACTGTCATAACATACTGGAGTGGGAGATATGGGAGGAAGTGCAAAATAAACCCAGTGAGGAGCAGAGGTGCAGTGGGGACAATAAGGGAACACTGTATCAACTTCTGGGGTCCCAGACTATTCAACATCTTACCAGAAGATATCAGAAACACTGTTGGAACAAGCATAGAAGCCTTCAAGAGGAAACTGGACAAGTTGTGATGGATATGTGGGCCAGTGGGCCTCCAGCAGTAACAGCCTGGTTTACCAGGCAAGCACCAGATGAGCCTGGCCCATGGCCGGGCTGCGAGAGTAGTTAAACTCTCAAAACTCTTCAAAGGTATATCAAAGGTAACCATTTTTCCTGAATCTTTTCATGAAAATTTTCTTGCTCATACTACTTAACATTGTCAAATTTCAAAAGCCACTTATCTCCACCTACTGACATCTAAAATGCTCACGCATACCTGCTAGATGCTTAAGTCCCCACCTCTCAAAACCCCCTCTCCTTTGCTCCCTCCTTCCATGCAACTCTTTGTTGCATGGAAGTGACCAAATAATCTCGTCACTCCTTTTTTCTAATCCCTGAATAGTGTCCTTAGTCACACCTTCACTCCATATTCTCTGTATGATTAAATTTGTTAATTTAAAAAAGCTTAATATAAATACAAAGTCAGTTCATTTGTAAAGATCATGTACTTTTCGTGATTAATGGTACTATATTTTGCTATTTTTCTGTTATAAAATGTTCCTAGCTTCTATTATCAATGTATTATAGAATTGTACTGTTTAATTTATTGAAGTGTTACAACATAAAATGATTATTAACAAATTTGAACTTTATAACAGTATACATATCAGTGAATTATCCCAGATGGTGTGTAATGGCTATCTATACATTCTTCCCTAGTACACTTTTACATTAGCCAAATCAGCATTTAGAATTCTTTGATAAATATTTCAGGCATTTCCTAAACATTCCTTGGAATACACAAAAGTTTTTAAATGTTTTGGAAAAATTCATCCTGTGAGTACCAGAGATAAGACATCTTGAAAATTTTGAGAACATTTAATTTTGTCATCAGAGTTTCTTAAAATATTATGCATTATGAATAATATAATCATTCTGCTTAAGGATTATTTTCTTTTATAGGAGCGTCGTCGCAGTGGTCGCAAAGTGCGTTTCTGCGAGACCAGTACACCACAGCCTGTTATTGCATTGCGTTTGTTACGGAACATTCTTCAGCATCCCTTCAACAAGCTTTCAGCAATGGAACGGAATAGAAGTTCACTTTTGGAGATAACCAAGAATATGGAGAAAGTTAAAGTAATATTTTGTTTAAAATACATTTATTTTTATTTACAAAGTTCTACCATACTGTTGGCTTTGGTTTTTGCATGTAAACTTTTTTATTGTCGTCAGTCCTGCACAAGTTAGAATGTAATTTTGATTTTTGGACTTTTTTAAGAGTTTTGTTTTGTTGATGTCTAGGTAAGGGTTGCACATTGATGCTAAACATTTTTCAGTTGGTTTTGCATATGTGGAAAGTGCTTGAGGGATAGGTTGGTGGTAGTGATTATTTCTAAGTCTTAATGCAGTGAGCACGTCTGCATACAATAAACACTAGTTATTGCTTGATATACAGATGAAAACTTGCAGGTCTGTTTTCATTTTCTTGAACTTCAATAAGTTTTCCCACTAAAGTATTGTCCCTAAGCTATCAAAATTGATTTTAGGATAGAATTAGCGAGCGATTGGATCGCACAGAAGAGCTGTCACCACTGTGCTCAGATGCCTTCCTGTGTGAGTGTTGGGCCCAGTACATGAGCTTGGTAGCTGTGCTCCACAATCCTCCTGTAGAAGTACAAGAATGCAATGACTCTGAAGAACAAGATGATGATGGGGAAAATCCAGAGGATCTTCTGTTTGATAGTTCAGAGAATGTATCACTCAGCTTAGAATGGGCAAACAAGTAAGAATTTTTTTTGTAGCAATTTTTCACTTTATAGTAATTGAAATAGTTTTTATACAGTTTTACAATACAATACACCATTATTACATAATGACTTGGAAATTAAGCTGACAGATGGTTTAACCCTTAAACTGTCCACACGTAGATATACGTTCACTCGCGAAAGTGACCGAACGTATATCTACATTTTATTTTACATTCGTTCAAATTTAGTGCAATAGGCCTGAGTTGCCTAGACATGAGAGAATGGGTCTGTGCCCTCAGTGTGCGCAGTATGAAAAAAATCGGGGACACCAGGGTACCGCATGGTAGCCCCACTTAGTTTCAGCTCCATCTTGGGTCAACATCATGGCACACCCCCGTGATTCACTCACGCCTCGTCGTATTAACACTCTACTATTCTCGGAAAGTGATAGAGAACGCAAGCTTAGTGGATTTGACAGTGATATAGCCACTAATAATCAAGGAATTAGTGAAACTATTGATGACAACCCAGATGACCTCAGCCCATCACCTCTGGGGTGGCCAGTGTGGACAGTGTGGCCATACCAGACCCTCAGCCCAGCACATCTGGTGTGGCCAGTGTGGCCACAGACCCTCAGCCCAGCACCTCTGGGGTTTCTAGTGTTACTACCCAAAGGCAGCTCCGCAAGGGAAATTAGCATTTTCCATGTGTTATGATAGTGACGATAGTGAAGGTGATATAAGTGACGATGATGAAATCGATTTTATGCCCATAGACGATTCGTCGAGTGACAGTGATTATCATTATTCCCCAGTGAAACGTACTTATGGGCGTCATTACCTACGTTCAGGCAGTGTGCCATATGCAGTCAGAGGCAAGGGTCGTGGCAGTTCACGATCCAAAACCCCAGCCACTGATAGTGAAAGTGATAATGAAGGAGAGTATGCTGGGATGGAGGAAGAGGTGGTGGGTGGCATGGTGCCTGGACCTCGTGGCGCGGTGTGTGGACAGACAAAGGACCACGAGGCACCCTCTCAATCATGTGCTGGCCCCACTCCTGTCCCTCCTGCTCCCCACGTCCCATGCCACAGGTCCACCCTGCGCCATCTGATCGTGAATGGAAGTGGACTGAACATACACCATTCATGCCACATCCTTTCAATTTTGATGGCAGTGGAAGTGGCATCATGCCACACTGTCCCATCACAAATGAGTACAGAGTTAAGACTATTTTCAACTATACTTTGATGAGCCAATAATGAACCTGATTGTTACTCAGACCAACCTGTACTACCAGTATACAATGGACCATGCAGATTTTTCAGAATCGTCACGGCTGCGCAGGTGGAAAGATACAACTGTGGCTGAAATGTATTTATTCCTTGGCACTGTCATGCTTATGCCACACACATATAAGAACAATATAGCAAACTACTGGTCCACAGACCACTTCATTAGCACTCCAGTCTTCCGAGACCTCCTTCCCTGCAACAGATTCCTTCTGTTGCTGAGAATGTTGCACTTCTCAGATAGGAATACACCAAACCGAAATGACCTCCTCTACAAAATCCGGGAATTGTTTATGTATCTCAAGCAAAATTCAGTGCCTACTTTTATCCATTCAAGAACATTGTTGTTGATGAGTCCTTGATTCTGTTCAAGGGACGACTGTCATTCAAACAATATATACCAAGCAAACGTAATCGCTTTGGTATAAAACTGTTTGTGTGACTGTGAGACTGGTCTTGTGTTGGATGTCATTATCAACACAGGTAAAAATACACTTGATGATACCAGGCGCATGTTGGGCATTTCTGGTGATGTTGTTCGCAAGATGATGCAGCCATACCTTGGCAAGGGCCATACATTGTTCACAGACAACTGGTACACAAGCCCTATGCTTGCTGATTTCCTACGTGTGAACAATACTGATATATGTGGAACAGTGAGAAGAAATAGAAAACACATGCCAAAGTTCACTGGAGGAAGTGTAGTGCAGGCGTTTCATGCCAATGACATCATGGCACTGTCATGGCATGACAAAAGGGACGTGACATTGCTGTCAACCATCCACAGAAACGAGATGGTACAAACAGACAGAATGAGCACGCTCAACAATCAACCTATTGAAAAGCCAGCTGTTGTCATCGACTATACAAACAATATGCGACTAGTCGACAAGTGTGACATGATGATAGGCTTTGTTGACTGTGTGCGTAGGAGTGCAAGTGGTATATAAAAGTGTTTTTCCACCTTGTGGACATTGCAATGCTCAATGCCTTCAACATGTATGAAATAAAGACTGGAAGCGACAACAATATGCAGAATTCACCCTAAATGTCATCAAGCAGATAGGAGAAAGTATGGTACCACACCTATACCTGCCACTCCACAGCGACCTGTCACCCCACAACAGCGACCTGTCACTCCACAACCAGAAAGGGAAGTGCCCAACCGAATTATCCCTAACTGTCACTGCCTGATACCATTACCATCTACTCCAAAGAAGAAGTACTCTCAGAAAAAGTGTGTTGTGTGTGCTTACAGTACACAGCGACCCCAAGTGCGAAAAGACACACGATTCATGTGTCAGCAATGTGGAGTGGCACTCTGTATGAATCCATGCTTCTTCGAGTATCATACAGTGGTGGACTTCTAGACACATAAATAGGACAAATACCTTGTATATATATGTAAACAATAGTAAGTGATTGAACCAGGTGTACAAATTTATTTATCAGTGTGAACATGTGTGTTTGTGACAGTATGATTACTAATTCAGTAACAAATATTTGTGTCTAAACAAGAATTGGCAATGAAATGAATAGATCTGCATCAAAACATTATTATCATAGGATGAAAACAACAGAAAATGGAAAAAAAATGGAAAAACGATAAATGTTTCTTGTTTCTGCAAGCGGCAGTGCTCCATTTTGCCGACACCACATCATTTAGCACCAACTTCACGGGCTTATATCTCGGTAAGTACTGGCCCTAAAATGTTTTTTTAGCCTATCCTATTTATAAAAATGTGTCTTCATTTTTAGAAAAAAAAGATTTTTTATTTTTCAAAAATTCGGTCACTTTCGCGAGTGAACGTATATCTACGTGTGGACAGTTTAAGGGTTAATAACGATGTAGAGCAAAGCCTTTTATTTTTACATTGCAACCACTGCTGTGGTTGAGTGTGGTGTGGGAGGAATGGGGTGACAGACATATAGGGGTGGGAAGTAGTTATACTACCTGTTTCTCAGTCTTGCCTTCCATCACATTGTATCTAATTTGAGACTTAATATAAGCTGAAAACTCGTTCATTGTTTTGGTAAGTGCTTATGTGCGAGGGAAGATAGTGGTAAAGATAATTATTCACTTATTTGTGGTTGCCTATTTGTGGCTTCAGGCATTGATTCTCAGAATCTGGCTCTGCCTCTTAACTTGCTAATCTTCAGATTCACTCCCACTTAGCCTTGTGGGGCCTGCTCACTTTGCCTCATGGGCCTGTTGTACCTGGTTACTTATCCTCATGGGCCTGTTGTACCTGGTTACTTATCCTCATGGGCCTATTGTTCTTGCTCTTAAAACTATATATGGAGCCAGCCTCCACCACTTCTTCACCGAGATCATTCCACTTCCTGACCATTATGAGACTGAAGAAATACTTCCTAATATATCAGATCACAGAATGGGTGGGGCTTGAATCCATAGCTGGTGAGCCCTTAAAGTTACTATTAAGAGTTTTTAGGAGGATAGTGAGGTTCATGTTGGGGTATGTAGGAGAGGAAGATTATTTTCCAGTAAAAGTAAGCCTTAAACAGGTGCTTGATATCACCATGGTTGTTAAACATAATTGTAGATGTGGTTGTAAGAGAAGTGAATGTTATGGTGTTGGGGAGGTGTGGGATTAAAAGATAATCTAATACAAAGTGAAAGTTATCATAGTTGTTTTTGCCAATAACATGGTGTTTCTAGGAGAGATTCTGAAAAAAATTGCAAAGGTTGGTGGACGAATTTGAAAGGATATGTACAAGAAGGAAATTAAAAATGAACATATGAAAGAACAAGGTAATGAAAGATTGGATATCAGAATGGAAGGAGGGAGTATATAGGAAATCAATGTGTTCAGATATTTGTGAGTGGACTTATCAGCAGATGGGTCTGTGAAAGATAAGGTGAACCCTAGAATTTGCAAAGGGGAAAAAGGTGGGTGGTGCATTGAGGCATCCATGGAGGCAAAAAAGGGGAAATAAATGTATGAGAGTATAGTGGTACCAACACTCGTATATGGATGTGAAGCATGGGTTGTGAATGTTGCAGCTAGAAGGAGGAGGCTAGACACAGTGATGTTAGGTTAAAGCGCAATGTGTGGTGCAAATGTTATGCAGAGAATTTGTAGTTTGGAGATTAGGATGTGCAGGGTTACTAAAAGTATTATCCACAGGACTGAGGAGGGTTTATTGAGGTGGTTTAGACATTTAGAGAGGATGGAACAAAATAGGCTGACTTGGAGGGTGTATAAATCTGTAGTGAAGGGAAAGTGGGGTGGGGTCATCCTAGCCCTTTACCAGGCCAGGTGTGCCTCATATTTGATTCTGCCATAGAGGGTATTTTAGAGGCGCCTAAAATAAATAAACTTGACAAATGAACACAAATAAATATGTCTTAGAATTGCTTTTATTATCAGAATATAGGTTGCAAATGTTGCAGTGTCTCAAATTTGATGCGTGGCCTGGTAAAGGGCTAGGGAGGGGGTAAAGGTTTTGTGTGCGAGGGGCTTGGACATACAACAGGCATGCGTGAGCGTGTTTGATAGTGGAGACAAATGGTTTTTTGGGACTTGACGAGCTGTTGGAGTGTGAACAGGGTAATATTTTGTGAAGGGATTCAAGGAAACTGGTTTGCTGGACTTGAGCTCTTCAGTGGGGTTGGTATATTTGCTGTTTAGAGGGACATCTAAATTGTTGTATCTGCACACCTCTGGTAAGACAGTGATAGTGTGAATGATGGTGAAAGTCTTTTTTCAAGTCACCCTGCATCAGTGGGAGACAGACAGTTTGTTAAAAAAAAAAGAAGTGGAAAACCCTAATTATGCAGAGCATTTTGGGCAACTTAATTACGTTCCAACAGCAAGCCATGATCTAATATACTTTAATACAGTGGTCCCCCGAGTAACGAACACCCCGGAAATCATACAAGTATGTAAGTATAATATTGTAAGTGCTTGTGGAAGTGTATTTTTGGGGCCTGAAATAGACTAACCTACGTGACATTATTCCTTAAGGGAGTAAATTTTCGGTAATGGCACTTGAGCAGGCTTCTGGAATGAAGTTTTTTCGTTACTCGGGGGTCCACTGTAATTCAGTTTTGATTGCTTCTCAACAGTTTTTCACCATTTAATTTTCGTTTGTCAAATTTTATTTGTGTGTGGTGTGTACAGTTTGGAGGTAATTAAACCACTAGAAACTCTTAGTGACAGGATTTTGAAATTGACTTGTTTCTTGATATATTAAGCACTGTAATTCAATTGGCTCACCTGTGGTTTGATGAGGTTAATCCTTCATGGGATATGTAGCATATTTAGATTTTTTTTTTTTTGCCAGTTTCTGAATCTTTTCTTTTCATTACCTTTAACATCAATTTTAATTGAAATATTAGTGCTTAAAATTTATCTTTCTTGAAAGGTATGGCTTCTAATTTTTTTTCCTACATTTGCAGCATCTTGGTGCCAGCCTTAGAAGAGACTAGAGGTGGAAAGAGGAAGCTAAGGGCTGGAGATGATGCTCTAAACATAGCAGTGTCTGTACTTAACAGACTTTTAACAACTAGCACCCATTTGCTGATGATTGGAGCTGCTAGTACTGCTTTTGCTTCCAAACTCTGTGTATTTGTGGATGGCTTGGTGAAGTCTGGTAAGACTCCATGTGCTCCTTATTATTTTTCTAATTGTATTTATTAAAGGACTTGAGTCCTGGAAATGGGAAGTACAATGCCTGCACTTTAAAGGAGGGGTCTGGGATAGTGACAGCTGGGAGGGACTATTCTCAGCTGTCGTATCTGAGCACCTCTGCAAAGACAGTGATTATGTATGAGTGTGGTGAAAGTGTTGAATGATGAAAGTATTTACTTTTTCTGGATTTTCTTTCTTTTTGGGTCACCCTGCCTTGGTGGGAGACGGCCAACTTGTTGAATTTTTTTTTTTTTTATTATTATTAACACATTGGCCGATTCCCACCAAGGCAGGGTGGCCCGAAAAAGAAAAACTTTCATCATCATTCACTCCATCACTGTCTTGCCAGAGGGTGCTTTACACTACAGTTATAAAACTGCAACATTAACACCCTCCTTCAGAGTGCCGGCACTGTACTTCTCATCTCCAGAACTCAAGTCCGCCTGCCGATTTCCCTGAATCCCTTCATAAATGTTACTTTGCTCACACTCCAACAGCACGTCAAGTATTAAAACCATATGCCTCCATTCACTCCTATCAAATACGCTCACACATGCTTGCTGGAAGTCCAAGCCCTCGCACACAAAACTTCCTTTACCCTCCCTCCAACCTTTCCTAGGCCGACCCCTACCCCGCCTTCCCTCCACTACAGATTTATACCCTCTCGAAGTCACTCTGTCTCGTTCCAGTCTCTCTACATGTCCAAACCACCTCAACAACCCCTCCTCAGCTCTCTGGACAATCGGTTTGGTAATCCCGCACCTCCTCCTAATTTCCAAACTCCGAATTCTCTGCATTATATTCACACCACACATTGACCTCAGACATGACATCTCCACTGCCTCCAGCCTTCTCCTCGTTGCAACATTCATCACCCATGCTTCACACCCATATAAGAGCGTTGGTATAACTATACTCTCATACATTCCCTCTTTACTTCCATGGACAAGGTTCTTTGTCTCCACAGACTCCGAAGTGCTCCACTCACCCTTTTCCCTCCTCAATTCTATGATTCACCTCATCCTTCATAGACCCATCCGCCGACATGTCCACTCCCAAATATCTGAATACATTCACCTCCTCCATACTCTCCCTCCAATCTGATATCCAATCTTTTGTCACCTATTCTTTTTGTTATCCTCATCACCTTACTCTTTCCTATATTCACTTTCAATTTTCTTCTTTTACATACCCTACCAAATTCATCCACCAACCTCTGCAACTTCTCTTCAGAATCTCCCAAAAGCACAGTGTCATCAGCAAAAAGCAACTGTGACAACTCCCACTTTGTATTTGCTTCTTTTTCTTTTAGCCCAACACCTCTTGCCAAGACCCTCGCATTCACTTCTCTTACAACCCCATCTATAAATATATTGAACAACCATGGTGACATCACACATCCTTGTCTAAGGCCCACTTTTACTGGGAAATAGTCCCCTTCCCTCCTACACACTCTAACCTGAGCCTCACTATCCTCATAAAAACTCTTCACTGCTTTCAGTAACCTTCCTCCTATTCCATACACCTGCAACATCTTCCACATTGCCCCCCTATCTATCCTATCATACACCTTTTCCAAATCCATAAATGCCACAAAAACATCTTTACCCTTATCCAAAAGCTCAGAAAAAAGTATTCCTATAAATTGGAAGTTTAACAAGTAAAGGAAAACGAGAGGAAAGGTAAAAAGAGGAGAAAGTTGTGCTGTACTGAATGAGAAGAGTATGAAGGGGAAGGACAGTTCACAGCTGTTTCCTGTCCACATATACATATTCTCCTGCAAGGCTAATTGAAAACATGCCAATTTCATCTATGTTGAATGTAGTCATCACCAGTAGCAAAATATAATGCTGCTCGATTACCTATGATCATGTTTTGTGCACAACAGTGCAAAGAAAATGCAGTATGGATACAAAAAACACGTATGATGTAGAGCTGGCTTATCTGAGCTAACCTGTTTTACTTTTTAAATTTTGGAAGGATATAAAAACTTGCTTTTTAAAAGAAGTGTGGAATAATTCATTGTCTTCAGTAAATCAAGTTAACACACATTAAGGTTGATAAAGACACCATGGCAGAATGGAAACCTTTATTGAGACATTTCACTTGGATACCAAGATCTCATAAGGAAAAGCCAAAACATGAATTTATTTAAAATCTGCTTTATATTATCTTTAAACAAAACACCTATTTTAATAAAAAGTGGCTGTGTTTTTCAGAACATACAGGTATCAAATACACATTGTACCTGTTTTTGTATCTCATTTGTATCATTATCAGTTCACCTTATTTCATAATTACATGTTCAGTGTTAATAACTTTTGAGTGTGTGCAATATTTGAGGGGTATTTGTATTGCATCGTAATCTTATACCTTCAAAGAATGTTAAAAATCTTTTATGAAGGCTGTTTTTTGACCTTTTTTCCAGTATCGTGGCTTCAGACATAATTTGGAAGATTTTGTATCTCAGCTTAATGTTACTCTACCTTATGGTTGTGCAGGGTGTGACTCACTGCTATACAAAGTTAGATTATGATCTCTTGGGTTTTTGTATCTTTTAAGTTATCTTCCTAACTCTTTCAGATATGAGAAAATGAACAAAGTGCACAAATTGTACAGCCTATTCCCAAATACAAATCTATCATGACTGATAGTAACAGAAAATAATAATGTCTGCCTTGTTTTACTTTCCAAAGAGAATGAATTTTGCATGTGGACTTTGTTAGCACATTTTTTTATTAAGAAGATTTATTTGTTGATAAAATTACACCTTTTGTTTTTTACATCAAATGTCTGAATGCACCCACTCCTTATGTGAATAATAATAATTACAGTTTTTGAAATTTCCTAATTTACTTAAAAGTTACAACAAAACTGGAATGCTAAACTCTTACTGTTTTTTCAGATGCCTCAGGAAGCTTCTGGGAGAAGAGTTTAATTTTGGCATTGGAAGCACACCAGTATCTGGAATCTTACAACTGTTCCAATGAGAATTATGAAAATGATTCCACTCCTATCCATGTAATAAATACATGTATATCATCAATATCAGATTACTTTAAAGTGCACGAGACTTTACCTAAGGTTTGTGTTAAACCATTGTTAAGAGCATCTTGTATATTGGGGAACATTGTATGATTAAGAATTTTTGCATGTTCTTAGCATTTTCATTGCATGAAGGTAATTTAATGGATGTTGATTTGGTTAGGTAAATATACATGGCATATTTTATGAGTCTAGTTGCAAAAAGAAAAAAAATATATAGGGGAGTTTGCTATCACAAGGCAATATTTTTTGTTAATAGGCAAGATGAACTAAGAACTAATCTGATATTTTAGGTGAAACTTACCATTAATGGGTTTACTGTTCTTTCTTCTTTCTTTCAACAAACCATCGGTATCCCACTGAAGCAGGGTGGCCCAAAAAGAAAAACAAAATTTTCTCTTTAACTTTAGTAATGTATACAGGAGAATGGGTTACTAGCCCCTTGCTCCTGGCATTTTAGTCTTTTACGACACGCATGGCTTACAGAAGAATTCTGTTCCACTTTCCCATGGAGGGGTTTACTGATATATTCTGCAATTTTTTTTTTAACACGTCGGCTGTCTCCCACCGAGGCAGGGTGACCCAAAAAGAAAGAAAATCCCCAAAAGAAAATACTTTCATTATTCAACACTTTCACCTCACACACATAATCACTGTCTTTGCAGCGGCACTAAGATATGACATTTTAGAAAATCCCTCCAAACCGCCAATATCTCAATTCCCTCCTTTAAAGTGCAGGCATTGTACTTCACATTTCCAGGACTCAAGTCCAACTAAATCAATTAACTGGTTTCCCTGAATCCCTTCACAAAATATTACCCTGCTCACACTCCAACAGCTCGTCAGGTTCCAAAAACCATTCGTCTCCATTCACTCCTATCTAACACGCTCACACATGCTTGCTGGAAGTCCAAGCCCCTCGCCCACAAAACCTCCTTTACCCCCTCCCTCCAACCTTTTCGAGGACAACCCCTTCCCTGCCTTCCTTCCCCTACAGATTTATATGCTCTCCAAGTCATTCTCTTTGATCCATTCTTTCTAAATGACCAAACCACCTCAACAACCCCTCTTCAGCCCACTGACAAATACTTTTAGTAACTTCACACCTCCTCCTAATTTCCACACTCGAATTTTCTGCATAATATTTACACCACACATTGCCCTTAGACAGGACATCTCCACTGCCTCCAGCCACCTCCTCGCTGCAGCATTTGCAACCCATGCTTCACACCTATATAAGAGTGTTGGTACCACTATACTTTCATACATTCCCTTCTTTGCCTCTGGATAACGTTTATTGTCTCTACAGATACCTCAACACACCACTCGCCTTTTTTCCTTCATCAATTCTATGGTTAACCTCATCCTTCATAAACCCATCTGCTGACAAGTCAACTCCCAAATATCTGAAAACATTCACTTCTTCCATAATCCCTCTTTATTTAAATCGTTTGATACCCTCATCAACTTACTCTTATCTATGTTCACTTTCAACTTTCTACCTTTACACACCCTCCCAAACTCGTCCACTAACCTTTGCAACTTTTCTTTAGAATTTCCCATAAGCACAGTATCATCAGCAAAAAGTAACTGTGTTAACTCCCATTTTGCATTTGATTCCCCATAATTTAATCCTACCCCTCTCCCCAACACCCTAGCATTTACTTCTTTTACAACCCCATCTATAAATCCTTCCACTATATAATTAGCAGTAATTCTCTTAGCAATATCTTATGTAACATCCTTTCTACTAACTTATTCAGTACATTTGCCTGTCGTGTATGTACCCCTCCACCTTGTTACCACTGGATAACTGTAAGGTATCTTCCTCATCATTCTCTGACATTTTTTCATAGCAGTGTTGGCTTTGCTCTTCCAATTATCTTCTCAAGAGGTGTCTGTGACTAAATATAACTTTCACCTTGTGTTAATAAAACTTCCCAAGTGATTAAGTTTTACTCCTTTTTTTACATTGCGTTAACAACACTTGCAGCTGTAGATTTGAATTCCTTGCACATACATATTTGATCATTCCATTTATTCCAGTCAGAATGCCCTATATCCTCTATTTTCCTATTTTTTCACTTATATTTCATTTTTGACTGTCACTGTCATATCACAAAAGAAATTTTTCAAAGTTGCGGACATAACTTATTACAAAATGAATTTATATTTAGTATTCCTTCATAATAGCCACTTGAAATATTAAAATAACATTTGAGGCAAAACAGAATAGCTATAGGCTGGAGGGCCCCAGTGTCAGTTCTAAGGTTCCCAAAATACTATAGCTGAAAGCTTTTTCTCCCTTCAAGCTAACAACAGTGTAGCTCTTTATTAAATAAAAGAACTGCTCTTATCACCATTTGCAGTGAACTTTAGTATCTTGCATATAAGCTTAAAAAAATCACTGCTTATATATTCAGATATTTATTAGTGTACCATTTTTCCCGTGTAGGATGCCGATGGTCTGCATGATACACTAATTCTCATGCTTACCACCCTGGGCCAGAATTCTAGACAGGATCAGTCTGAGGTGATGGTTCATATGGCTGATACTATTGTGCAACATCTTTGTTGGAGTGTGGATAAGGTAAGGTAGTATTTTATCACTGAAAATCAAGATAAAAAAATTTCCTAATGGTAAAAATTTTTGTAAACTAGATATTGTGGGATTTAATGAAGGTTTCTTATTTTTAAACATTCTTTTAAATAAAAATATTTACATCTAAAACAAGAAGAAATTGTTATATTTTCTTTGCTTAGTGTATTAATTTATTGAGCCTTTCAAACAGTAAGAGGTAACAAAATATTTAGTACTGTTTATAAATGGTACAGTAATAGGCTACAAGTATAATTTGTATTATTGTATTGAAAATAATAATCTTTTATCTGCTAGACCAAAGGTATAGACTTAGAAGTGACAAAGATTCAAGATTGTGATGGATGTGTGGCTCTGCTGGTTGGTGTTTGTCAATGCCGTACAAAACTTGCCACTGCATTGTTGGATTCACTTACTCATCTTGTAAAAACTGCCATCCATGTGAGTTGCCAAATGTAGGGCTTGAATTTTGTATACAGTATTAAGATAAAGTCCGACTCTTAACCTTTATTTGATGTCGATTGTTTAATTCTTTTGTATGCTTTAAATTCAGTTATGAGGGGTTGCTTGCACATATTTGGTAACTAGCTATTCATGTGTAATTTGAAGGTAATGATTTTTGCTAATCAGATAATGTAGTTTATTACTGTCTCAGCTGAGATTTGCCCAATTAAAAAAATTAATTTGTCAGCAGCATTCACTTTTACATGATAAAAGTGTCTACGAAATATAGCAATCAATAAAAATTACTACAGTACTATACCATTTTTTTGTGGGGGGTAAAAAAAAGGTTTTGTGTGTAAGGGGGCTTGGACATGTAGCAGGCATGTGTGAGCGTGTTAGATAGGAGTGAATGAAGAAGAATGGTTTTGGGGACCTGACAAGCTATTGGAGCGTGAGCAGGGTAATATTTTGTGAAGGGATTCGGGGAAACCTGTTAGCTGGACTTGAGTCCTGGAGGTGGGAAGTACAATGCCTGCACTTTGAAGGAGGGGTTTGGGATATGGCTGTTTGGAGTAACATCTAAACTGTCGTATTTCAGCGCCTCTCCAAAGACATTGTGTGAATGATGGTGAAAGTGTTGAATGTTGGTGAAAGGTGTTTTTCTTTTTTTGGGTCACCCTGCCTTGGTGGGAAACGGCTGATGTGTTGAAAAAAAAAATTAATAAAAGATATTGTTTATCTACAGGATATCACATCGCTGCTTGCTACATCATATTTGCTAATGATCCTAGCAAAAGATAGTGGAAAAATGTCTCGGTATAGCCTGAAGCAAGCAGTGGTTGCTGCTGACAGCATCATGTCTAGAATTATCTTACCTTCCAGCACAGATGATGAGGAGGGTGGATTCTTTGGGTAAGAAATTTTGGTTTGACTAATGCAGAATACATAGAGCAAAATATGAAATACAGCATAAGACTCTTAAGTATATTTAAACAAATTTATTATACATTTTCTTCCTATTTAAATGCAGGTGTAGACCATTTAAGCATCATCTAGGATAGAAGTTGAGGGAACTGGACAGTGTATTGATAATTCAATCATAGATATTACAGTACAGTATTGACATAAAATATTTCTCGCCCATTGTACCCAATGTCTGATACTTTTATTCCCATTTAAATGTATAGGTATGTTTAAAATAATTAATCAGTGTGATGTATTCTATTTTACTTTCAGGGAATACACAAAGACTACAAAAGAACTTATTCAAGACTTGAAGAGTTCATTGGGTGTGTTGTAAGTTTGATTGCTAATCTTTGTATGTATTATTATTATTATTAACCTCATGGAAAGGTCAAAATTTTTATAGGCCAAATATTTCTCAATGAAGGGGAACCATTTTTAACTTTATATACAGTTGTTGCTTTTGTCAACAAGTTTTATGGAGTAAATTTGGATACTCTACATGGGTACTTTGAGTTTTGTTCGTTGTTAAAATATCTTGCTGGCTGTATTATTATTATTAGCTGGTAATGGTAATGAAATTGAAATTTTGTATATGAACAGAGCTAGTGTTTCAATTAATGAAACAAAATACTGTGTAGTCAGATTTATTTTGTTGAATAATGTTACTTGTCAAGTTGTATAATTATATAAGGAAATAAAGTTTTACATATACTCTACTAATGATATTACATAGCTTTAGATGCCTTAGTTTCAAGTTTAATTATTCAAATGATTGAATTTATTATTTATACAAATATATCCCCTCCAGGAAGGTTCCTTGATGCTGGTGAGGGGCTCTTGATCTAGGGAATTGGATCTGTGCTCCACTTCCCTGAATTAAGCCTGAATACCTTCCATCCCCCCACAGGCACTGTATAATCCCTACAGGTTTACTGCTCCATCATGATGATGATGATAATATACAGTACAGTGGTACCCCGAGTTTCGTACTTTATTCGTTCCAGAAGGCTGTTCGAGTGCCATTTCCGAACGAATTTGTTCCCATAAGAAATAATGTAAATTAGATTAGTCTGTTTCAGACCCCCAAAAATGCACTTACAAAAACACTTACAATAACACACTTACATAATTGTTTGAGTTGGGAGCAGTACGAAACTCGGGGTACCACTGTACAAATATGGAGACAATAAAAATTAGTGAAATCTTGGTGTAACTAACTTATGGGGAAGGAAGGGGTGTCTGCTTAAACAAAAATCCATGGCAATGCAATGTGGACTAAGTCCACTGTATTGATGATGCTATCACTGAAGTGCACTTTGCAGCAAAATTAGTAGACTGCATCTGTAACATACTAGGCACAATGTATATCAATGACATTACATTAATAAGACATTATGGAGTTTTGATATTTTATTGAGAAGTTTTGTCCACTAAAGATTTTAACCATCTGTGAGAACTGATGAGAAGCATTTATGTAGTGTAGGTGGGCAAGTGACAGTATCTGCAATAATGTGTTCAGCCAAGTTGAAAATTTGGAGAGTAAGTAGCTAGACTTGAGTACTTTTCCATATAATTTATGCATAGCAGTGTCGTTTATGGTGAGAATAAGTTTGGGCAGTACTTCAGAATTAGTAATGACCCTGCTTTCTGAGTGATGGTGGTAGATGTAATAGAACAGATTGTATGCAAAGTCAGTTCCATCTATTTGCTTCTGTGAAAGGTACCTGGGTGCTGGTGAAAATCTTGATTTAAGGAACTGGAGTTGGCGTGGTTTGATCTAACGATATCACCTCTTACCCAGGCATGATTATAACCCTTACATGTTTAACACTTCCCTATAATGCACCATAAAGCTGAAAAATGAGTGAGGAAAAACCACTCATTTCTGAATGAACCATACAATATTCTTAAAAACGATTAACCGAATACCTACTTTCATTTAAATCTCTACCTGTAATAAAAAATAATATAAACAAAGAAAATATATAATAGAGAGTTAAACCTTCCCAAAATATTGTATCTAAAACTTCTTAGTAGCATATCTGAACCATTTCTTTGAGGCAAAACATGATGGATTAACACACATGGGACAATTAGTGAGAAACTGTTCTGAGCAACGATGCCCCATTTTCAAGTGATTGCTGACAACATCTACCAAAGCATCGATAAACAGTGGGTGATCATTAGGAGACGCACAGCGACGAATACACTCTGCTCCAACCTGTTGAAAATATAAAATGACAAACTAGACATTTCCTACCAAAGCAGTGACACAAAGATTACATTCTTACAAAGTGTGTGAATGCTGATGTCAGAAAAATTGCATTGTCAATACACAAAAATTTATTTAATGTAATATAATTACTTCCCATTTCCCCAGGCACTGTATGACCCTTAAATGTTTAGTGCTTTCCCATTAATATCTCCTTCAAGGAAGCCTGTGCTCTGAGGAATTTTACCTTTCCTCCCCTTACTCCTCTAACTGAATCTAGATACCCCCTTAATCCTCCCTCTTCACTTTGCCTTAGTGGGGAAATTTCTCCTTTATGAATCCCCTCAAGGGAGGTTCCTTGACGCTGGTGAGGGGCTCTTGATCTAGGGAATTGAATCTGTGCTCCAGTTCCCTGAATTGAGCCTGAATACCCTACCATCCTCCCCTCCCACATGTGCTGTATAATCCTACGGGTTTAGTGCTCCCCCATGATTATAATAATAAAAAATATGAAATCCAACTCCTAAACAGGGTAAACAAGACCACTATCATCCATGTTCCAACATAGCTTGTAGAGTTAGTGCTGTGGTGGTTGTGTCCCTCCACCTGGTGGAAACTGGACCATTTTAGGACGGGCCAGATGACCTTCTGGTGAGACAGGGAGGAAAGGACATTTGCCAGGGCTTCTTATGATTGAAGCATTGTCAGACATTGCATACAATTGCAGAAGATGCATTTGATGGTGCATCACTCGTGGCTTTTGGTCCAGTTTGTCCATTGCCATTATTGGCTGAAAGACAACTGCACAGTTAGTGCAGTAGTTTAATCAGGCTGTTTTTCAAAATTAAGCTGTCAACTCTGGAGGTGCTGTCCAAGGAACAGCAACTATCTGTCATGGCAAAGGTAATTCAGCGACTTAATATTTTACATCTTATAAATGAAACGGCTTCACTCCTGGATCCCAAGTGACTGCAACACACTTTACTAACCTCAGCGTGATCATGGACCCTTCTTAGAACCAGGAATTGGCTGTTGCCCAAATCTGGTACTGGTATACTACGTACCCCTCTGGTTCCCTCTGACCTCCACATAACCTCGACAATGAAACCAGCCTCGCCCACGACAATTCACGAATCATCCACATGCCAATGAGCATAGCTGAAAGCCATCTGACAAACAACCATGACAGATAAGAGACAAATCTTATGTAGCATACACACCCTTATCTCATAAAAACAACCTGGAAACCTAACGCATTAACTGAACTATTCCAAACATACCAATGGACACAAATTTTTCAATGAAACCAGCAAATACCAATGCATATCTGAATGACCACATACTGCACAAGAACTAGTGAACCATGTCGACTAAGATATCTTCTTCCATCCTTTACAAATTTGGTCGATGCTGCAGAGTAAGCCAATACCCTAATTCATCACACTGACTGAGAATACAGGGAAAAACAAACAGCTCTAAATATTGGTGACTCAATTTCTTGCTGTATGTATTTGTCTTTTAAGAACCTAGACTGTGATACAACTGGTTCTGTTCTTTGACATTCACCAGATCCTCTTCCTGGCAAATCTTACAATGAAATTCCACTCCATGTGTGCTGCGATGTACTGCATTGCCAAATATGTTCCTACTCCACTTCCCTATACTGCAGCCCAGGCCTACTTGGGCAAATAGTACACAGTATGCTCTTTGTATCTCCCCTTCATACCCCTTGTCTTTAACTGCAAGTTAAATTCATTTAATCGTTGACCCCAATGTTACAGCTCTTCAATCTCGGAATCCAATCTCTGGCAATACCTGAATTTGCCCTCCTTTATGTTCATCTTTTACTCTTCCCTCTGTCTTTGGAAGGTTCCAGCAATTCAGATTTGCTCTCCCTCCTTTCCGTGACCAAAGGCCAACCTGTTGCATTCTCATGCTATGGTGGCATACAATAATGGTTCCAAATCTTCATATGAAGTAGGGTATGCAGCTGTCTTTCAAAATATAGTACAATGTGGACATTTTATTCCTTCACTGTTGGAATCTGAAATTAAGTGCTGACTGTTGGGATGTATTTTTTTTTTTCTTCTAAAAGGGTAAAGAACTTTTTTCTGAAGGTAATGATACCAAAAATATGAAATTTGAAGGAAAACTTGTGGAATTATGTAGGCACAAAGTTAATGGTCTGTGCGCAATTTACACATCAGTGATTTCACCCAATTTGAGTCCTATTTTAACTCATTTCCTCTGCTCGATTCAACCAAATTAAATTCTTAGCTGTTTCACTAATATGCCTTCTGTTCTATTGATGGAGCACAGGAAACCACCTATTCAACTATCAGAATTACCCTATAAAGTGCACAGAAGTCAGTAATATGGCCAATTTTACTAATAATTCTATAAATTCCAATTTAAAAATAGTCCAAAATAAACACTATGCATTCCAGCCACTAAAGCAACCTGCCCTGTTTATTAATCACATTCCCAGGCCTCTTCTTTATTACACTTGTCCTCCATTTTGAATCCATCATCACAAAAAAAATACAAGTTTTACTCTATTTCTCGGACAGTACAATATAGCCAAAAATGATTGGCCATGATTTTAGGGCATCCCCAAAATTAAAACAGACCTAATAAAAACCCATAAATAGACTAGGGAGAGGTAGGAAAATCATAAAAATCAAATATTTCTGCTACGTTGAGCCCTATTTCAATCTACTACTTGCAGTCCTGAAACTGACCAAAATCATCTCTATTTCAGTTGTGTCTTCCATATTATCAAGTGATATCAAGACAGCCAATAAAACCATTCTAGGAAAGACCTCAAAGTCACTATTTTAAACCAATCACAAGGTCAGGGGTTTGCTTTTCCTATCATGCATGGCATGGGGCAGGATTTTTTTTTATACTGCACACACTCAGGACAGACCTATTCTCTCACGCCTAGGTCAAAATTTACTGCTCACACCATATTTGAGGGAGCTGTGCTTAAACAATAGATCTATGTGAGTGATGTTGGCATCAATAAAGAGAGATCTCTGTAAGAGACATTGAAAGGGCTAATACTCTGCTAGCATTTTTTCACAGTTATATGCTATACTCATTGCTATCCAACATTCGTTGCTAATCTCCCCTTTTCAAACTATTTTACAGAGACTGAAACCATTGGCAACAGTATTAGTCTGAGTTAGAGGACAACAAATGTTGTCCACCAAACTGCAATTAAGCTTATGGCTATCTTTCTATGTGATAAACTGCTCTCATATGTTGATGAATTGGCCACATGACTCGCACACACATACCACATGGAAAGATGCCCAGTGCACCTCTGTGTGGACTGCAGTGTAGATTAAAGAGTTTATCATACATTAATAAAATGTCCTATGCACCTTTGAGCATGAAGGATTTATTTCTGACATCTACAGTGCCCTTATTCACTCTGAGCCAGGGCTTCCACCTTCAATGCAGATAACTCTGACTTTTGAGAGAAGCTAACCTATTGCACCAACTTTTACTTGAATTTAAACAACTCCAACCTCTACTAAACCCTACACTTGCACATCCCCCATGCAGTGCTATATCACCCATTTGGGTTTAGTACATGTTTTTTAATATAATAGTTCATTCAATAATTATTACAATTCAATACAAAGTTCAAATATTACGAGAGTAAAACATACCTCTTTCCCAATATCCTTAGCATACTCAATATCGAGCTCGTGAAGTGTCTCAATGTGGTCACTGGTAAAGGCTATGGGAACCAAGATGATGTTTTTTCTTCCTCGCTGCACCAATCCTGCAGAATATAAGTTGAACAAGCATTAAACTGATGATTATCTTAATTACTGGAAATAACTAAACCTAGAGAGAGCGAGTGAGTTTTTTTCCTCAGGTTTGTAGGATGTAACTGGACAAAAAAAAAAAAAAAGTTCCATCACACCAGTTTTTCATTTTTAGAGAAAAAGTTATTTTAACAAACAGTGAGCAGGCTCTGTACCTACTCATGATCCCTCTGGGGTAGGAAGGGAGGGGGGGGGATTATGTTTTATGCTGATTAAGAAAATGCATTGAGAAGGATGGACATGAATAGGAGGGAGAGTAATAAGACTTGGTTCAAGAGAGGAGAGACTAGCTCCAACACCTTGTATCAAGAGCCCTACACCAGCATCAAGGCACCCACCACCCTGTCCCTCTTGAAGGCGTTAAATTAGTAACAGTTACACTGTATTCAGTGAAATACCTTGAGGCCAATGAGTCTCTTGATTCAAGGAATTGGACAAGTTCTCTCTTTCCCTGGATCAAACTTGACTGCCTACCATTTCCCCAGGTACTTATGATGCTTATGGGTTTAGCACTCCCTCCTCCCTACCAAGAATGTAATGATGACATATGATGCTCTCAAGGGAAAACAGCTATAGCTCTCGGTGTTACCTGAGCATGTCATTGTAGTGTCCCTTGAAATTAAAAGTGCCGACAGTATCACAATTTAATAAAAAAAAGTGTAGAAAATCTTTTTCTCAAGGTAATAATAAAAAACTACGAAATTTAATGGAATATTTACAGAATTATGCAGGTGTTAAGTTAGCAATTTTGCCTAATTTGAGTCTTAGTTTAAGCCAATTTGACAAAATTCTTAGCTATTTCCCTAGTATGCCTTCTGTTCTCTCAATTGAGTACAAGAAACCGCCTATTCAACTCAGAACTACCCTAAAAAGTGCACAGAATTCGATAATTTGGCCAAGTTTACACAAAATTCAATAAATTCCAGTTTAAAAACAGAGTCCAAAATTGACTGCATACATTTCAGTTACTAAATTTAATAACATACTCTGTCCATTAATCATGTCCCCAGGCCTCTCCTTTATTACACTTGCCCTCCATGATTGGTCATGCTTTAAGGCATCCCAATATTTAAGCAGACCTAGAAAAAAACATAAAACAGATCAGGGAAGGATGGAGTATGGAAGCCTTACCCTTCTTCATGAAAAATGTCAAAAATCAAATATATCTGCTACTTTGTGCCCTATTTCAAGTTACTTCTGATCCTGAAGTCAATCAAAATTATCTATTTCACTTGTGTCTTTCATACTATCAAATGATACCAAGAAACAGCCAATAAAACCATAAAAACCATCTAGAAAAAGACATCATAGTCGCTATTTTAAACCAAACACAGTCGGCGGTTTGCTTTTCTCATCATGCACCGCCTGGACAGGAGTTTTTTAATACTGTGCATATTCACTGTAGAGACCCATTCTCTCACACCTAGGCCAAAATATACTGCTCAGTATATTTAAGGGCGCTGTGCTTGAAATGTAGATCTATGTGACCCTGGCGTCAATGACATTGATGTACGTGAGAAACAATGAAAGGGTTAGTTAATTTAGGTTCTAAAGTATTCTTGACTGGTGGTGAACAGGTAACGTGCAACATTAATGACCCTTGTGTAGTCAATAGGCTTTAAACCCAATTAACATTTAAATTTTTTTCAAGGGAGGGGAGGATAAGCTCGTTTCCTTGGATGAAAAGCCTCTCACCAGTATCAAGGCACCTCCCTTGATGGGTCTAATTTTAATAATTAAAGCCTCTACTTTATACAGGAAAGTATAAAAGCCAGCAGAAATAATACTGTAGCAGCTTCATCGGCAGTGGCAGTGTGCAAATGACAGTTCACCCAAGAAATTATCAGAAGTGTAAATAAGCAACACAAGATATGACCTTCCTACAAGGGGATAGATAAGAGAGGCCAGGTCCATTAGCAACATATAAAAGCTAGAACCAGAACCAAAAATGCATGGAAAAGCACACTGTACAGAAGTGGCAGTAGCAGCAATGTTAATTCATGACTTCATTTATTTATAATTCTTTAAATACAAATAAACAAAACATTAATGGGGTATTCAAATGCAGCTCAATTAGTCTGTTATAAAGTTATTTATAGATGTGTCTTTATTTTCACACATAGTGGAAGCTCACTTACCCTTAATTGAATCATTAGTTGCAGGTGCCAGCCACGGCTGTGGACCCACTTTACTTTGCCAAACCAAACGATAGGGATTAGAGAAGCTCAATTCTTGCATCACCAACTGTACTGTGGCGCCCACTTCAGCTGGGTAGGGATCTCCACGGTTAACTTGCTGTTGAAATTAGTTTGTTTTTTAAAAAAATCATGGCTATGCTCTACTTAATAGGGAGGATCAAATACAGTGGACCCCCGAGTTTCGTAAAAACTTCACTCCTGA
This sequence comes from Cherax destructor, assembly GCA_009830355.1. Classification (NCBI taxonomy): domain Eukaryota; kingdom Metazoa; phylum Arthropoda; class Malacostraca; order Decapoda; family Parastacidae; genus Cherax; species Cherax destructor. Next base: position 196,311 of record WNWK01000393.1, read on the forward strand.
AGTCTGCTCAAGTGCCATTACCGAACGAATTTACTCCCTTAAGGAAAAATTTCACGTAGGTTAGTCTATTTCAGACCCCCAAAAATACACTTCCACAAGAACTTACAAAATTATACTTACATAATTGCACGATTTCCGGGGTATTCGTTAACCGAGGGTTCACTGTACACAGTTTCTCACCCAATCATAATCATCCTCGCTTGAAATCAGTTGGGGGACATACCGTTTACGAAGGCTACAACCATAGTAAGTGAAATAACTGGAAAGTGCATACCACAGGAATACAGTGGTCCGTTCGAAAATTCATTCCAGAATGCTGCTCATGTGCCATTACCGAACGAATTTACTTCCTTAAGAAATAATGTCAAGTAGGTTAGTCTATTTCAGACCCCCAAAAATACACTTGCAACAGCACTTACGAAAATACACTTACATAAATGTTCGAGTTTGGAGATGCACGAAAACCGAGGGACCACTGTACAAGGAAACATTTCTTCAATTTATAAGTTGTACAAGAGTGTAATAAGCAGAATAATAACAATGGAATGTGATTCAATATAGGGGTTTAAAATAAGATATGACAGGGCTCAGTCATGTAAGTTGCTTAAAAGTTAAGAAGGAGAACCAAGAGCTACAGCTCAACCCTCCTTCCTGTAAACTTAAACAATTAACTAAAGCAAAGCAAAAAAATTCTCCAATTAAAAATGACACTTGTGATCAACGTCCCAAGACCCAAACTTTTTCTAAATATGTTCTAGTGTTTTCTCATGTATCTTAACCACTTGCTGGTATCTATTTTGCAGGTTTGACCACACTGAATATATCTGGCATAAGTGCAGATGTGGTACATAGTCAATTCCCATTTAGGGGCTTGGTAAGGCATATTTTTTAAACTATATTTGATCCTGGGTTGCTTTGGATATCATTTCCATACTAACAGCTACTCTGTCAAGGTAATTAACAATCATTATTAAACCTTCTGTCTATAAACTATATGTTGTTCAAACAACCTCCCTTCAATGTGCTATACATTGTCCAAATTTAATAAGACCAGTAAATTGGAAGATGTCAAAAACAGGGTGCTACATTTTGGTTATAATAGAAAATCAGATGCCATTCATGTATAATGCACAGGAAATGTCTAACTTTTTTTATTTTATTAACACCTCGGTAGTTTCCCACCGAGGCAGGGGGACCAGAAAAAGAAGAAAAACTTTTATCATCACTCACTCCATCAACATCTTGCCAAATGCATGTCAATACTACAGTTCAAAAACTGCAGTATATCTCCACCCTTCCTTCAGAGTGCAGGCACTGTCCTGCACTGTCCGGCTTGCCGGTTTCCCTGAATCCCTTCATAAATGTTACTTTGCTCACACTCCAACAGCACGTCAAGTCATAAAAAGCCATTTGTCTTCACTCGCTCTTATCTAACACTCACGCATGCATTGCTGGACATCTAAGCTCCTCGCACATAAAACCTCCTTTACTCCCTCCCTCCAACCTTTCATAGGATGACCCCTACTCCAACTTCCTTCCACTACAGGTTTATATGCTCTCCAAGTCATTCTATTTCATTCCATCCTCTCTAAATATCCAAACCACCTCAACAACCCTTCCTCAGCCCTTTGGATAATACTTTTAGAAACCCTGCACCTCCTTCTAATCTCCAAGCTATGAATTCTGTATATAATATTCATACCACACAAAATCTGATACAACATCTGAACATGATTTAATAAAAAAATCAACATGTGCAAAATAAATACACATGTCAATTTATGTCAATCTGAAGAATTTAATTACAAAATACGAAGATAGATTTGCTAACAAAACCTGAATACCATCTCTAGCAATAATCACACTAAATTGCAGTCAATTTTCTTGGCTAGGTTTTAGAGATGACAAATAAACAATACATATTTGATGACATTTACTACTGGCAACACTGACCATTCCACCTTACCTTGGTCAAGAGGAGTGAAAAACTTTGCCCACAGTTCTTATGCATTAATCAAAAGGAAATAAAAAAAAAGTGTGACGTATTTTATCAAATCCACAATGTCTGACACACAAAAGTAGAGCATCTTTAATTAAAAAAAAAATATATAAAGAAAAATAAATGACCTACCCTTAAAGGCAAAGAATGAGCAGAGAAGAGAATAAAAACATCCTTTTGTTTCTCCTTGGGAAACTGGTTTAGCTCATTCCTGATGTTGTCAGCAAAGCATTTGACCAGGAAAGAGTTTGTGCACCATCTGTCAATTACACTCCAGTGCATGTTTGTCTCTACAGATCTGTAAAACAATTGTGCAAATGTATCGTAAACATCTACCATTAAAATATTAAAAACACTGCTTATTCTATTAGCAGTCTTAACAATATATCAAGTTTCATGTTATATGTATAACAAATTTTTCAAGGAAAAGAAAATCTGTCATAATGAAAGTAAAATATTATCAGAGAAAGTGAAAATTACATACACTGTGTATGTATGCATACGTGTGTGCGCATGCAAAACAACCACTGAAAAAAATAGTAAAATTCCAAGCACTTTCGTGTTTTTTCAAATTATCATGAAAGTGCTTGGAATTTCACTATTTTTTCACAGTGGTTGTTTTGCATATTGTGATATGACCTGTTTACTGTGATCTTACTGTACATGTGTGTGTGTGTGTGTGTGTGTGTGTGTGTGTATATATATATACAGTGGTACCTCGGTTAACGATGGTCCCCAAACTCGCCCTTTTATGCAAGTTTATTTTTTAAATGCTTTTGTAAGTGTATTTTTGGGGGTCTAAAAGGACTAGTCTATTTTACATTATTCCTTATGGGGATAAATTCGTTTGGTAATGGCACTTAAGAGCATTCTGGAACGAAAAAATATCGTTAACCGAGGTACCACTGTATATAAAAAAAGGAGAAAAATTCTTACATGTCAGTATATTTTTGGATGAGAGGTTAAGCTTCATGACAAGAATAGAGACAAAGGAAAGTAGCAAAATGACATAACAGACTGCACAACTGGTCCCATAAATGCCTGCTTGACGAGTTAAATTCTTCTTGTCACTATAAAAATAGTCGAGACCAACCCTAGAAGATGCAAAGTGATGTGAGAAAGAAAAGGAAACCAACATTACTGTAATAGCAGAAACCAATACAACTACCATTTCAGAAAGGAAGAAGAATCAAGAGGCAGACATAACACAGAAAAAACACAGGTGCTGTTGTGTTATTGATGCAGCAACCACATCTGTGTTTGTATACACGTGTGGACAAATCCCTATCTACCTCGCCCATTAATTTTTTTTTTTTGCAAGGATAGTGTTGATGCTTGCATTCTCTGCAGAGCTGATGTTAACCAGATGCATTCATCTAATACCATCCCTGCATTCATCTATACCATCCCTGCATTCATCTATACCATCCCTGCATTCATCTATACCATCCCTGCATTCATCTATACCATCCCTGCATTCATCTATACCATCCCTGCATTCATCTATACCATCCCTGGTGCAAGATGGGCGAGACAGCTTGGGATTTTTTCCACACACCTATATAAACACTGTAATGTTATTCCTGTCCCATAATTTCATAATGCCCACTTAGGCCTGTTTCACATTATCCTCACTTGAGGGCCTACACAAGGTGTCAGCCAAAGCCTTGAGTGTTGATGTAGGGCAGAGAGAGACTAATCAGCCGACCTGACAGCAAGACCTCCGTCCTTCTGGAGCCTGGTCCTTGATGCATCTATACTGTTGATCTGCCTGAGTGAACTATGCCAAATATATCTCATTCTAGTCAACAAGACTTTCATCTACCCTGCATACAACTACAAGCTCGCTACCTCTAAGAAAACCCCACAATGAAGTGGTAACAAAGTACATGTTTGTAGCACCAATAACAGCAATAAACCCTATGTTTTATATTATAATATAGCTTCACACTACACAAACTGGCCCAGAGTGAGTATTGTTATCCTTGAAAAAACAGAAAAAAAAAAATGTCTTTAATTGGCACTCATTCATATTAGTTGGCAGGATCCTTGGTTCACATGGTCTTGAGCACACACCACCCTCCTGACCTGACAGTAAGGTTCACATCTCGTTTCCTCATCACCTGCTCTCCTAACTACAGTGGACCCTCGGTTTTCGTTGAAAATTCTTTCCAGAATGCTGTTTGAGTGCCATTACCGAACGAATTTGTTCCCATAAGGACAAATGTAAATTAGATTAGTCGTTTCAGAACCCCAAAAATACACTTACAAAAGCTCTTACAAAAATACATTTACATAATTGTTCGAGTTTGGAGGTGAACGAAACCGAGGTCCACTGTACAGTGGACCCTCGGTTTCGTGCACCTCAAACTCGAACAATTATGTAAGTGTATTTTGTAAGTGCTTTGTAAGTGTACTTTGGGGGTCTGAAATGACTAATCTAATTACATTTGTCCTTATGGAACAAATTCGTTTGGTAACGGCACTCAAACAGCATTCTGGAAAGAATTTTCAACGAAAACCGAGGGTCCACTGTATATCTATGATGATGATAATTGTATGTGCAAGACTAGCACTGCCACCAACAATCATTAGTGACCATATTATGTATGGCTATACGGTTCTATACTTGGTGTGCTGGCTTCTGTATATGTACAGTATTCCTGGAGTGAAATTATCTTCTGTCAACAACTTTTAATATCAGAGGGCATGGGGTCATGTTGCTTGTATTTTGGATATGGTATTTGTCAGTCAAAATCTTGGCTCTATCAGTCTAAAAAAGGAGGGTTGATAGTTTGACCTTGCAATGGTGATAGATGAGTTGAAGTTTGCCCTGTTTGTTACGTGTAACATACGTATATATAGCTGCTTACATTTTATCTTTGGACTAAAGACTCCTGGAATCTCAAACATTCAAGACTTCATCAACTTTAGAGGGATAATTAATGTTCCTGAAGTCAATGATGCTGTAAGAAAGACTGACTAATGTTAATGACTTATAAGAATCAGCATTTTTTCTATTTGCTTATATTTTCTTCTGGTATAGTGCTATTGTAAAATTATTTTTATTTTTTTTGTAGCTTGCTTAAGTATAGCTTAATGGTTCTTATTATATATAATGTAAACTTACACCTTTGTGAAGTGGGGCTATATCTGTGGTTTTAATGACTGTGAGAAGACTTAAATGTCTAAATTCGGTTTTCTGAGGATATTTAAGGCATGTGATTTTTTTTGCTACAATTTTGGATGAATGTGGAGTTCCAAGAGATGTGAGAGAGTATACGGGCACACTATCAATGACTTCTATCAGTGCTTCTTCAAAATTGAGTTATGTCAAGAAATTCTGGAGATGTTGGCAGTGTTTTGGGTCTCATTTATGAAAAATTTATTTTGATTGTCAATCTTTAATCCGATTAATGCTTCACCGAACACTAGGTCATATTGTGACTAAGGTGTCCTGTGGCCTGGTAGGCAACGTTCTCGCCTCACACATAGCGTGTTCGTGATTTGATCCCTGGCAAGGGTGAAAACACTGGGTGTGTTTCCTTACACCTATTGTCTCCATCCACCTAGCAAGTAAGTAAGTACCTGGGTGTTAGTTAATTGGTGTGGGTCGCATCCTTGGGGACAAAACTGAGGACCCCAATGGAAATAAGACAGACAGTCCCTTGATGATGCACTGCCTTTCTTGGGTTATCCTGGATGGCTAACCCTCTGAGGTTAAAAATCCAGACAAAATATTACCTTATCTCTTAAGTATTTTGCTAAATTCTTCATGGTCATCAGTGTAAGTTCTATTTTCTTGAGCAAGGAACCAATACTGGATGTGGTTTTTACCCTTGATTTTGCATATGAGAAAAAGTATTTTGGGTGAAGTAATGACCAGTTTCTTCTTGAAGAAATATTTCTGATATTTGTTAGTAGTAAGTTGAGGAATCTTGGGCCACAGATACTGACATAATGCTCTTTTATTGTACTGCCTACATTGCCTCTCCTTTTTACTAGGTTTATATTACACTTTTATATTTCTCACTTCAATCTTGTTACAGTAGTGTAAAAATAATCATATATTGTATTTGTGCCTCTGGAAAGACAGTAATAGTGTGAATGATGGTGAAAGTGTTTCTTTTTTGGGGCACCCTACCTCAGTGGGAGACAGCCAGCGTGTGCCAGAGGCGACTAAAATGCCAGGAGCAAGGGGTTAGTAACCCCTTCTCCTGCTAGTAACCCCTTCTCCTGTATACATTACTAATTTTAAAAATAAGACTCGTTTTTCTTTTTAGGTCACCCTGCCTTGGTGGGATATGGCCAGTTTGTTGAAACAAATAATAAAAAAAATGGAAAATATATTACTAAATCAAATACGTAAATAAGATTTGCTAAAAAAAATTTTCACTCAAAGTAGCTGGACATTTAAAGGTGCATACAAGATTTATAGATTAAATGCTGAAATAGGATTCTGCCTATGCCACATAAATCTAAAACAATATAGAAGAAATACGAAAGAGATACACATATTGTTATTGACAATTAATAGTCCTAAACAAAATTTGTTACATCTCTGTACAATGGACCCCCAAGTTTCGGTCATAATTCATTCCAGAAGGCTGTTCAAGTGCCATTACCGAACAAATTTGTTCCCTTAAGGAAAAATGTAAATTAGATTAGTCCTTTCAGACCCCCAAAAATACACATACAAAAGCACTTACAATATTAAACTTACATAACTGTTCGATTTCCGAGGTGACCGAAACTCGGGGGTCCACTGTATATACCTTTCCTCCAAATAGAAGATGTGCCTGCCTCACTCAATAGTTAAATTTGAAAGAGAATGAGCCTAGATGCTGAAAAACTAGAAGACGAGTAGCAAGTGGAAGTTTCTCACCTGTTAGCATAAAACTGTTGGATGGCATTCATGCTGGAGCCAGTGGTGCTACAACTGTACTGTGGATACTGTGAGAAAGCAATACAGTTCTCTACACCATCCCTGTGGAGTGTAAACACTTGAATTACAAAATTACATGTTAAAAAAGACATTTAAATTGAATATACACTCACCTGTACATCCTGACACTTCATGGAAACATTGTACAACATCCACATACAAAGTTCCTACTTTCTAACACAAAACATTCTTCCAAGTGCATAACTTCTCTAGCTTCAGTACTGGCATACTTTATAACTCTAACACTTCTACTTATGTATAAACATACTTTTAATAGTACGTATAACCCTCTTCCTGCTCATATATTGACAGAATTTTACAATATAACTCTTCCAACTCATATATTGATATACTATACTTGATAAGACTACACCAGTATAACTTATTTAGCTAGCTATACTGACCAATATTTAATGACACTAATTAAATACAGGTCTAGATTTATGAAGTATTTAAGCCTTTTGATTAGTTTCTCTGAAATATGTACACTGCATAATTAGTGGCTTTCTTCTGAGCCTACAACTGTATAAAATCATATTATACTAAGATCAAATCTAAAACACAATGATTAAAAATGTATAACTACTGTAACTTCTTTGTATGTCTTATAAGAAATAATTGTTTAAATTATTTTATTTGTTATTTACTTATTTGGAGAGTAAGCAAGGTAACATTTAAGAAGGAATTCTGGGAAGTCAGTTTGTTGGACTTGAGTTCTGGAGGTGGGAAGTGCAGTGCCTGTACTCTGAAGGAGGGTTGGAAATGTTGCAGTTTGAGGGAGCATCTGAACTGTAGTATCAAAATGTCTCTGGCAATAGTGTTGGAGTGAGTGATGATGAAAGTGTTTCTTCTTTTTTGGGTCACCCTGCCTCAGTGGGAGATGGCCGGTGCATTAAATAAATTATTTATTACTTTATAACTTCCCTGTTCACCTACTGCTATATGCAATATATTTCATCAGGTACATACTTTTCCATCTGTTCTAATGTATCTTCGGTAAGAGGGTTAGCATAACGAAAACCAATGTAGTGCTTATGTGGTGCTGAATGAGGACAGACAGTGTCTAGACGACTACACAGCTGCTCACCCTGAAATAAAAAAAATGAGTTATAAACATTTGACAATTTTATTTTTGTCAAGAGTGAAGCCATTACAAGATATTTAGAATGAAATTATTACACTGAAGAGATTATGTATATACACCCAGAGCATCCCTGTCACCAATCGTCATAAGTGGCAAAGTGGCAACTAAAGTGTGGTGAATCTGAGTTTATTCTATTTTTTTAATATTCAACTGAGCAACCCAATTTCTCAATTTTTCCATAGTGAGGTGAATGTCACTTCTCACTTGCCACATCTGTGGCTACATTTCAAAACGGGTTGCCCACCCATGATATGCACCAGTACAAAATTCTTTAAATGTAATTTAGAACTTGTAAAAGAAATATCAGAAAACTATTCTTGAAGTAAAATCTGATGTAGCAGAGTCAATTATTATCACTGTACATTTGTGGGGAAGTGGTCAAACAACACTGGGGAAATAATGAGTTAGTCAGATCTGATCCAAGGAAGAGTACAATAACTCCAATTCACTGAATCAAAAACCCTTGACCAGGATCAAGGTACTCATCTTGATGGCATAGTGAGCATTAAACATGCAGGGGCCATATAGTGCCTGGGGACTGGAAGTAATTAGGTTTGATCTGAGGAAGAGGAGAGTAGATATAATTCTTTGGATCAAGAGCCCTTCACCAGAAGGGCTCTTCTGGTGAAGGGCTCTTTATTATTATTATTATTATTATTATTGTTGTTAGTGTTATAAGTAGCCAAATAACACCTATATAAAGGAAATATTCCATGTCTTAGTTTATAAAAGAGAGTAAGCCTCTCCTCACTTAGTGATGTATTCATTTACCAACCACTCAAGATTTACAACCAGCTCTCCAACCAGTATGCAAACCTAAATAATGTTTATTAGAGCTGTACAAACATTTAAAAAAATACCAGAAATGTTATACATGGTGTAAAAATGACATTAAAAAATATCTAAATATGGTTGACACAAACTCACTACCACTATACTGTAGTACGTATGTTCCTCACTTAACAACTAATTTGCTTACCGACCTGCTCTTAGGAACGGAACCCTGTCGTTAAGTGAGGAGAGGCTGTACGATCTTAATCCTCTCATCAATGGGGAAGGAGATGCAGCTTCATAAACTTGCAAATTTATTAAAGAAATAAGAGGAAGACACTCAGGAAAGCACTTAGTTTAATGTGACAAATATTTCTAAAGGGATACAGCATGTTAAAGAAAGAGTGCAACATGGTCTTGGATGTTAGAGCCAACAGTCTCTTGAGTGCTACACGACAGTGTTTGTAGAATAGTAGTCTCATGTTAAAAGTCCACATCCAATTGATAAACAACAGCCATAGACATCAAGGACACAGGCAGATGATAGACAAAAGCCATATACTATATCCAAGACACATGCAGTTGATAGACAGTAGCCATATACATCCAGTACACATGCAGCTGACAGACAGTAGACATCTACACCCCAGACACATGCAGTTGATAGATAACAGCCATTTAGATCCAGGACATGCAGCTGACAGACAACAGACATCTATACCTAGGACACATGCAGCTGACAGACAACAGACATCTATACCTAGGACACATGCAGCTGACAGACAACAGACATATACCTAGGACACATACAGCTGACAGACAACAGACATCTATACCTAGGACACATACAGCTGACAGACAACAGACATCTATACCTAGGACACATACAGCTGACAGACAACAGACATCTATACCTAGGACACATGCAGCTGATAGACAACAGACATCTATACCTAGGACACATACAGCTGATTTGACAACAGACATCTACATCCAGGACAAGCTGTACTTCACGTAGCATAGTATTAATACTAGAATAGTATTAATTGCATTAATGGCAAAATATAGTCGACCCAAGGTGGGTCAACTATATTTTGCCATTAATACAATTAAAAGGTACAGTATATTAAATATTCCAGCATATAGTGTCCCTCCCTCTGCTTACTTGTATATCTGTCCATCGAAAAATTGGAGATCCCCCACCAATTTCATCATATTTTTGTTGGATGCTTGGCGTTCTCCGCTTGGCAATCCATGGTCCCATATAGCTGTGTGATGTGAAACCTCATGTTCAACATATCATTATAAAATTAACTGGCTTGATATTATTTACTGCAAGCACCTCAAAGTAGTATTCTTATTAAAATCTTTGGCTAGTACTTAATAAAAGGCTAAAAATGTCCTTACAAATGACAAAATGTACAATAAAATTACAAAATATCTCAAACTTGTTTTCTAATGACAATCTAAAGTGTGTATAATTTAGAACATGAGATGGTATTCTATAGCTACAAAATAAAAAAATTGCAAAATTTCTTGAGTAGGTGGGATTCAATGATCTAGAGTGACTTACAGACCCTAAGCTAGTCTATAATACAGATATTTATTTTATATAGATCAAAATATGCAATGAAAGACAAACAAAAATTTAACCCATACTCTTGGAATGGAAGTTGTATTATATCACGATCTTTAAAAAGCCGTAATAAAAAATCATGAACTTCATCTCGAGTCTTTGGACCGCCCATGTTGAGCATAAGTATGCCAGTTTTGGGTGAATTTCCTGTGCTGTAATTCATGGAAAACTGTGAAGCCCCTACATCCAGGTAATTAAAGACAGTGGTCGATCGACGTAAACTTGATTGCAATATGCCACCTGGAAAAGAAATTGTACAGCATATAAGTAAAAAAAAAAATGACATTGCAATATTATTTACATCTCCATATACCTTACATACAAAAACCTCTTTTAATAAGGCTAATGTCGACTTAAAAGTGACCTAATTCATGTCTACATAAATAATTCATCACGATTGTAACCAGTTATAAACATGTCAATAGTTCATTACCACTGTAATTTGTTAAGCTATCAAAACATTATGGCCCAGTTTCTGGACCCATTATGTACCTCTGTAATCTTATGACTACCGTCCATAGGATATGTACAGGGTGCATAATAAAAGATGTTAAACTAACTTTTTGGAACTGACCCAGAATGTAAAAAGAGGCCGTAAGTATCTCATTAACTCTACTGGTATTATTTCAACATTCAGGTTTGTGTATCTATTTATGATACTGCCTTGCACAAAGGCAACGCAGCCCATCATTGTACTTATGTCTACCTTAAACTTACATAGTTAATTAATATTTCCAAATGGCGTTCCTTCATTATTATGAGGTTTGTATCCTTAGTGACCTGCCTTAAACACAGTTTCCAGGGATTCTCTTATAAATATCTCATGTAATTACTGTACAGTGGACCCTCGCTATTCGAACACTCCAAAACTCACCCTCATTCCAGAATGCTGTTCAAGTGCTGTTACCAAACGAATTTATTCCAATAAGGAATGATGTAAATTAGATGAGTCCATTTCAGACCCCCAAAATACACTTATAAAAGCACTTACAAAAATAAACTTACATAAAAGGGTGAGTTTTGGAGTGTGCTTTCTTTCTGATAATACATAACTGTTCATGTAACTTTCACTCCGTGCCATCTTAAAACATGTGCAGAAGATGTATACTTGAGCACATGAAAACACTCAGGTGTTTTTCATATTTTCACTGAGGTATTTTTATATATTTACAATTACGCATTTAGTATTGTGATTTCTTTCGTATATAAATACATACACATACATACACACAAACACTATACATATTGATATGGGTCTATAGTTGTTCAAGTCAGTTGGATCACCTCCTTTGTGGATTGGGGTAACCATCGCTGTCTTGAGTATAGATGGGAAGGTTGAGGACGCTACTGATTTGTTAAACATTGTTGCAATAATGGGTGATAGCTCATGTGCAGCTTTTTTATATATGAATGGTGGCAAGTTATCTAGATCACCTGCTTTGTTTTTTAATGAGTTAATGATGAGTGGTGAGACTTCAGTAGAATTAGTTGGAGCTAGAAATAGAGTATTTGGGTAGTTGCCAGTGAGGTACTTATTCAGCTGGTTATTTGAGCTAGGAATTTTACTTGCTAGCTTTGATCCTATAGTAGAGAAGAAAATATTAAATTGGTTGGCCGTGTCTATAGGCTGTATGTGAGGTTCATCTGGTTTAGTTAAGTTTATCTCTCTGTTTCCAGACGGTTTCCTAGTGCTCAAAATTTTGGGGAGAATTTGCCAAGTACTTTTCATATCACCTTTTATTTCAATAAATCTACTTTTGTAAGATATTTGCTTTGATTTTCGTATTAGTTTTGTGAGTATTGGTGTGTAACGTTTAGTTAGTTCTTTACTAATCAGGCCTAATCTGAACTGTTTTTCAAGTTGGTGCTTTTTATTAACCCTTTGAGAATACTTTTTGTTAGCCATGGGCTGTTTAGTCTCTTTTCTGTGGTCTGTTTTGTTTTGATTGAACAATGCATGTTATAGAGGTTTACGGTTTTATGTAAAAAAGTTTTGACATCTTTGTCAATATTATTGCTGTCAGCTAGCTGTTTCTGCCAATCAATGGCACCTAGTGCTAGAATTAGGTTGTTTACCGATGTCTCATCATGCAGGCGACATGAGATCTTTCTCGTTTCTTGAGGCAATTTACATAAGATGGTTATGAGAAAGGTAGGGTAGTGGTCTGCAGTGTTTTATTTTTTATTTTTATTAACACATCGGCCGATTCCCACCAAGGCAGGGTGGCCCGAAAAAGAAAAACTTTCATCATCATTCACTACATCACTGTCTTGCCAGAGGGGTGCTTTACACTACAGTTATAAAACTGCAACATTAACACCCCTCCTTCAGAGTGCAGACACTGCTACCTGCTTGTAGAGGGGATATCGTGTTGGTCCAGATATGGTCAAGTAATGAGGCCCTTGTCTCAGAGATTCTTGTTGGCTTAGTTATAGAGGTTAACAAGAAGCTGTTGTTCATAGTGTTTGTGAAATCAGCTACTGGAGGGTCAGTTGCTTGTTATAAAGTAATGACTTATACCTTATAACGTTTATGTGGCAAATAAATTGGGCCTAAACTTCAAGGAAAATTTCTGTCTCCTAGAGGATTCCAACATATGTCTTATTTAACCTTTTTTACAGAGTAACGTCAGGCTCATCGAGGCTCTCTACAATTACCTACGTTATGAACAAATTAAATATATTCTACTTACACCCATGCCTAAGGAATGAGTTTGATAACATCTTCATTCTTGAAGAAGAGCGAGACTTGTTGTTGTCGTTGTGGTTATTAAGGGCCACCAGAGTGTAAGTCGAGACATTCTTGTTGATGGTTTATAGGGCCGCTGTCATCTGGCGCCGTATTGAGCTCAGCTTCCCCATGCTCGGGAATAATAATAATAACTTAATAATAATAATAATAATAATAATAATAATAATAATAATAATAATAATAATAAAAATATCTTTATTTCTACAAGTACATGTACAAGGTATACAGGCCTAGCTGACATCAATGACATACTACTATATAGAAAGCCGCTTGTTATGCAGAGCAATTCGGGAAAATTAGGTCAATTTTGCCCCGGGATGCGACCCACACCAGTCAACTAACTAACCCAGGTACCTATTTTACTGATAGGTGAACATGGACAGCAGATGTCTTAAGGAAACACGTCGTAACGTTCCCACACGTATCGGAGATCAAACCACGGACCTTAGTGTTTGAGATGAGTGAGGTACAGTACTCGCTCCCATCCTGTTCCTCATCCTCATACCTGACATAGACAGAGATATGAGCCACAGCACCAAGTCCTCCTTTGCTGATGATACCAGAATCATGCAAACTCTGGTATCTCCAAGCGGACATTAACCAAGTCTTTAAATGGGCGTCAGAAAACAATATGAAATTCAATGAAGACAACATTCAACTCCGCTATGGAAAATTCGAAGAAATAAAAACTGGATTGGAATATAAAACAAATTACAACCTCACAATAGAGCGGAAAACTAATGTGAAGGACCTGGGAGTGATAATGTCAGAGAATCTAACTTTCAAAGACTACAACAATGTTTCTACCACATCTGCTATAAAAATGATAGGATGGATAATGAGAACCTTCAAAACTAGGGATGCCAAGCCCATGATGATTCTCTTCAAATCGCTTGTTCTCTCTAGACTGGAATATTGCTGTACACTAACTGCCTCTTTTAAGGCAGGAGAACTTGCAGACCTGGAGAATATACAGAGAACTTTCACTGCATGCATAAGTACCATAAAGCACCTAAATTACTGGGAACGGTTGAAATCCCTTGACCTGTACTCCTTGGAACGTAGGCAAGAAGGATACATGATAATATACACTTGGAAAATCTTAAGAGGGACTAGTCCCAAATCTACACACTGAAATCACTTCCTATGAAAGCAAAAGACTCGGCAGGCGGTGCAACATCTCCCCAATGAAAAGAGGGACGCCACGAGTAAGCCAAGAGACAGCAAAATAAGTGTCAGGGGCCCAAGACTGTTCAAGTGCCTCCCAGCATACATAAGATGGATTACCAATATAGGCCACCTTCAAGGAACTGGACAGACACTTAAAGTCAGTACCTGACCAGCCGGACTGTGGTTCGTACGTCGGTCTGAATGTGGCCAGCAGTAACAGCCTAGTTGATCAGGCCCTGATCTACCACGAGGCCTGGTCATGGCCCGGGCCGCGGGGGCGTTGATCCTCGGATAGTTTAGTAAGGCGCAAGTATTAACTTCAAGTTATCTACGACATAGAATTGATCTAAATACTTATTTACCTATCATGTTAAATTACATGGTTAACTGAGCTTATTGGTTATTGAATAACCAGAGGACCATCATTTTGTTATCTGTTCCACCAGTTAAGAATACTTTAATGAATATGATAGGTTAAACGCAAACTCTCAGTGTATAAACCATACTACGGGTGGGGTTCGAACCCGTGGTATGGTTTGTTTGCAATCGTACATATATATCCTGTGACCATTAAAATATGCAAAGAAAATAGATACACCCACATAATATATATATATATATATATATATATATATATATATATATATATATATATATATATATATATATATATATATATATATAATCTACATTTTATTTTACAATGGTTTTGTTATAGTCATTTATTGGTGATGAAATATACAGTCGAAGCATCAACAACAACAACAGTAGTAGTAGTAATAATATTAATATTATAGCAATAACAATGATAATAATAATAATAATAATAATAATAATAATAATTAATATTATTATTATTATTTTTATTATTATTATTATTATTATTATTATTACTATTATTATTATTATTATTATTATTATTATTATTATTATTATTATTATTATTATTCGTGAGGCAGTAGAGCTAGGAGGGTGGTTGAGCACTAGCAGTGACTGCAGACCATACCACGAGTGGGGTTCGAACCCGCGGTCAGAGAGTCATTACGATTTCGTGAGTCAAGTGACTGTAGGCTCGCACCACCGTCCGTTAACCTGGGTATCGCAGAGCGCAGGTGACAGTAGTTTGTGTCAGCGTAGAGGCTACAATGCACGCAGCATCACCGGGACGCAGTCAATTTTACCGTGTTGGAGGCAATCGCTGTTGCAATATGTTGGCAAATATTTGTTGATATAGGTCTGATTGGTGGAAATGTCGGAGAAATGAAATTTCATGTTTGTTTGGTAGCTGTGCTCTTCTCTTATACCGTAATATCTGCCTCCAATACTACCAACCAATATCTATATATCTATCTATCTATCTATCTATCTATTATATATATATATATATATGTTGTGTGTGTGTGTGTGTGTGTGTGTGTGTGTGTGTGTGTGTGTGTGTGTGTGTGTGTGTGTGTGTGTGTGTGTGTGTGTGTGTGTGTGTGTGTGTGTAGAGCAACTACATCAACCACACTGCAGAGCAATACATGCAACACAGTGGCTGTTGTGCCCATTGGTTGGTGGACAGCAACCATCCCACTGTGGCCCTGGAGCGTGAAACGGAAACCATTTAAAAGTTTTGCACTCTGGCAGGATTGTTGTTCTTTGAGGTAGAGCTCACAAAACTACTACTACAATCAGTTAATAACGCTGCCTACCTGTTTCTACATCCCACTCGTAGTTCTGTATAATTGTTATGCCGGTGATATTTTTTAGGAGGCCTGGTGTGAGGCATGGTCACCGGGGCAACACTGATGGTGGGTAATCCTCGCAAACATTAATAACTCACAGATAATATATTAACAAATTAATAGCTAGCAGGTGGAAAGCTTGACCATATCCTCATCTAAAGAGAACCTTCAAAACCAGGGATGCCAAGCCCATGGTGACACTCTTCAGGTCACTTGTTCTATCTAGGCTGGAATATTGCTGCACACTAACGGCACCTTTCAAGGCGGGTGAAATTGCTGACCTAGAAAATGTGCAGAGAACCTTCACGGAACACATAACTGCGATAAAACACCTCAATTACTGGGAACGCTTGAAGTTCCTGAACCTGTACTCTCTAGAACGCAGGCAGGAGAGATACATGATCATATACACTTAGAAAAACCTAGAGGGATTAGTACCAAACTTGGACACGAAAATCACTCCCTATGAAAGCAATAGACCCGGCAGACGGTGCAACATCCCCCCAATGAGAAGCAGGGGTGCCAGTAGCACGATAAAAGACAACACAATAAGTGTCAGGGGCCCAAGACTGTTCAACTGCCTCCCAGCATACATAAGGGGGATTACCAATAGACCCCTGGCTGTCTTCAAGCAGGCACTGGACAAGCACCTAAAGTCAGTACTTGACCAGCCGGGCTGTGGCTCGTACGTCGGTTTGCGTGCGGCCAACAGGATCAGCCTGGTTGATCAGGCCCTGATCCACCATGAGGCCTGGTCACAGACCGGGCCGCGGGAGGGTTGACCCCCGGAACCCTCTCCAGGTATACTCCAGGTATACCACTGGATGCTGTGAACGAATAGATGGCTGGATCTTGGATAGACTAATGGTTGAGGGGATAACTTTCCTATATTCCTCTAACTATGCCCGTAAACGACAAGGTTTAGGCAGGTTGGAGGAATTATTTCTAATATATATATATATATATATATATATATATATATATATATATATATATATATATAGGGATGGCTCAATAAGTGAGTGGGTGAGTACGTGGGTGGTTGTGTGGGTGGGCGGGTGGTGTGTGGGTGGGTGGGTGGATGGGTGGGTGGATGGGTGGGTGAGTAGGTGGGTGTCAGAGCACTAGTCGTGTTTCCCCACTAAAGTCAGGCACAACAAGAAGCAATATTGTAAATGTATTGAATCTTACAGCATAATGTCAAGCTGACTCCAGACGTCAAGCTTAGAGCAGATGTCAGGCTAACAGCAGGTGTCAATGTTACAGCAGATGTCAAGCTTAGAGCAGATGTCAGGCTAACAGCAGGTGTCAGTGTTACAGCAGATGTCAAGCTTAGAGCAGATGTCAGGCTAACAGCAGGTGTCAATGTTACAGCAGATGTCAAGCTTAGAGCAGATGTCAAGCTTAGAGCAGATGTCAGGCTAACAGCAGGTGTCAATGTTACAGCAGACGTCAAGCTTAGAGCAGATGTCAGGCTAACAACAGGTGTCAGTGTTACAACAGATGTCAAGCTTAGAGCAGATGTCAGGCTAACAGCAGGTGTCAATGTTACAGCAGACGTCAAGCTTAGAGCAGATGTCAGGCTAACAGCAGGTGTCAATGTTACAGCAGACGTCAAGCTTAGAACAGATGTCAGACTAACAGCAGGTGTCAATGTTACAGCAGACGTCAAGCTTAGAGCAGATGTCAGACTAACAGCAGGTGTCAATGTTACAGCAGACGTCAAGCTTAGAGCAGATGTCAGGCTAACAGCAGGTGTCAATGTTACAGCAGACGTCAAGCTTAGAGCAGATGTCAGGCTAACAGCAGGTGTCAATGTTACAGCAGACGTCAAGCTTAGAGCAGATGTCAGACTAACAGCAGGTGTCAATGTTACAGCAGACGTCAAGCTTAGAGCAGATGTCAGGCTAACAGCAGGTGTCAATGTTACAGCAGACGTCAAGCTTAGAGCAGATGTCAGGCTAACAGCAGGTGTCAATGTTACAGCAGATGTCAAGCTTAGAGCAGATGTCAGGCTAACAGCAGATGTCAGTGTTACAGCAGACGTCAAGCTTCTTCAGCGTTCAAGGTTCTTCAGTGGTCCTGGTCCAGCATGGGTTCTTCAGTGGTCCTGGTCCAGCATGGGTTCTTCAGTGGTCCTGGTCCAGCATGGGTTCTTCAGTGGTCCTGGTGGGCGAAACGTGCCCTGACGAAGGCACTAGTTACACCTGCTGCTATTGCACCTGCTGCTGTTACATCTGCTGCTGTTACACCTGCTGCTGTTGTTACACCTGCTGCTGTTGTTACACCTGCTGCTGTTGTTACACCTGCTGCTGTTGTTACACCTGCTACTGCTGTTACACCTGCTGTTGTTACACCTGCTGCTGTTGTTACACCTGCTGCTGCTGTTACACCTGCTGCTGTTGTTACACCTGCTGCTGTTACACCTGCTGCTGTTGTTACACCTGCTGCTGTTGTTACACCTGCTGCTGTTGTTACACCTGCTGCTGTTGTTATACCTGCTGCTGTTGTTACACCTGCTGCTGCTGTTACACCTGCTGCTGTTACACCTGCTGCTGTTGTTATACCTGCTGCTGTTACACCTGCTGCTGTTGTTACACCTGCTGCTGTTGTTACACCTGCTGCTGTTGTTACACCTGCTGCTGTTACACCTGATGCTGTTGTTACACCTGCTGCTGTTGTTACACCTGCTGCTGTTGTTACACCTGCTGTTGTTGTTACACCTGCTGCTGCTGTTACACCTGTTGCTGTTACACCTGCTGCTGTTGTTATACCTGCTGCTGCTGTTACACCTGCTGCTGTTACACCTGCTGCTGTTGTTATACCTGCTGCTGCTGTTACACCTGCTGCTGTTACACCTGCTGCTGTTGTTACACCTGCTGCTGCTGTTACAACTGCTGCTGTTACATCTGCTGCTGTTGTTACACCTGCTGCTGTTACACCTGTTGCTGGTGTTACACCTGCTGCTGTTACACCTGTTGCTGCTGTTACACCTGTTGCTGTTACACCTGTTGCTGCTGTTACACCTGTTGCTGCTGTTACACTTGCTGCTGCTGCTGTTTCCACACTGCCCTTTTAAAGTTATATTTGTGTTGTAGATATATTAAATATTTACAAACTTAGAGAATAGTTAAGGTATAATGAAGGTAATTTTTTTTTTTCTCTCTCTCTCTCTCTCTCTCTCTCTCTCTCTCTCTCTCTCTCTTCTCTCTCTCTCTCTCTCTCTCTCTCTTTCTCTCTTATTCTCTGGAGAGTGTACCAGCCACACACAGTGTACCAGCCACACACAGTGTACCAGCCACACACAGTGTACCAGCCACACACAGTGTACCAGCCACACACAGTGTACCAGCCACACACAGTGTACCAGCCACACACAGTGTACCAGCCACACACAGTGTACCAGCCACACACAGTGTACCAGCCACACACAGTGTACCAGCCACACACAGTGTACCAGCCACACACAGTGTACCAGCCACACACAGTGTACCAGCCACACACAGTGTACCAGCCACACACAGTGTACCAGCCACACACAGTGTACCAGCCACACACAGTGTACCAGCCACACACAGTGTACCAGCCACACACAGTGTACCAGCCACACATAGTGTACCAGCCACACACTGGGTGTGAGTCGCACTGTTTTACGGTGAGCAAGTGTCGGCTACACGACTGGGTTGGATGGGTTCTGGACTGTTTAGGGAGCCAAGTGTTTTTGGGGGGACCGTCGCTTGGGTTTGGAGGGGTCCTGGACCGTATTAGGAGGGGGGGTCCTGAACCGTAGTTTGAGGGGTCCTGGGACGGTCTTGGGGGATCCTGGACCGGGTCTTGGGTTGGGCTCCTGTACCGGGTCGTGAGGGGGTTCTGGACTGGGTATTGGCATCTGGAGGGTATTGAAGGTGTAGGTGTAGATGTTGATGAATACCTGCACTGGGAGAGTAGAAGGGAAATGAGAGTGATGAAGAGAGAGAGAGAGAGAGAAAGGAGGGAAGGAGACAGAGAAAGAGGCTAAAGAAGAAGAAAAAGAAGAGAATGTTTAAGTAAACATGGAAAATACAAAATAGACTGAGAATATAATCTCCCTAGAATGTTAGGTAATTATTCTTGAGCTAGAGCGAGGCACCTCCTGTCTCTACAACAACATATACACACACACGTGTGTGTGCAACACTTGCCTAGCTTTATCCTGGAGACGTTTCGCCCACCAGTGCTGTTATCAGTCCAAAACAGACGTTGGAAGATGCTGAAAGGTAATTTGAGGGGTTGGTCAGTCCCTCAGTCTTGACAATAGAAGATCAGTCCCTCTGCCTTGACAATAGGTCAGTCCCTCTGCCTTGACAATAGAAGAGTCAATCCTTCAGTCTTGACAACAGAGGGGTCAATCCCTCAGGCTTGACAACAGAGGGGTCAATCCCTCAGGCTTGACAACAAAGGGGTCAATCCCTCAGCCTTGACAATTTCTTGAGTCAAAACTTCTCTAAGGCATCAAGACGAACCATAGAGGGCAAAATTTTTTTTAGGCTTGTTTCTTGAAAGTCTCCTGTTAAAATATCCAGAATATTATTAAGCTATTATAGTGATTTACGAAGACGTTTTGCGACTTTTCGAAGGAAAGAAGAGAGACGAAGGTTGTGTATAAAGAAGGAGAAGCGGTGATGGATAGTCTCCTGCACCAGACGTACTTGGCCCCCTCCTCAGGCAAAAACATTTTTTTTTCCTCAGCGCTGCCATCACTCTGTTATCTTAGATAATAACTCAGTTATTACCCCTGAATCATCACTCTGTTATCTTAGATTATTCAGTTATTACCCCTGAACCATCACTGTTATCTTAGATAATAACTCAGTTATTACCCCTGAATCATCACTCTGTTATCTTAGATAATTCAGTTATTACCCCTGAACCATCCCTGTTATCTTAGATAATAACTCAGTTATTACCCCTGAACCATCACTCGGAAGATTTAGCCTTAATAAATATCCTAATGTGGCATCTATATCCGTGTTATTGACCATTTACACCGTGTTAAGGGCCATTTACATCCTGTTGAGGATCATTTACACCGTGTTGAGGACCATTTACACCGTGTTGAGGACCATTTACACCGTGTTGAGGACCATTTACACCGTGTTGAGGACCATTTACACAGTGTTTTGGTTACTATGGACTGCGTGGAGAGCATGTCTAGTGGTCAGCGCATTGGTGCGCCTTTTGACACCCGCTCTAAGGATTTTAAAACTCTGTGAGGACAAGTGGTGACACTAGGTGGTTCAACTGCAGTATTTCATATGACTGTGTGTTCTTTGGAGCCAAGATAAACTGCTCTTGGTGGGTCACTGATATGTTTAGTATGTGTTTCCTCTCGGAGGTGAATTACTGCAGCATACTGGGGAGTCGTGGTGTTCCTTGGTTGATCTTTCTGAGTTTATTTGTGGATAGTTTATGTTGCCTGATCTGGGGCCAGGAAACAATGGGTTTGTGCCTACCAGGCTTGGTAGGTAACGCTCTCGCTTCACACACTGAGTGCCCATGGTTCGATCCCCGTCAAGGGTGGAACATTGGGCGTGTTTCCTTACACCTGTTGTTCCGTTCACCTAGCAAGTAGGTACCTGGGTGTTAGTCGACTGATGTGGGTCGCATCCTGGGGAACAAGACTGAGGACTCCAGTGGAAATAAGACAGACAGTCCCTCGATGACGCATTGCTTTTCTTGGGTTATCCTGGGTGACTAACCCTCCGGGATTAAAAATCGAAACGAAATCTTATCTTATCTCTTACCTCTACCACTACTTCTTTTTCTTCCTCTCTTGGTCCCGTCCCTGTCCCCCCTCGCTTATATATACTGGCTCCATCACTCTCTCGTGTCAGTGTGACTTTGTAAATGGTCCAAGTCGGAGCGAAACGTCGTCGTAGGCTTGTCTCTCCTACATGCGGGTGGTTTGTGTGTTCGGGGAGTGACCTTCTTGCTGGTTTCACTCTCACTGGTCAGGCTGGTTTCACTCTCACTGGTGAGGCTGGTTTCACTCTCACTGGTGAGGCTGGTTTCACTCTCACTGGTGAGGCTGGTTTCACTCTCACTGGTGAGGCTGGTTTCACTCTCACTGGTGAGGCTGGTTTCACTCTCACTGGTGAGGCTGGTTTCACTCACTGGTGAGCTGGTTTCACTCACTGGTGAGGCTGGTTTCACTCTCACTGGTGAGGCTGGTTTCACTCTCACTGGTGAGGCTGGTTTCACTCTCACTGGTGAGGCTGGTTTCACTCTCACTGGTGAGGCTGGTTTCACCTGTTTCGCTGTCCAGTGTCTAGGGAGTGTGTCGCAGCCTCACGACACACTCGTGTTCTTGGAACATCCTCCTGTCCTTGGAACATCCTCCTGTCCTTGGAACATCCTCCTGTCCTTGGAACATCCTCCTGTCCTTGGAACATCCTTCTGTCCTTGGAACATCCTTCTGTCCTTGGAACATCCTCCTGTCCTCTTCCTTACGAAAGAATCCACGTACAGGTGTGCTGGTCACGTGTGTCTGGCGACAGCTGTCAGATGACCTGACGTCTTCTCCTGTTCTCCACCAGTCACTTGTTTTCTCCTCTATATATACACACTGTGTTCTCTCATATTATCAAGGTTCCAGTGATCACGGTCCCAGGAGCGAAATGTTTACAATAAAGGTGTCCTAAGTGTGTTATACACTTGTATCCTTTCATCCATATTGCTGGTACCTTTATACTCTTTATATTCAAGAAAGATTATCATAGCTATACACCTGGAGGGAGTATATCAGTGTATATACACTGATATATATATATATATATATATATATATATATATATATATATATATATATATATATATATATATATATATAATAACAACAATAATGATAATAATAATTATTATAATAAATCATCTGAAAACCTATTAAATTACTATTAGTGAAGATTTATATGTAAGATTCTTGATGCCTCCTTTGAGGGAGTCCATAAGACTCCTCCTCCTCCTCCGTCGATCACCATGCCCAGCCCTTTTAGGGCAGGGTAGGTGCCAAGGCTGGAGCTTGCTGCCATCTGCAGCTCTCAAGCCTGCCCTTCCTGTTAGGGAAGGTGGCAGACCAGAGAGGCCTAGCATCTATCTACCTCCATGCCTTGTGCTGGTGGGGAATGTGGCTAGGCCTGGGGACAGTTGGTCCCGCCGATGAGGGGTATCCCCTCCCATGGGAGACATAGGTCTCTGACACTCCCACGCCAGGGAGCCGGAGCCGGGTCGCCATCTGGTAAAGACCCGGGCTGGGAGAATTCCCTGTTAATCAACTCCTCCTCCTCCTCTTCTTCTTTCTCCTCCTCCTCTTGTTCTTCCTCCTTCCTCCGTCACATCGCATTAAAACTTCTCACTCCACAAGAACGCTAACAACACTTTTATGGATCCTCAACAAATTGCTGCAAAAAAGATAAGCTAATATAGTCTATCCTGTATATATATATATATATATATATATACATACACAATATATATATTGTGTGTATATATATAAAGGTGACAACGCCCTCGGAAACGACCTCTGTGACGCGACCAAACAAGGGCGAGTTTAGCATCTCCCTTACACCGTGCGGGTAGAGTGGCGGCTCCCTTACACCGTGCGGGTAGAGTAATGAACTATGAATATTAATACAAGGGTGGGTGAAGACAGTGTTTGAGCAGGGTATACTGGTATACCTAACTGGGTATGTTTACCATGCCTGGGGCCCTGCCAAGAATGCCACGGTAAATATAATGCTGGAAAATTGGTCTATAGTAAATGTTTGGATTTTTTTCGTTATTTGTGAGTAGACACACACCCGCACACACACACACACACTCACACACACACAGAGTAGTCAGGAAGTGGAATGGACTAGAGAAAGATATAGTGGAGGCAGGAACCATACATAGTTTTAAGACAAGGTATGATAAAGCTCATGGAGCAGGGAGAGCAGAGACCCAGTAGCAGACAGCGAAGAGGCGGGGCCAGGAGCTGAGTCTCGACCCCTGCAACCACAATTAGGTGAGTACAATTAGTTGAGTACACACACACACCCGCACACATACACACCCGCACACATACACACCCGCACACACACACACACCCGCACACACAGGGACGTTAGGAAGTTAGGACGTTAGGAAGTATTTCTTTAGCCACAGAGTGGTCGGGAAGTGGAATAGTTTGGGAAGCGATGTAGTGGAGGCAGGATCCATTCATAGCTTTAAGAAGAGGTATGATAAAGCTCATGGCGCAGGGAGAGTGACCCAGTAGCGACCAGTGAAGAGGCGGGGCCAGGAGCTATGACTCGACCCCTGCAACCACAACTAGGTGAGTACAACTAGGTGAGTACACACACACGTCTGGCAGTGTAAGAGACTGCATACACACGACCCAGCTTCAGAGAGCCAGGACTTCCAGACAACCTCCTGGGTCACTCCAGCACCGGGATTGACCTCATAGATACCGGAGATTTAACCTCGAGTACCAAATACCTCCGCCACTCACTACGAGTACTGTGTGAGTGAAGAAAGGTAACAGACGACTCTGTTAGGTTGGAGATGACTCGAAGTGTCGTACACACAGGACCAAAGACAACTTTTCAACTGAAGACTTGTAGTGTCACAGCTACAGGGCGTCTACGACACTTGTAGCGAACTGCTACATCACTTTTGTGCTGAAGTAGACTAGCTTTGCCCTTGTGATAGGGCTGCCCCCTCTCATAGGGCTGTAAAGGGTACTTCACTTGTACAAACTCCGACACACCCTGGGGTGTCAGGGATGTGTCACCATCTATCAACGACCCGTGTCAAGACTTCCTTCCTGGAGAACACATTATCATTATCATCATTGAACTTCAAATTCATTGAAGTTCTGGAGCTGAACAAACACCAAGGCTACATGACTGATCACCTCAAACTTACGTCTCAGGACTGAGGGACTGACCACCTCATATCTACAATGTCTACGACTTATGTTGTCATCTCTGCACCTTAACCGAAAAAGCCTGCCGAGCAGGCGAAGCGTCTCGTCAAAACATATACCCAAGTGTTGTACATGTGTCTTATTCGTCAATTTATGGTATCATATATCATTAATACACTAATACACATCCTCCTGGCATGCAACCTTCAAACATACAGAGCATCAAACTAAGGCATAATACCTGAGTACTCCCTGGGCCTCGGTATTTATCTTTTATAATACACAACTAATTACCCCATGAGGTTCGGTTATTAAGGCAAAATACGAAATATTTCGTGCCCTTGTAAATAATTTCCTGGATAACAGAGAGTGTTGGGAAGACTGTGTGAGAAAGAGAGGCTATAAAATACTTGTTCTTGAGTTCCATATTACGTAGTTCCTTTATAGTCACGAAGCTAATGTGCTATAGTGTCTTATTTGTATGATATACAGTGTATTGTGTGAGGTGGTGACGGCAGTGTATTGTATTGTGTGAGGTGGTGAAGGCAGTGTGTTGTATTGTGTGAGGTGGTGAAGGCAGTGTATTGTATTGTGAGGTGGTGAAGGCAGTGTATTGTATTGTGTGAGGTGGAGTGATTGTAGGTGAGTTGGCAGTGTATTGTATTGTGAGGTGGTGAAGGCAGTGTATTGTATTGTGAGGTGGTGAAGGCAGTGTATTGTATTGTGTGAGGTGGTGAAGGCAGTGTATTGTATTGTGTGAGGTTGTGAAGGCAGTGTATTGTATTGTGAGATGGTGAAGGCAGTGTATTGTATTGTGTGAGGTGGTGAAGACAGTGTATTGTATTGTGAGGTGGTGAAGGCAGTGTATTGTATTGTGTGAGGTTGTGAAGGCAGTGTATTGTATTGTGAGATGGTGAAGGCAGTGTATTGTATTGTGAGATGGTGAAGGCAGTTTATTGTATTGTGTGAGGTGGTGAAAGCAGTGTATTGTATTGTGTGAGGTGGTGAAGGCAGTGTATTGTATTGTGAGATGGTGAAGGCAGTGTATTGTATTGTGTGAGGTGGTGAAGACAGTGTATTGTATTGTGAGGTGGTGAAGCAGTGTATTGTATTGTGGAGGTGGTGAAGGCAGTGTATTGTATTGTGAGGTGGTGAAGGCAGTGTATTGTATTGTGAGGTGGTGAAGGCAGTGTATTGTATTGTGTGAGGTGGTGAAGGCAGTGTATTGTATTGTGAGGTGGTGAAGGCAGTGTATTGTACTGTGTGAGGTGGTGAAAGCAGTGAATTAAGTTATGTACAGTGAGAAATACACACCTTTTGGTGTATATACCATTTTTTCTTCTTTCTAGCCCTCCTCATCTTATTCTTCTTTCTCGCCCTCATCTTATTCTTCTTCCTCCTCCTCCTCATCTTATTCTTCTTCCTCCTCCTCCTCATCTTATTCTTCTTCCTCCTCCTCCTCATCTTATTCTTCTTCCTCCTCCTCCTCATCTTCATCTATTCTTCAGATCTTTGAAAAATAAACATAAATAAAGAGCAAGACGAGAAAGTTGATAAAGTAGAAGCGGCACTTTAGTGGCGCCATCTGTTGCGCTAATTCACAGTTAACAGCGGAGACTTGATCATCAGGACACAGCTGGCGCTGCTTCCCAGCTGTCTTACTAGTGTTAAAACTTATGAGAGAGCGGGAGAGAGAGAGAGAGAGAGAGAGAGAGAGAGAGAGAGAGAGAGAGAGAGAGAGAGAGAGAGAGAGAGAGAGAGAGAGAGAGAGAGAGAGAGAGAGAGAGGCAAAAACTGTCGTAACAAATGCTATATATATATATCAATAACTACACTGCACTAGCCAGTGTGTGTGTGTACTCACCTAATTGTAGTTGCAGGGGTCGATTCATAGCTCCTCTTCACTGGTTGCTACTAGGTCCTCTCTCTCCCTGCTCCATGAGCTTTATCATACCTCGTCTTAAAGCTATGTATGGTTCCTGCCTCCACTACATCAATTGCTAGACTATTCCACTTCCTGACTAATCTATGGCAGAAGAAATACTTCCTAACATCCCTTTGACTCATCTGAGTCTTCACCTTCTAATTGTGCCCCCTTGTTTCTGTGTCCCCTTTCTGGAACATCCTGTCTCTATCCACCTTGTCTATTCCTCGCAGTATTTTGTATGTCGTTATCATGTCTCCCCTAACCCTCCTGTCCTCCAGTGTCGTCAGGCCGATTTCCCTTAACCTTTCTTCGTAGGACATTTCCCTTAGCTCTGGAACTAACCTTGTTGCAAACCTTTGCACTTTCTCTAATTTCTTGACGTGCTTGTGTGTGTGTGCATATGTGTGTGTGTGTGTGTGTGTGTGTGTGTGTAAAACGAAGGTTTACCAAATCGTAAAAACATTGAGATGTCATATTAAACCAGCAGCAGCAGCAGTTGTGTTGTTTTATGTCACAGCACCTTACGTCATCCCAGCCAGCCTGGCAGAAAGCCAGTCAGCCAGATAACCAGCCAGCCAACCAGCCAGCCAGCTAGCCAGCCAGCCAGCCAGCCAGCCAGCCAGTCTGCCAGCCAGTCAGCCAACCAACCAGCCAGCCAGCCAGTCAGCCAGCCAGTCAGCCAGCTAACCGGCCGGCCGGCCAGCCAGCCAGGCAGCCAGCCAGCCAGGCAGCCAGCCAGCCAGCCAGCCAATCCCTCCTGGAAGAAATCAATAATATAACCCGTTATTAACAGCATTGTTCCTCCCACAACACGGTATAATATCTCCGGGTCATGTAAAGTAGAACTTTTTCAGTCACGAAATATTTATACTCGATAAATTCACAGAACACTGAGCAAAAAAAATACAATTTTAATAACAGAAAACAAATGTAATACAGCATAATTTATGCCACTGTATATATACGAAATATACATATACAATTACGTGAATTGTTTAAGAATCACAAATTCTGAAAGTTCAAAGAAAGAAAATCTATTGTTTGGTTGATCTATTAAAAGGAATATATGTATATCTATCGTGTATATTCTCTCACAGAGATGTATATATATATATATATATATATATATATATATATATATATATATATATATATATATATATATATATAGAGAGAGAGAGAGAGAGAGAGAGAGAGAGAGAAGGTTCAATAGACGATTAATGTTTATAGTTCACAAACACTACAAACATAGGTTTAGAAAAACACGTAAGCAAACATTAGGACATACGTATTTATTAGAAAACGTTTCGGTTGAAATTTAGTATGTATAGGGGGAGAGTGAGGTGTGAGTGACGCTGGTGACCTGAAGAATGCCATGTTGGGATGAGGACGGGTAGACGATGAGATCATGTGACTCCTGTGTTGCTGGGTTGGTGGTGCTCTGCCTGCTTGAGTATCATGTATGCAAATGTTTTAGAAATTTTGTGGTTTCCAGTGTTACGTTCTATTGTGTCGGTGACGGCGATTAGCGAGGCTTCTAGACACCGTCGGCGTCTAAGGTCTGGTTCGGTGAGAACGAGTTGTGCCTCATCCCAGTTCATCAAATGCCCCGTGGAGTCTCTGTGGAGGACACAGGCGTACCGTCGTCTCTATTACTAGCATTTCGATGCTCGTTCAGGCGGACCGCAAGATCTCTGCCTGTTACGCCTACATATTTCTTGGTACAGTATCCACAGGGGATGGTGTAGACGCTTGCTGTGGAACTTAGAGGTATGAGGCTGCGTTTCGTAGTGAGGTCTTTGATAGATTATGTGTTTATGGTGGAAACATTTATGTTACTCTTAGCAAGTACTTGGAGAGTATTCGTGGCAACATCACAACCTGGGAGCACTATGAACAGCTTAGGAGGCTGTTCCATGGGCGGTTTGAGGATAGCTTGTGCCTCAAGTCTGCAATCTCATATGTATGTTAGAAGTAATCAAGGTCCCTGGACCGAAACGTTTTCTTATAGATATGTCCAAGTGTTTGCTTACATGTTCTTATAAACCAACTTGTCGGTTTTATTATCAAGGTTTATTAATTTAGTCGCAGGGAGAAACATGCTGGACACAGTTTCGCTCGTCTTATTCTGTCCTCACATAAAGGCGACATAATCTTCAAGCATGAGACACATGTGCAACACCTGGGTGTCTTTACTTCAAGACGTTTCGCCCACCAGCGGCTTTATCAGTTCAGTGCAGAGAAGATATACGAAGACTGTGGAAGATGAGGTAGTCAGTCCCTCCTCAGTCTGGCAGAACTATACACAAGAGACAGTGGAAGATGGGTGAGTCAGTCGCTCAGTCTGGCAGAACTATACACAAGAGACAGTGGAAGATGGGGGAGTCAGTCCCTCATTCTGGCAGAACTATACACAAGAGACAGTGGAAGATGGGGAGTCAGTCCCTCAGTCTGGCAGAACTATACACAAGAGACAGTGGAAGATGGGGGAGTCAGTCCCTCAGTCTGGCAGAACTATACACAAGAGACAGTGGAAGATGGGGGAGTCAGTCCTCAGTCTGGCAGAACTATACACAGGAGACAGTGGAAGATGGGGGAGTCAGTCTGGCAGAACTATACACAAGAGACAGTGGAAGATGGGAGTCAGTTCCTCAGTCTGGCAGAACTATACACAGAGACAGTGGAAGATGGGGAGTCAGTCCTCAGTCTGGCAGAACTATACACAAGAGACAGTGGAAGATGGGGGAGTCAGTCCTCAGTCTGGCAGAACTATACACAAGAGACAGTGGAAGATGGGGAGTCAGTCCTCAGTCTGGCAGAACTATACACAAGAGACAGTGGAAGATGGGGGTCAGTCCCTCAGTCTGGCAGAACTATACACAGGAGACAGTGGAAGATGGGGAGTCAGTCCTCAGTCTGGCAGAACTATACACAAGAGACAGTGGAAGATGGGGAGTAGTCCTCAGTCTGGCAGAACTATACACAAGAGACAGTGGAAGATGGGGAGTCAGTCCCTCAGTCTGGCAGAACTATACACAAGAGACAGTGGAAGATGGGGAGTCAGTCCTCATTCTGGCAGAACTATACACAAGAGACAGTGGAAGATGGGGAGTCAGTCCCTCAGTCTGGCAGAACTATACACAAGAGACAGTGGAAGATGGGGAGCAGTTCTCAGTCTGGCAGAACTATACACAGGAGACAGTGGAAGATGGGGAGTCAGTCCTCAGTCTGGCAGAACTAAACACAAGAGACAGTGGAAGATGGGGAGTCAGTCCTCAGTCTGGCAGAACTATACACAAGAGACAGTGGAAGATGGGGGAGTCAGTCTGGCAGAACTATACACAGGAGACAGTGGAAGATGGGGAGTCAGTCCCTCAGTCTGGCAGAACTATACACAAGAGACAGTGGAAGATGGGGGAGTCAGTCTGGCAGAACTATACACAAGAGACAATGGAAGATGGGGAGTCAGTCCCTCAGTCTGGCAGAACTATACACAAGAGACAGTGGAAGATGGGGGAGTCAGTCTGGCAGAACTATACACAAGAGACAGTGGAAGATGGGGGAGTCAGTCTGGCAGAACTATACACAAGAGACAGTGGAAGATGGGGGAGTCAGTCTGGCAGAACTATACACAAGAGACAGTGGAAGATGGGGGAATCAGTCTGGCAGAACTATACACCTAAGAGACAGTGGGAAATGGAGGGAATCAGTCTGGCAGAACTATGACTAACAGTCTAGTTACAAGAGACAGTGGAAGATGGGGAACTGCAGTTCCTGGCACAGAACTATACACAAGAGACAGTGGAAGATGGGGGAAGTCTCAGTTCAGAGCATGGAGAGAACATCTGCAACAAAAAGAGACAGTGGAAGATGGGGGAATCAGTCTGGCAGAACTATACACAAGAGACAGTGGAAGATGGAGGAATCAGTCTGGCAGAACTATACACAAGAGACAGTGGAAGATGGGGGAATCAGTCTGGCAGAACTATACACAAGAGACAGTGGAAGATGGGGGAATCAGTCTGGCAGAACTATACACAGAGACTGGAAGAGGGACAGTCTGGCAAACTATACAAAAAGGGCAGTGAGAACATGGAGGGAATCAGTCTGGCAGAACTATACACAAGAGACAGTGGAAGATGGGGGAATCAGTCTGGCAGAACTATACCGAGACAGTGGAGATGAGGGATCAGTCTGGCAGAACTATAAAAGAGACAGTGGAAGATGGGAATCAGTCTGGCAGAACTATCACAAGAGACAGTGGAAGATGGGGGAATCAGTCTGGCAGAACTATACACAAGAGACAGTGGAAGATGGGGGAATCAGTCTGGCAGAACTAGCTGGAACTGGAAGAACGTGATTATCATGAAAAACTGTAACTGGTAGAAGAAGAATAACAGGAATAACGGGAACAACAGGAATAACGAAGATAGCAGGAATAACAGGAATAACAGAAATAAAATGAATAACAGGAACAACAATAATAACAATAATAACAGGGACAACAGGAATAACAGGAACAACAGGAATAACAGGAACAACAAGAATAACAATAATAACAGGGACAACAGGAATAACATGAACAACAGGAATAACAGGAACAACAAGAATAACAATAATAACAGGGACAACAGGAATAACAGGGACAACAGGAATAACAGGAATAACAGGAATAACAGGACCAACAGGAACAACGGGAACTGAGGAAAAACTCTGGAAATATTTAATTATTTTTTGCTCACATTTTGAATTATAATTAAAACAGAAAATGAGAAGTGTTGATGATCTGTCTCTGTCTTTGTCTGTCTCTGTCTCTCTATGTCTCTGTCTGTATGTCTGTCTGTCTCTCTCTGTCTCTGTCTCTCTATGTCTCTGTCTCTCTATGTCTCTGTTTCTGTCTCTGTCTCTCTCTCTCTCTCTATGTCTATGTCTCTGTCTCTGTCTCTGCTCTCTCTCTCTCTCTCTCTCTCTCTCATGGGAGGAGTTATACAGCTGGTGTATCGCCACCAGCTGTATATCACGGGGGTCACAGGTGGCTGCTTGCTGTGTGTGTGTGTGTGTGTGTATGTTTGTGGGTGTGTGTATGTTTGTCTGTGTGTGTGTGTGTGTGTGTGTGTGTGTGTGTGTGTGTGTTTGTGTGTGTGTGTATTTGTGTGTACTCACCTAATTCTGGTTGCAGGGGTCGAGACTCAGCTCCTGGCCCCGCCTCTTCGCTGTCCGCTACTGGGTCTCTGCTCTCCCTGCTCCATGAGCTTTATCATACCTTGTCTTAAAACTATGTATGGTTCCCGCCTCCACTATTTCGTTCGCTAGACTATTCCACTTCCTAACTACTCTATGGCTGAAGAAGTGCTTCCTAACATCCCTTTGACTCATCTGAGTCTTCAGCTTCCAGTTGTGTCCCCTTGTTTCTTTGTTCCCTCTCTGGAACATCCTGTCACTATCTACCTTGTCGATTCCCTGCAGTATTTTGTATGTCGTTATCATGTCTCCTCTAACCCTTCTGTCCTCCAGTGTTGTTAGTCCTATTTCCCTCAACCTTTCTTCATAGGACAGACCCCTGAGTTGTGGAACTAACCTTGTCGCAAACCTTTGCACTTTCTCTAATTTCTTGACGTGCTTGACCAGGTGTGGGTTCCATACTGGTGCTGCATACTCTAGTATGGGCCTGACGTACACGGTGTACAGTGTCTTAAACGATTCCTTGTTAAGGTAACGGAACGCTAATCTTAGGTTTGCCAGTCGCCCATATGCTGCCGCGGTTATCTGGTTGATGTGTGTTTCCGGAGACGTACTTGGCGTTATACTCACCCCAAGGTCTTTCTTATTTGATGAGGTTTGTAGCCTTTGTCCACCTAGCCTGTACTCTGTCAGCGGTCTTCTTTGCCCTTCTCCGATCTTCATGACTTTGCATTTGGTGGGGTTAAATTCGAGAAGCCAGTTGCTAGACCAGATGTCAAGCTTGTCCAGATCTGTTTGAAGTCCTGCTTGGTCCTCTTCCGATGTGATTCTCCTCATTAATTTCACATCATCTGCGAACAGAGACACTTCTGAGTCTATCCCGTCCGTCATGTCATTCACATATACCAAGAATAACACTGGTCCTAGGACTGACCCCTGCGGTACACCGCTCGTCACCGGCGCCCACTGTGATACCTCATCACGCACCATGACCCGTTGTTGCCTCCCTGTGAGGTATTCCCTGATCCATTCCAGTGCCTCCTGTTACCCTGTTGTATGCACTTGTCTGTGTATTGTGTGTGTGTGTGATGTGTGTGTAGTGTGTTGCTGTGTACGCTGTGTATGTGTGTGTGTGTGTGTGTGTGTGTGTGTGTGTGTGTGTGTGTGTGTGTGTGTGTGTGTGTATGTGTGTGTGTGTATGTGTGTGCGTGACACAAGATCTGTCCCACAAGGCACAGTACTCGCCCCCATCCTGTTCCTCATCTTCATATCAGACATAAACAGAGATGTAATCCACAGCACCGTGTCATCCTTTGCAGACGATACTAGGATCTGTATGAGACTGCCATCTATTGAGGACACGGTTAACCTCCCAAGAAGATATAAAGCAAGTTTTCCAATGGGCAACGGAGAACAATATGATGTTCAATGAAGACAAATTCCAACTACTCCGTTATGGAAAACTGGAGGAAATAATAACTAGAACAGAGTATACTACAAACTCTGATCATAGAATAGAGAGGAAAAATAATGTGAGGGACCTGGGAGTGGTAATGTCTGAGGATCTCACTTTCAAGGATCACAACAGTGCCACGATCACAACTGCAAAGAAAATGATAGGATGAATAATGAGAACGTTTAAAACAAGAGATGCCAAGCCAGTGATGATCCTTTTCAAATCACTTGTTCTCTCTAGGCTGGAATACTACTGTACATTAACATCTCCGTGCAGATCTAGGGAGTGTACAGAGAAGTTTACTGCACATATAAGTTCTATTAAACATATTAAACACCTCAACTCCTGGGAACGCTTGGAAGCACTTAACTTGTACTCGCTGGAACACAGGCGAGAGAGATATATCATAATCTACACTTGGAAAATCCAGAAAGAATGGTACCGAATCTGCTCACAGAAATCATTCCCTACGAAAATAAAAGACTGGGCAGGCGATGTAAAATACCCCAATGAAAAGTAGGGACACCATTGGTACACTAAGAGAAAACACCATAAGTATCCGGGGCCCAAGACTGTTCAACAGCCTCCCACAATACATAAGGGAAATTATCAATAGGTCCTTGGCTGCCTTCAAGAGGGAGCTGGACAGATACTTAAAGTCTGTGCCGGGTCTTCCGGGCTGTGGTTCGTACGTCGGACTACGTGCGGCCAGCAGTAACAGCCTGGTTGATCAGGCCCTGATCCACCCGGACACCTGGTCGTAGACAGGGCCGTGGGAGCGTTGATACCCGGAATACCCTCCAGGTAGACAGGATTTTCCGTCCCTGAAACCGTGCTGGTTGTCGTTGATAAGCTCATTCCTTTCTAGGTGCTCCACCACTCTTCTGATAATCTTCTCCATGACTTGCATACTATACATGTCAGTGACACTGGTCTGTAGTTTAGTGCTACGTGTCTGTCTCATTTTTTAAAAACTGGGACTACATTTGCTGATTTCCATGCCTCAGGTAGTCGCCCTGTTTCGATAGACGTGTTGAAGATTGTTGTTAGTGGTACACATAGCTCCTCTGCTCCCTCTCTCAGAACCCATGGAGAGATGTTATCCGGTCCCATCGCCTTTGAGGTATCTAGCTCACTTAGCAGCCTCTTCACTTTCTCCTCGATTGTATGTATTGTGTCCAACACTTTATGATGTACCTCACCTCTG
This sequence comes from Cherax destructor, assembly GCA_009830355.1. Classification (NCBI taxonomy): domain Eukaryota; kingdom Metazoa; phylum Arthropoda; class Malacostraca; order Decapoda; family Parastacidae; genus Cherax; species Cherax destructor. The sequence continues at coordinate 231,170 of WNWK01000393.1, forward strand.
CATCTTTCCGGAGTCCCTTCAGTCTCCTCTGTGAACACTTCTTTGAATCTCATGTTGAGCTCCTCATATATTTTGCGGTCGTTTCTTGTGACCTCCCCTCCTTCCTTCCTCAGCCTGATTACCTGGTCCTTGACTGTTGTTTTCCTCCTGATGTGGCTGTACAACAGCTTGGGTCAGATTTGGCTTTCGCTGCTATGTCATTTTCGTATTGTCGTTGGGCCTCCTTCTTACCTGTGCATATTCATTTCTGGCTCTACGACTGCTCTCCTTATTCTCCTGGGTCCTTTACCTTCTGTACTTTTTCCATTCTCTAGCACACTTGGTTTTGGCCTCCCTGCACCTTTGGGTGAACCACGGGCTCATCCTGGCCTTCTCGTTATTTCTGTTACCCTTGGGTACAGACCTTTCTTCAGCTTCCTTGCATATTGTTGTCACGTATTCCATCATCTCATTTACTGACTTCCCTGCCAGTGCTCTGTCCCACTGAATCTCATGCAGAAAATTCTTCATGCCTCTGTAGTCCCTTCTCTTGTAGTTTGGCTTCGTTCATCCTGCTTCCCTCTCCATTTGTAACTTTACTATGTATTCGAAGCTCAGAACCACGTGGTCACTGGCCCCGAGGGGTCTTTTGTATGTGATGTCCTCAATATCTGCACTACTCAAGGTGAATACTAGGTCCAGTCTTGCTGGTTCATCCTCTCCTCTCTCTCTGGTAGTGTCCCTTACGTGTTGGTACATGAGGTTTTCCAGTACTACCTCCATCATCTTAGCCCTCCATGTTTCTGGGCCCCCATGTGGCTCCAGGTTCTCCAAGTCGATTTCCTTGTGGTTGAAGTCACCCATGATCAATAGCTTCGCCCTGCTCACTGGCCACTTCAGCCAGTGTGTCAACCATCCCTCTGTTACTCTCATCATACTCTTGCCTTGGCCTCCTGCTGTTCTGTGGTGGGTTATACATCACTGCAATTACCACCTTGGGACCTCCAGACTGTAGCATTTCTACTATGTAATCTCCTGCTTCTCCTCTGTCTCCTCTCTACAGCTCATCAAAATCCCATTGGTTTTTGATCAGCAGTGCCACTCCTCCACCCCCTTTGTTCCCTCTGTCTTTCCTCATGATCTGATATCCCGTTGAAAAGATGGCATCTGTTATCATCCCTGTGAGCTTGGTTTCTGTGAGAGCTATGATGTCCGGTGATGCCTCTTTGACTCTTTCGTGCCACTCCTCCCACTTCTTCGTTATTCCATCAGCGTTGGTTTACCTTACCTTCAGTTTATTATTATTAATTATTATTATTATTATTATTATTATTATTATTATTATTATTATTATTATTATTATTATTATTATTATTATTATTATAATTATTATTATTATTATTATTATTATTATTATTATTATTATTATTATTATTATTATTATTATTTTTATTATTATTATTATTATTAATTTTTATTATTATTATTATTTTTAATAATAAAAAATAATATTTTTATAATTTTACTAAAGATGTTACTGGTGTTACTACATTAACGAGAAGCGCAAGACCCGCACGGGGTCAATCAAGTTTGATCCGAGGAAAGGAAGGGCAGCTCCGATTACTTGCATCAAGAGCCCTTCATCAGCATCTAGGTACCTGGACGAACATGACTGTCACTGCAACGTTAATAACATAACTTGTTGGGGGAGGTGGAGGGGGGAGGGGGAGAGGGAGGGAGGGAGGGGGAGTGATGGAGTAGAGAGAGGGAGGGAGGAGAAGGAGGGAGGGAGGGAGGGGGAGGAGGAGAGGGAGGGAGGAAAAGGGGAGGGAGAGGGAGAGAGAGAGAGGAGAATTGGGAGAAAAGAGGAGAGGGAGGGAGGGGCAGGATAAGGGTGGGAGGGGTAGGTGAGGGTGGAGGGGATGGGGAAATAACCCCTGGAAACCTAGCACAGGTACATCACAGGTGGTACTGCAGGATGTACGATAGACGCTCTGGCAGCGTGTATCGTGTGTCAGGCAGCGGTATGGTAGTCTCTGGCAACGTGTATCGTGTGCCAGGCAGTGGTATGAGAGGCTCTGGCAGCATGTATCATGCGCCAGGCAGTGGTATGAGAGGCTCTGGCAGCATGTATCATGCGCCAGGCAGTAGTATGAGAGGCTCTGGCAGCATGTATTATGCGCCAGGCAGTGGTATGAGAGGCTCTGGCAGCATGTATCATGCGCCAGGCAGTAGTATGAGAGGCTCTGGCAGCATGTATTATGCGCCAGGCAGTGGTATGAGAGGCTCTGGCAGCATGCAACATGCGCCAGGCAGTGGTATGAGAGGTTCTGGCAGCATGTGTCATGCGCCAGGCAGTTGTGTGGGAGACTCTGGCAGCATGTCGTGTGCCAGGCAGCGGTATGAGATACTCTGGCAGCAAGTATCATGCACCAGGCAGCTGTGTGACAAGCTTCCGGCAGCGTGTATCGTGCGGCGGGCAGGTGTGTGGAAGAGGGTGTCCCTGGACACATGTTTGCAGCATCTCAGTGGGTGAGCGGCGGCCGTGTGTGTCACATCTCCCGCTGCTGGTACAGACGGCGCTCCACGCTGCCTCAGTAGAGTCCTCCCTGTGTATGTGTCTATGTATGGCTCCTCACAGTCACCTTTATGTCTATTAAACAGAAACTAAACCCAGCAGAAAAGTTCTTGCGAACCCGTGTTTGTGTTTTATAAAGGTTATTATGAGTGTTTTAGGACAAGAACGGTTTAACTTGCTCTAGAAAAGTTGACCTTTCACACCTTATTAACATTGAATATTAGTGTAGTAACTACAAGCAGGGGATTTAACAAGTTATAAATCCTACAGTAACTACAAGCAGGGGATTTAACAAGTTCTAAATCCTACAGTAACTACAAGCAGGGGATTTAACAAGTTCTAAATCCTACAGTATCTACAGGTAGGGGATTTAACAAGTTCTAAATCCTACAGTATCTACAAGCAAAGGATTTAACAAGTTCTAAGTCCTACAGCATCTACAAGTAGGGGATTTAACAAGTTCTAAATCCTACGGTAACTACAAGCAGGGGATTTAACAAGTTCTAAATCCTACAGTAACTACAAGCAAGGGATTTAACAAGTTCTAAATCCTACGGTAACTACAAGCAGGGGATTTAACAAGTTCTAAATCCTACAGTAACTTTAAGCAAGGGATTTAACAAGTTCTAAATCCTACAGTATCTACAAGCAGGGGATTTAACAAGTTATAAATCCTATGGTAACTACAAGCAGGTGATTTAACAAGTAATAAATCCTACAGTAACTATAAGCAGGGGATTTAACAAGTTCTAAATCCTACAGTATCTACAAGCAAGAGATTTAACAAGTTCTAAGTCCTACAGCATCTACAAGTAGATGATTTAACAAGTTCTAAATCTTACAGTATCTACAAGCAGGGGATTTAACAAGTTCTAAATCCTACGATAACTATAAACAGGGGATTTAACAAGTTCTAAATCCTACAGTAACTATAAGCAGGGGATTTAACAAGATATAAATCTTAAAGTAACTACAAGCAGGGGATTTAACAAGATGTAAATCTTAGTCACTACAAGCAGGGGATTTAACAAGATATAAATACTACAGTTACTAAAATAAGAGGATTTAACAAGGTCTAAATCCTACAGTTACTACAAGCAGGGGATTTAACAAGACATAAATCCTACAGCAACAGCCGGTAGGTAGCATTTATATCAACATTCTTCTGTAATTACAGGTGGGAAAACCCTATAAATCCTACAGTATCTGCAGGCAGGGAAAATTAATCCTACAGTAACTACAAGTAGATAAATCCTTTATTAATCCTACAGTAACCACTGGTAAATCCTATATAAATCCTACAGTACTACAGGTAAATCCTAAAGTAACTACATGTATATAAATATTATATAAATCCTACAGTAATTACAGGCAGATAAATCTTATAAAAATCATACAGTAACTACAGGTAAATCCTATATAAATACTACAGTAACTGTAGATAAATTCAATATGAATCCTACAGTAACTACGTTCAGATAAATCCCATATAAATCCTACAGTAACTACACGGAACACATGTAAATTACTCTTGATCCGAGGAATGGGAGCCGTACTCTTCTTCACTGCATCAAACCTATCATTCTCCAGGCGCTGGATGACTCCTACGAGTTTAGTGCTTCTTCAATACTACTGCTATTACTACTACTACTACTACTACTACATAATAATAATAATAACAACAATAATAATAACAACAATAATAATAATAACAATAATAATACAACAATAATAATAACAACACACAACAACAACAATAATAATAATAATAATAATAATAATAATAATAATAACAACAACAACAACAACAACAACAACAACAACAACAACAACAACAACAACAACAACAACAACAACAACAACAACAACAACAACAACAACAACAACAACAACAATAATAATAATAATAATAATAATAATAATAATAAAAATAATAATAACAACAACAACAACAACAACAACAACAACAACAACAACAATAATAATAATAATAATAATAATAATAATAATAATAATAATAATAAAATAACATCACCAACAACAACAACAACAATAATAATAATAATAATAATAATAATAATAATAATAATAATAATAATAATAATAATAATAATTTCCCCATTAAACATCACATCAAAGCGTCAAAAAGCTTAGTATCATTTTTTCGCTAGTTCTAAACTTCGCAAGTTGAGATGCGCTAAAATTTATCATGTTGAACGGCGTCTGGAAGCCGCCGCCGCCGCCGCCGCCGTCGGGACCGTGATCAAGGGAAACTAACCTTTACTATCAAAGGGGAATAGAGGCTATTTTAGCGTGTACTTTGTGCTGGAGCCAGCACCAGGTTCATCATCAAGGAAAAATTGACCTTTACGATCAAGGGAAACAGAGGCTATTTTAGCGTGTACGTTGCTCTGGAGCCACTACAATCAGGGATAAGGAACCTTATTGATGAGGAGGATAGAGGTTAGTTTAGCATGCAGTGTGCATCGCTGGGAAGATAATAATGAAAAATGAACCTTATAATCAGGAAAAATAAGGCTTTTTTAGTGAAGAAAATTAACACCTCTTAGGTCCCTTAAATCTGTTTAGCACTGTAGTGCTATTTAGTGATGCTATGTGATGCTGTGTGATGCTATGTGATGCTGTGTGATGCTATGTGATGCTATGTGATGCTGTGTGATGCTATATGATATGTGATGCTGTGTGATGTTATGTGATGCTATGTGGTGCTGTGTGATGCTATGTGATGCTATGTGGTGCTGTGTGATGCTATGTGATGCTGTGTGATGCTATATGATATGTGATGCTGTGTGATGTTATGTGATGCTATGTGGTGCTGTGATGCTATGTGATGCTATGTGGTGCTGTGTGATGCTATGTGATGCTGTGTGATGCTATGTGATATGTGATGCTGTGTGATGCTATGTGATGCTGTGTGAGGCTGTTATGCTATGTGATATGTGATGCTATGTGATATGTGATGCTATGTGCTCTTATGTGCTGGTATATGATGATGTGTGTTGGTATGTGCTGGTATATTTGAAGGGTGTTCCGGGGGTCAACGCCCCCGCGACCCGGTTCATGACCAGGCCTCGTGGTGGATCAGGGCCTGATCAACCAGGCTGTTACTGCTGGCCGCACGTAGTGCTAAATACGAAACACAGCCGGGCTAGTCAGGTATTGACTTTAGTTGTCTGTCCAGCTCCTTTTTGAAGACAGCCAGGGGTCTTGAAGACAGCCAGGAGTCTTGAAGACAGCCAGGGGTCTTGAAGACAGCCAGGAGTCTTAAAGACAGCCAGGGGTCTTGAAGACAGTCAGGGGTCTTGAAGACAGCCAGGAGTCTTAAAGACAGCCAGGGGTCTTGAAGACAGTCAGGAGTCTTAAAGACAGCCAGGGGTCTTGAAGACAGCCAGGGGTCTTGAAGACAGCCAGGGGCCTTGAAGACAGCCAGGAGTCTTGAAGACAGAAAGGGGTCTTGAAGACAGCCAGGGGACTTGAAGACAGCCAGGGGTCTTGAAGACAGCCATGAGTCTTGAAGACAACTAGGAGTTTTGAAGACAGCCAGGCGTCTTGAAGACAGCCAGGGGTCTTGAAGACAACTAGGAGTCTTGAAGACAGCCAGGCGTCTTGAAGACAGCCAGGAGTCTTGAAGACAGCCAGGCGTCTTGAAGACAGCCAGGGGCCTTGAAGACAGCAAGGAGTCTTGAAGACAGTCAAGGATCTTGAAGACAACTAGTAGTTTTGAAGACAGCCAGGCGTCTTGAAGACAGCCAGGGGCCTTGAAGACAGCAAGGAGTCTTGAAGACAGCCAGGGGTCTTGAAGACAACTAGGAGTTTGAAGCAGCCAGGAGTCTTGAAGACAGCCAGGGTCTTGAAGACACAGGAGTCTTGAAGGCAGCTCAGGAGTCTTGAAGACAGCCAGGAGTCTTGAAGACACCAGGGTCTTGAAGACAGCCAGGCGTCTTGAAGACAGCCAAAGGGGTCTTGAAGACAGCCAGGGTCTTGAAGACAGCCAGGGGCCTTGAAGACAGCAGAGTCTTGAAGACAGCCAGACCGGTTTGAAGACAGCCAGCGTCTTGAAGACAGCCAGGGTCCCTTTAAGACAGCAGGGTCTTGAAGACAACCAGGAGTTTGAAGACAGCCAGGAGTCTTGAAGACAGCCAGGGTCTTGAAGACAACCTAGAGAGGTCTTGAAGACAAGCGAGCCAGGGTCTTGAAGACAGCCATGGCAGGAGTCTTGAAGACAGCCAGGAGTCTTGAAGACAGCCAGGAGAGTCTTGAGTTAAGCAGCCGGAGTCTTAGCAGCCATGCTCTTGGGCCAGCCTAGCAGGGTTAAGAGGATGACAGCCAGGGTCTTGAAGACAACCAAGGGCCTTGAAGACAACAAGGAGTCTTGAAGACAGCCAGCGGTCTTGAAGACAGCCAGGGGTCTTGAAGACAGCCAGAGGTCTTGAAGACACCTGGAGGGTCTACTGGTAATCCCCATATGTATGGTGGGAGACAGTTGAACAGTCTTGGTGCCCTGACACTGTCTCTCAGCATGCTCTTGGGGAACCTGCTTGTGGGAGAGTTATGATACATTACTGTGGCTACAACATTTTGATCATCCCAGAGCATTACTACAATACCTGGTACTGTGTTATCTGGTACTGTGTTACCTGGTACTGTGTTACCTGGTACTGTGTTACCTGGTACTGTGTTACCTGGTATTGTGTTACCTGGTACTGTGTTACCTGGTACTGTGTTACCTGGTACTGTGTTACCTGGTACTGTGTTACCTGGTACTGTGTTACCTGGTACTGTGTTACCTGGTATTGTGTTACCTGGTACTGTGTTACCTGTACTGTGTTACCTGTACTGTGTTACCTGGTACTGTGTTACCTGGTACTGTGTTACCTGGTATTGTGTTACCTGGTACTGTTACCTTGTACTGTGTTACCTGGTACTGTGTAACCTGGTACTGTTACTTGATACTGTGTTACCTGGTACTGTTACCTTGTACTGTGTTACCTGGTACTGTGTAACCTGGTACTGTTACGTGATACTGTGTTACCTGGTACTGTTACCTTGTACTGTGTTAACTGGTATTGTTACCTGGTACTGTGTTATCTGATTTATATATATATATATATATATATATATATATATTAATATATATATATATATATATATATATATATATATATATATATTTGTACTCAATGAGTGATGGTGGTAGTAATATATGGTTGTGTAGTAGTAGTATTTAGTAATAGTAGTGTTGGTAATAGTGATTGTAGTACACTCACCTAGAGTGATGGGGCAGTGGTAATGGTGGTGGTTGTGGTGTATTGTAGTGGTGTGTGGTGTGTATGTGTGTGGTGGTAGTGTGAGTTGTGTGTGGTGGCTTGTCGTGTGTTGTGGTCGTGGGGTGTGGTCATGGTGGTTGTGGTGGTGTGGTCGTTGTTGTGTGTTGTGGTGGTGGTTGTGGTGGTGGGGGTGGTTGTGGTGGTGGTTGTGGTGGTGGTTGTGTTGTGGTGGTTGTGGTTGTGATTGTGGTGGTGGTTGTGGTGGTGGTTGTGGTGGTTGTGGTGGTGGTTGTGGTGGTTGTGGTGGTTGTGGTGGTGGTGGTGGTTGTGGTGGTTGTGGAAATGGTTGTGGTGGTGGTTGTGGTGGTGGTTGTGGTGGTTGTGGTGGTGGTTGTGGTGATGGTTGTGGTCGTTATTGTGGTGGTGATTGTGGTGTAGGTGGTGTGTGGTGGCTGTGGTGTGTGTGGTGGTGGTTGTGGTGTGGTTGGGTGGTGGTTGTGGTGGTGATTGTGGTGGTGGTTGTGGTGGTGGTGTGGTGGTGGTTGTGGTGGTGGTTGTGGTGGTGGTGGTGGTTGTGGTGGTGGTGGTGGTTGTGGTGGTGGTTGTGGTGGTGGTGGTGGTGGTGGTGTGGTTGTGGTGGTCAGAATGATTCTGTTGAGAGAGCGTCTCCCGTTAACGGTGTTTAATAACGACCGATCAACCACAATCCAAACAGAAAATCCCAGTCAGAGATATCACCAGAGTGGCGATCAACCTGACTGTTGCTGCCCAGAGCGCTCGCACACTCAACCAATCATCCAACTCATCATAAAACTGTTTAAACCACTGTTACAACAAATTAACTAACACCACAACCGTTGCTGCAGAACTGCAGCAGCAACAGCCTGAACATCTGGCGCGTATAATTCCAATTTATTTTTAATAATAATACTCAAAGCAGCAAATAATTTCACAATTCACGACAGGAGAAAAAACAAATATTTGGTTACAGATATTCAAATCACACGGGCATAAAATATACATTAATTCGGGTAAAAGAACAAAAAATGGCGTAGCAACTCCGTGTTATGAATTATATTTGAGGGTGGTGGTGGGTGGTGGTGGTGGGGTGGTGGTGGTGGTGGTGGTGGTGGGTGGTGTGGGGGTGGGTGGTGGTGGGTGGTGGTGGTGGTGGTGGGTGGTGGTGGTGGTGGGGTGTGGTGGGTGGTGGAGGTGAGTGGTGGTGGTGGTGGTGTGGTGGGTGGTGGTGGTGGGTGGTGGTGGGTGGTGGTGGTGGTGGAGGGTGGTGGTGGGTGGTGGAGGGTGGTGGGTGGTGGTGGTGGGTGGTGGTGGGTGGTGGGTGGTGGTGGAGGGTGATGACAGGTCAGAGAGCGTGGGTTGGATTGGGATCTGTAACATCTCTGCGGTAGGTCAAAGTCTCGTGACCGTGGCCTTGGTGAACCGGCACCCACCTTACTATGGCCCTCAGGTCACCTGAGCCCTGGTCCCCCGAAAGACTGGTGACAGCAACACGCAAGACTTCCACAGAGGTGAGATATCTGGGAAATTTAATATCTTGGGCAAGTGAAGAGTGGAAAATATTCAATGTAAATGCCTCTGACAATGGAATGTGCAAGACTCAGGTAGCTAGGCAATTGTAAACTTGAGACGTTATAGTGATTTAGGTGGGCTTAGTGGCTGGGTGGCTTTGGGGGTGCGGGGCTGGTGGTGTGGGGCTGGTGGTGGGGGCTGGTGGTGGGGGGGTTATGGTGGTGCTGGGGGCTTCAGGTGGCTGTGGTGGGTGGTGGTGGTGGGTTTTGGTGGTGGCTGGTGGTTTTAGGTGGTGGAGGGTGGTGGTGGGTGGTGGAGGGTGGTGGTGGGTGGTGGTGGTGGGGTCTTATAGTGGCGTGGGTTGGTGGTGGGGGTGGTGGGTGGGGGTGGTGGTGCTGAGGGTGATGACAGGTCAGGGAGCCGTGGGTTGTGTATTCAGGGATCGCTGGTAACATCTCTGGTGGGTAGGTTTAGTCATGTGCCGTAATGGGCTTGGCTGGGGGGACTTTCAGGGGGGCGCCCTCTTCCTGGTGAAAGTCCTCATGGGGGCATCTTCATGGGGTGCTGGTCTCATGGTGGCCTGGGTCATGGTGGTGCAGCTTCATTGCTAAGACTTCCCCTGGTGGTATCTGGGAAATTTAATATCTTGGGCCAAGTGAGGCTGAGGAAAAATTCAAAGGGGGTGCTATCGTCAGGTGTGACAACCTCAGGATGTTGCAAGGGTCTTCATGGGGTGCTAGAAGCTCATTGTCCTTGAGACGTTAGATGTAGTGATTTTTAAGGTGGGGTTCTTCATAGTGGCGCTGGGGGGTCTTCATGGTGGTGCTGGGGGTCTTCATGGTGGCGCTGGGGGTCTTCATGGTGGTGCTGGGGTCTTCATGGTGGCGCTGGGGTCTTCATGGTGGTGCTGGGGGTCTTCATGGTGGGCTGGGGTCTTCATGAGTGGCGCTGGGGTCTTCATGGTGGTGCTGGGGTCTTCATGGTGGTGCTGGGGTCTTCATAGTGGCGCTGGGGATCTTCATGGTGGCGCTGGGGTCTTCATGGTGGTGCTGGGGGTCTTCATGGTGGCGCTGGGGTCTTCATGGTGGCGCTGGGGATCTTCATGTGGCGCTGGGGTCTTCATGGTGGTGCTGGGGGTCTTCATGGTGGGCTGGGGGTCTTCATGGTGGTGCTGGGGGTCTTCATGGTGGTGCTGGGGGTCTTCATGGTGGCGCTGGGGATCTTCATGGTGGCGCTGGGGATCTTCATAGTGGTGCTGGGGGGTCTTCATGGTGGTGCTGGGGGTCTTCATGGTGGTGCTGGGGATCTTCATAGTGGTGCTGGGGACCCTCGAAGTGGTATTGGCAATCTTCGAAGTGTGGAAGTAAGAGAGTGAGAGGAGTGAGTGAGAGAGCGAGTGAGAGCTTCAAGATCAAGGTCATGTGTGTAAGAACCTTGATGCTGGAGGAAAAGGCTCTTAATCCAGGGGGAAAAACATGGAACGACCTTTTACGCACTATTGCTAGAAGAGATATGAACTAGCTAGTGGCTCAAGAAGGTTCCTGAGTGCTAGAGAATTATGTTCAGGGAACAGCTGATCCTCCATCAGCTGTAAGACGCAAGTGACGCCAGTCCTGAGACTTTATGGAAACATTTCGCTAGCTCGCGAAATGTTTTCAGCGAGCGAAATGTTTCCAGCGAGCGAAATGTTCAACCTAACATTTTCACAATCGTGGCCCCTACGAGCTTACGTTCTCACGCCTATTAGTGGTACCTCACTAATAGGTAGTCTGGAGGCTGAGGGACACTACCTCAGGCTAAGGGACTGACTACCTAAGGCTGAGAGACTGACTACCTCAAATACTTTTTCTCCAAGGTTTATGGACTGATTACATCGCCTTTCACTACTTTTACTTCCTCTATATTTGACTGAAGAAGCCTACTGTGTAAGCGAAACGTTACATCAATAAAGATACCCAACTGTTGGACATGTGTCTTCCCATTTTCTTTACCTACTGCTTCTCGTTTTCTATCAGCTTCCCCGTTTTCTTTCCCCGTGGCTTGGCTTCTCTCTGGCCTCAGTTCCTCGTTTTCTTCGCTGTTCAACTTCCCACTTTCTGCAGCCACGATTCTCGTAACTCCTCGTTTCCAGGACTCAGACGAGTTGCCCAGTAGAGCACCTCCAGCTGCAAGCATTAAAAAGAGAAGGAGATTTCATTGTTTTTCGATAGCTGCTTTCTCTCTCTCTCTCTCTCTCTCTCTCTCTCTCTCTCTCTCTCTCTCTCTCTCTCTCTCTCTCTGTCCATCTCCCTGTCTGTTTACCTATCTGTCTGTCTCTTTCTCTCTGTCTCTATCTATCTATCTCTCCCTCTCTGTCTATCTCTCTCTCAGAAAGAGATTAGGAATATATATATATGCATTAATTTACATTCTGTTTTTATTTCTGGACGTCGTTGGAAAAACGGGAAATAACAGAGGTGATAGCGTGTCTTTAACCTTTCCGTTTGAAGTGACTGTTTGTTGTGACACTTAGCTAAGAAACACAGAAACACTGTGTTGAAGTGGCTGGCGTTGCCCGGTGTTTCTGTCGCCGCTGAGGACGGTGTTTCTGTCGCCGCTGAGGACGGTGTTTCTGTCGCCGCTGAGGACGGTGTTTCTGTCGCAGCTGAGGACGGTGTTTCTGTCGCTCAGGGTAATGTTTCGAACGTTGTTTGTTGCTATCTGTTTGTTGTTGATGCCGCCACTGTTACTGATGTCAGTACTGATGGTAATGTTGCTTGTAACTGTTTCTGCTGCTGTTGATGGTACTAATACTGTTGGTGCTGTTGTGTATTGACGTTATTATTTCCGTTGGTGTTACTGTTATTAATATTGTTGGTGCTACTGTTTGTTGACGTCAATAATGCTGTTGGTATTACTGTTATTTACACTGTTGATGCTACTGTTGCTTATATTAATAAGCTCTAACATGGAACAAACTAACAGAGGTTAGCTAGTATGGGAACTTAGAAGTGAGACAACTAGATGTGGAATTCTTTTTGTTTTCTCTGTTCTTGTCGGGAACTCCAAAGAATTCTGTCATGAATTTTTTTGGAGACTGGTCCATTCATTCATGAAATCTCCCCCATTTAACATTTTCTTTTCACACTTTATTCAGAATTGCAGAAAACGAGGTTCAGAAAATACTGCCCAGTCCTCTGGAAGACGCTAATACAGACTAATATTTCACGTTTCGTTTAGGAAATACAGTCGATAGTTACAGAGGCACTCAGAAAATAGCAGTGCCAGTGAGGCAGCACTGGCATCCATGCAAAATACGAGACGTAAACATTGAGGTGTGTGTGTGTCTATCAGTGTATGTCTGTCAGTGTTTCTGACAGGTGGTAAACAGGTGACCTGCATCCTTTAATGACCCTCGTGTGGTCGACAGGCTTGAAACCCACAACATCAACACGAAGATACAGCAACATGAGTGCAATACAACTGCAGTAGCTACACCATTAACAAGAACAGTAATACAGTAAGCTTGTATTAAATATAAACTAAATAATGTAGATCTTAATACTACTGATTGCGAAAAGGATTTAGGAGTTCTGGTTAGCAGTAATCTAAAACCAAGACAACAGTGCATAAGTGTTCGCAATAAAGCTAACAGAATCCTTGGCTTCATATCAAGAAGTATAAATAATAGGAGTCCTCAGGTTGTTCTTCAACTCTATATATCCTTGGTTAGGCCTCATCTAGATTATGCTGCACAGTTTTGGTCACCGTATTACAGAATGGATATAAATGCTCTGGAAAACGTACAGAGGAGGATGATAAAGTTGATCCCATGTATCAGAAATCTTCCCTGTGAGGATAGACTGAGGGCCCTGAATCTGCACTCTCTAAAAAGGCGTAGAATTACGGGGGATATGATTGAGGTGTATAAATGGAAAACAGGAATAAATAAAGGGGATGTAAATAGCGTGTTAAAATATCTAGTATTGACAGGACTCGCAGCAATGGCTTTAAGTTGGATAAATTCAGATTCAGGAAGGATATAGGAAAGCATTGGTTTGGTAATAGAGTTGTCGATGAGTGGAACAAACTCCCGATTACAGTTATAGAGGCTAAAACGTTGTGTAGTTTTAAAAATATGCTAGATAAATATATGAGTGGGTGCGGGTGGGTGTGAGTTGGTCGTGACTAGCTTGTGCTACTAGGTCAGATGCCGTGCTCCTTCCTTAAGTGAATGTAACCTGACCTGGCTGGGTCGGGGCATTAGCTAAAGCCGGTGGGAGACTTGGGCCTGCCTCGCATGGGCCAGTAGGCCTGCTGCAGTGTTCCTTCTTTCTTATGTTCTAAACAAAATAACAACAGTGGTGTTGTCTGCCACTGAGGGTAAGTCACTCCAGGCAGCATGAAGAACGTCAGATAACAGAATCAGAGGGACATGTCTAGACGCGGCGGCCAGTTGAAGATAATAGAACATGGTCAAGGCTTCAGCACCACAGAACGTTCAGCACTCATTCTAAATGAATAAGTCCTGGACTATGACCAGGCAACTTATCATACATCCCAGGAGCTGAAATCTCGGCAGTGTCCCAGGAGCCGACCAACATTTCACACACCATTGACATTTTCACACCTCACTGACTTCTTGACCAGGTGACGTCCCGGTCCAGCAGTGCAGTCACTTACACCTTGAGAGTGGACCTGACCAGCCACTTACACCTTCAGAGTGGATCTGACCAGCCACTTCCACCTTGAGAGTGAACCTAACCAGCCACTTCCACCTTGAGAGTGAACCTAACCAGCCACTTCCACCTTGAGAGTGAACCTAACCAGCCACTTCCACCTTGAGAGTGGACCTGACCAGCACTTCCACCTTGAGAGTGAACCTGACCAGCCACTTCCACCTTGAGAGTGAACCTAACCAGCCACTTCCACCTTGAGAGTGAACCTAACCAGCCACTTCCACCTTGAGAGTGAACCTAACCAGCCACTTCCACCTTGAGAGTGAACCTAACCAGCCACTTCCACCTTGAGAGTGAACCTAACCAGCCACTTCCACCTTGAGAGTGAACCTAACCAGCCACTTCCACCTTGAGAGTGAACCTAACCAGCCACTTCCACCTTGAGAGTGAACCTAACCAGCCACTTCCACCTTGAGAGTGAACCTAACTAGCCACTTCCACCTTGAGAGTGAACCTGACCAGCACTTCCACCTTGAGAGTGAACCTGACCAGCCACTTCCACCTTGAGAGTGAACCTAACCAGCCACTTCCACCTTGAGAGTGAACCTAACCAGCCACTTCCACCTTGAGAGTGAACCTAACCAGCCACTTCCACCTTGAGAGTGAACCTAACCAGCCACTTCCACCTTGAGAGTGAACCTAACCAGCCACTTCCACCTTGAGAGTGAACCTGACCAGCCACTTCCACCTTGAGAGTGAACCTGACCAGCACTTCCACCTTGAGAGTGGACCTGACCAGCCACTTCCACCTTGAGAGTGAACCTGACCAGCACTTCCACCTTGAGAGTGGACCTGAATAGCCACTTCCACCTTGAGAGTAGACCTGACCAGCCACTTCCACCTTGAGAGTGAACCTGACCAGCACTTCCACCTTGAGAGTGGACCTGACCAGCACTTCCACCTTGAGAGTGGACCTGACCAGCCACTTCCACCTTGAGAGTGGACCTGACCAGCCACTTCCACCTTGAGAGTGGACCTGACCAGCCACTTCCACCTTGAGAGTGAACCTGACCAGCACTTCCACCTTGAGAGTGAACCTAACCAGCCACTTCCACCTTGAGAGTGAACCTAACCAGCCACTTCCACCTTGAGAGTGGACCTGACCAGCACTTCCACCTTGAGAGTGAACCTGACCAGCCACTTCCACCTTGAGAGTGAACCTAACCAGCACTTCCAATTCTCCTTCAACGAATGTTTTAAGTGACGAATGTCGTCCATTACCTAAAACACAGATTTAATTGGGAGAAAAGTGCGTCCAAAGACATAATGCTTCACACACACACACACACACACACACACACACACACACACACACACACACACACACAACACACACACTGATGTTAATGGATATAAAACAAGAGTTTCCACCAGTACCCTTCAAAATCAAATGAACTATAGCAGATGTAAATCAGAAATAACTACCATTTGGTGATGGTAGGTAGTGACTGATGATGGTAGGTAGTGACTGATGATGGTAGATAGTGACTGATGATGGTAGATAGTGACTGATGATGGTAGGTAGTGACTGATGATGGTAGGTAGTGACTGATGATGGTAGGTAGTGACTGATGATGGTAGATAGTGACTGATGATGGTAGATAGTGACTGATGATGGTAGGTAGTGACTGATGATGGTAGGTAGTGACTGATGATGGTAGGTAGTGACTGATGATGGTAGATAGTGACTGATGATGGTAGATAGTGACTGATGATGGTAGATAGTGACTGGTGATGGTAGATAGTGACTGATGATGGTAGATAGTGACTGGTGATGGTAGATAGTGACTGATGATGGTAGATAGTGACTGATGATGGTAGATAGTGACTGATGATGGTAGATAGTGACTGGTGATGGTAGATAGTGACTGATGATGGTAGATAGTGACTGATGATGGTAGATAGTGACTGATGTTGGTAAATAGTGACTGGTGATGGTAGATATTGACTGATGATGGTAGATAGTGACTGGTGATGGTAGGTAGTGTCTGATGATGGTAGGTAGTGACTGATGATGGTAAATAGTGACTGGTGATGATAGGTAGTGACTGATGATGGTAGGTAGTGACTGGTGATGATAGGTAGTGACTGGTGATGGTAGGTAGTGACTGATGTTGGTAGGTAGTGACTGGTAATGGTAGTGACTGGTGATGGTAGTAACTGGTGATGGTAGTAACTGGTGATGGTAGTGACTGGTGATGGTAGTGACTTGTGATGGTAGTGACTGGTGATGGTAATGACTTGTGATGGTAGTGACTGGTGATGGTAGTGACTTGTGAAGGTAATGACTTGTGATGGTAGTGACTTGTGATGGTAGTGACTGGTGATGGTAGTGACTTGTGATGGTAATGACTTTTGATGGTAGTGACTTGTGATGGTAATGACTGGTGATGGTAGCGACTTTTGATGGTAGTGACTGGTGATGGTAGTGACTGGTGATGGTAGTGACTGGTGATGGTAGTGACTGGTGATGGTAGTGACTGGTGATGGTAGTGACTGGTGATGGTAGTGACTGGTGATGGTAGTGACTGGTGATGGTAATGACTGGTGATGGTTGTGACTGATGATAGTAGTGACTGGTGA
The DNA here is from genome assembly GCA_009830355.1 of Cherax destructor. Taxonomy (NCBI): domain Eukaryota; kingdom Metazoa; phylum Arthropoda; class Malacostraca; order Decapoda; family Parastacidae; genus Cherax; species Cherax destructor. The sequence goes on from WNWK01000393.1 coordinate 247,846, forward strand.
TGGTAGTGACTGGTGATGGTAGTGACTGGTGATGGTAGTGACTGGTGATGGTAGTGACTGGTGATGGTAGTGACTGGTGATGGTTGTGACTGGTGATGGTAGTGACTGGTGATGGTAGTGACTGGTGATGGTAGTGACTGGTGATTGTTACTGTGACAGCTGTTAATGGAGAGTTGTGTTGATACAAGTGTGCCAACCATGCGCCACCAGAAGACCAGGCCTACCAACCCTGCGTCACCAGAAGCCCAGGCTTACCAAACCAGGGGTAAAGCAATAAGACCAGGCATGCCAACATCGGGGCGACGCGTAAAAAATGTAAATATGCTAATATATTCGCTTGTAAACAGCGAAGAATTTTACAGATAAACTGTCAAAGGTGTTAATATATTGTGTTATTTTAATTAAAACCCCCAGAGTGAAGGGTCTTAGAGAGAGAGAGAGAGAGAGAGAGAGAGAGAGAGAGAGAGAGAGAGAGAGAGAGAGAGAGAGAGAGAGAGAGAGAGAGAGAGAGAGAGACTAACTTTATTAAGCGTAATAAGCTTGGCACAAAGCCTTTAAAAACAAGGCAAAGAAAGTTTTGTGTCTGTGTGTGTGTAGGTGTATGTGTGTACTCACCTAGTTGTGGTTGCAGGGGTCGAGTCATTGCTCTTGGCCCCGCCTCTTCACTGACCGCTGCTGGGTCACTCTCCCTGCACCATGAGCTTTATCATACCTCTTCTTAAAACTATGAATGGATCCTGCCTCCACTACTTGTGTATGTGTACTCACCTAATTGTGGTTGCAGGGGTCGAGACTCAGCTCCTCTGTGTGTGTGTGTGTGTGTGTGAGTGAGTGTGTGTGAGTGTGAGTGAGTGTGTGTGAGTGAGTGTGGTGAGTGAGTGTGAGTGTGTGTGAGTGGTGTGGTGAGTGAGTGTGTGAGTGAGTGGAGTGAGTGTGTGTGAGTGAGTGTGTGAGTGAGTGAGTGTGTGAGTGTGAGGTGTGTGTGTGTGTGTGTGAGTGGAGGGTGTGAGGTGTGTGTGAGTGTGAGTGAGTGTGTGTGAGTGTGTGTGGTGGAGTGAGTGGTGTGAGTGAGTGTGTGTGAGTGGAGTGAGTGTGGAGTGAGTGGTGTGGTGAGTGGTGTGGGGAGTGGTGAGTGTGTGTGAGTGGGTGAGTGTGTGTGAGTGTGTGGAGTGAGTGTGTGTGTGAGTGGTGTGAGTGAGTGTGTGAGTGTGTGTGGAGTGTGTGAGTGAGTGTGTGTGAGGTGTGTGTGAGTGGTGTGTGAGGGGTGGAGTGTGTGTGAGTGGTGGGGTGAGTGGTGAGTGTGTGGTGAGTGTGTGTGTGAGTGTGTGTGAGTGTGTGTGTGAGTGTGTGTGGTGAGTGTGTGAGTGTGTGTGGAGTGTGTGGTGAGTGTGTGTGTGAGTGTGTGTGTGAGTGTGTGGTGAGTGTGATGGAGTGGAGTGTGTGTGTGTGAGTGTATGGTGTAGTGTGTGAGTTGTGTGAGTGTGTGTGTGTAGATGTGAGTGTGTGTGTGAGTGTTGAATGAGAGTGTGTTGTGTGTTACAGTGTTGAGTGTTCACTGCACTGTTCAGTGTTCTACATGTTCAGTGTTCTCACACTGTTCATGTTCCTACACAGTTCATGTTCCTACACTGTTCAGTGTTTACACTGTCAGTGTTCCTACACTGTTCAGTGTTCTACACTGTTCAGTGTTCCTACACACTGTTCAGTGTTCTTACACTGTTCAGTGTTCCTACACTGTTCAGTGTTCCTACACTGTTCAGTGTTCCTACACTGTTCAGTGTTCCTACACACTGTTCAGTGTTCCTACATGTTCAGTGTTCCTACACTGTTCAGTGTTCCTACACATGTTCAGTGTTCCTACACTGTTCAGTGTTCCTACACTGTTCAGTGTTCCTACACATGTTCAGTGTTCCTACAACTGTTCAGTGTTCCTACACTGTTCAGTGTTCCTACACGTTCAGTGTTCCTACACAATGTTCAGTGTTCCTACACAATGTTCAGTGTTCCTACACATGTTCAGTGTTCCTACACAATGTTCAGTGTTCCTACACATGTTCAGTGTTCCTACACAATGTTCAGTGTTCCTACACAATGTTCAGTGTTCCTACACAATGTTCAGTGTTCCTACACTGTTCAGTGTTCCTACACAATGTTCAGTGTTCCTACACAATGTTCAGTGTTCCTACACAATGTTCAGTGTTCCTACACAATGTTCAGTGTTCCTACACAATGTTCAGTGTTCCTACACAATGTTCAGTGTTCCTACACAATGTTCAGTGTTCCTACACAGTTCAGTGTTCCTACACAATGTTCAGTGTTCCTACACAATGTTCAGTGTTCCTACACAATGTTCAGTGTTCCTACACAATGTTCAGTGTTCCTACACTGTTCAGTGTTCCTACACAATGTTCAGTGTTCCTAGACAATGTTCAGTGTTCCTACACTGTTCAGTGTTCCTACACAATGTTCAGTGTTCCTAGACAATGTTCAGTGTTCCTACACTGTTCAGTGTTCCTACACTGTTCAGTGTTCCTACACTGTTCAGTGTTCCTACACACTGTTCAGTGTTCCAACACTGTTCAGTGTTCCTACACTGTTCAGTGTTCCTACACAATGTTCAGTGTTCCTACATTGTTCAGTGTTCCTACACTGTTCAGTGTTCCTACACTGTTCAGTGTTCCTACACAGTTCAGTGTTCCTACACAATGTTCAGTGTTCCTACACAATGTTCAGTGTTCCTACACTGTTCAGTGTTCCTACACACTGTTCAGTGTTCCTACACTGTTCAGTGTTCCTACACTGTTCAGTGTTCCTACACTGTTCAGTGTTCCTACACTATTCAGTGTTCCTACACTGTTCAGTGTTCCTACACTGTTCAGTGTTCCTACACTGTTCAGTGTTCCTACACTGTTCAGTGTTCCTACACACTGTTCAGTGTTCCTACACAATGTTCAGTGTTCCTAGACAATGTTCAGTGTTCCTACACTGTTCAGTGTTCCTACACTGTTCAGTGTTCCTACACAATGTTCAGTGTTCCTACACAATGTTCAGTGTTCCTACACAATCTTCAGTGTTCCTACACAATGTTCAGTGTTCCTACACTGTTCAGTGTTCCTACACAATGTTCAGTGTTCCTACACAATGTTCAGTGTTCCTACACAATGTTCAGTGTTCCTACACAATGTTCAGTGTTCCTACACAATGTTCAGTGTTCCTAGACAATGTTCAGTGTTCCTACACTGTTCAGTGTTCCTACAATGTTCAGTGTTCCTACACAATGTTCAGTGTTCCTACACCATGTTCAGTGTTCCTACACAATGTTCACTGTTCCTACATAGATCTTGAGAGTAATATCTCTCATAATATTTTTCCCATTATTTTCAACATTAGAGTAAAAATACTGTGTAAAACATTAATGAATTCTGTCCACTAATATATATATATATATATATATATATATATATATATATATATATATATATATATATATATATATATATATATATATATATATATATATATATATATATATATATATATATATCTTTTCTTCTTTCAACACGTCGGCTGTTTCCCACCGAAGCAGGGTGGCCACCGAGGCGGGGTGGCCACCGAGGCAGGGTGGCCACCGAGGCAGGGTGGCCACCGAGGCAGGGTGGCCACCGAGGCGGGGTGGCCCAAAAGAAAAAACGAAAGTTTCTCCTTTTACATTTAGTAATATATACAGGAGAAGGGGTTACTAGCCCCTTGCACCCGGCATTTTAGTCGCCTCTTACGACACGCATGGCTTACGGAGGAAGAATTCTGTTCCACTTCCCCATGGAGATAAGAGGAAATAAGAACAAGAACTAGTAAGAAAATAGAAGAAAACCCAGAGGGGTGTGTATATATATGCTTGTACATGAATGTGTAGTGTGACCTAAGTGTAAGTAGAAGTAACAAGACATACCTGAAATCTTGCATGTTTATGAGACAGAAAAAAGACACCAGCAATCCTACCATCGTGTAAAACAATTATATGCTTTCGTTTTACACTCACTTGGCAGGACGGTAGTACCTCCCTGGGCGGTTGCTGTCTACCAACCTACTACCTAGGATATATATATATATATATATATATATATATATATATATATATAATATACACACACATTTCAAATTAACACTAAATGAAACTAAACAAAATTGGATTGAAATTGAATACTTTCTGTAAATTTCAAAAAGAAAGGCGCTATATAAATAACTCCAACACATCAGAGACAATGTTTATGGGTATATATATATATATATATATATATATATATATATATATATATATATATATATATATATATATATATATATATATATATCAGTATATATGTTTACATTAATCCCAGCATGAGTATGTTTGGGAATAAATTACCTTTGATTAGTGGTGTACAAGTTACCTGCCGTCTTGGTGAGCCTCGTGTGGCAGGTAGGCTTCAAACCCCATTTCCCAGCATCAACAAACACAAGGTGACGTGTAGCCTTGGTGAGGTTAGTGTAGTAGATAGGCTTGAAACCTCCTTCGCCAGCACACACATCGAGCTGCTGCTCACTAGACACAAACTACATCAAAGTGACTTAATACACTTTCTTTTAAATTTGTCCCACTTATAAAACTTTTCAAGTTGTAGAAGAATTTAGGAGTAGTTTGTAAGTGGGTAAGTAGCCTGAGTCTTGATCTGATTACAAGGAAAAACTGACTTTAAGCTATTTATGAACGGAGGTTCGAGTCCCATTAACACGTAGAATTTTGTATTTTCCTTGAAGAAGTGTGTGTGTGTGTGTGTGTGTGTGTATGTGTGTGTGTGTGTGTGTGTGTTGTGTGTGTGTGTGTGTGTTGTGTGAGTGTGTGTGTGTGTTGTGTGATTGTGTGTGTTGTGTGATGTGTGTGTGTGTGTGTGTGTGTGTGTGTGTGTGTGTGTGTGTGTGTGTGGTGTGTGTGTGTGTGTGTGTTGTGTGAGTGTGTGTGTGTGTGTGTGTGTTGTGTGAGTGTGTGTGTGTGTACTCACCTAATGGTACTCACCTAATTGTGGTTGCAGGGGTCGAGACTCAGCTCCTGGCCCCGCCTCTTCGCTGTCCGCTACTGGGTCTCTGCTCGCCCTGCTCCATGAGCTTTATCATACCTCGTCTTAAAACATATTCCTCCTCCACATGTCTTCTAGACATTCCACTTCCTGACTACTGTGGCTAAGAAATGCTTCCTAAATCCTTTGACTCATCTTCCAGCTTCCAGTTGGTCCCTTGTTTCTGAGTTCCCTCCTGGAACATCCTGTCACTGTCACCTTCTGATTCTCTGCAGATTTGTATGTGTTACCATGTCTCCTCTGACCCTTCTTCCTAGTGTTGTTAGTCTTTTCAACCTCAACCTGCGTGTGTGTGTGTGTGTGTGTGTGTGTGTGTGTGTGTGTGCGTGTGTGTGTGCTTACTGACCTAATTTTGGTTGCATGAGTCGGGTCACAGCTCCTGGCCCCGCTTTTTCTTTTTCCAGCTATGTATGGATCCTGCCTCCACTACATCACTCTCCAGACTATTCCACTTCCTGACAACTCTGTGACTGAAGAAATACTTCCTAACATCCCTGTGATTCATCTGAGTGTATGTGTGTGTGTGTGTTTCACAATGAACAAGCCATTAATAGAATTATAATAATCAAAGTATTCTTGACTGGTGGTGTACAAGTGACAGTCTTAATGACCCTCGTGTAGTGACTGGTATAGTACATGTGACATGCAGTCTTAATCACCCTCGTACAGTAAACAGCCTTTAATGTAATCAAACAATTATTAATCAAGCGGAATATTTGAACATAATTTTACATAATTCCACGTGAACATTTGTAACACAGTTACATTACTCTTTAATTTCTTTTGTAACACTTTTGTAATTCTACTAAAAATAATGCCTTTTTTTCTACAAAATGTTTACTTAATTTTTTACGAGTTTTATCTTATTAAACAAAAGTGGGCAAACCTGTATGTGTGTTTATGTTGGTTAATATGTGATTATAATGTATGAATATAGCTCCTGGGTTCATTAACCTACTGCTGTGACTACGTGTTTGTAGATTTAGGAGACGCGATTCATTATGTACTCTCTGCAGTGTTTGTACTCTGTGTGTGTGTGTCTCACACACACACTTCAGGTCGTCACAGAGCCTAGAGGACACCAACTTAGACTCGGTAGTTGTGAAGACACCACCGTGTGTTTGGCTGGGTCTTGATAGCAAGCCTCAGGACTCAGCACTTACCTGTCCACAACTAATCTATCACCAACACAAACACTCCTCAGGTGTGATGTTAGACTTACCAGGTACAACAAGACTAACCAGGTACAACAAGACTTACCAGGTACAACAAGATTTACCAGGTATAACAAGACTAACCAGGTACAACAAGACTTACCAGGTATAACAAGACTAACCAGGTACAACAAGACTAACCAGGTATAACAAGACTTACAGGTACAACAAGACTACCAGGTATAACAAGACTTACCAGGTACAACAAGACTTACCAGGTACAACAAGACTTACCAGGTACAACAAGACTTACCAGGTATAACAAGACTTACCAGGTACAACAAGACTTACCAGGTACAACAAGACTTACCAGGTATAACAAGACTTACCAGGTACAACAAGACTTACCAGGAGTACGTAACAAGACTTACCAGGTATAACAAGACTTACCAGTAGCAACAAGACTTACCAGGTATAACAAGACTTACCAGGTACAACAAGACTTACCAGGTAAACAAGACTTACCAGACAGACAAGACTTACCAGGTACAACAAGACTTACCAGGTACAACAAGACTTACCAGGTACAACAAGACTTACCAGGTACAACAAGACTTACCAGGTACAACAAGACTTACCAGGTATAACAAGACTCTACCAGGTACAAAAGACTTACCAGGTACAACAAGACGTACCAGGTATAAAAGACTTACCAGGTACAACAAGACTTACCAGGTACAACAAGACTTACCAGGTATAACAAGACTTACCAGGTATAACAAGACTTACCAGGTATAACAAGACTTACCAGGTACAACAAGACTTACCAAGCACGACAAGACTTACCAGGTACAACAAGACTTTCCAGGTACAACAAGACTTACCAGGTACAACAAGACTTACCAGGTACAACAAGACTTACCAGGTACAACAAGACTTACCAGGTACAACAAGACTTACCAGGTATAACAAGACTTACCAGGTACAACAAGACTTACCAGGTATAACAAGACTTACCAGGTACAACAAGACGTACCAGGTATAACAAGACTTACCAGGTATAACAAGACTTACCAGGTATAACAAGACTTACCAGGTATACCAAGACTTACCAGGTATAACAAGACTTACCAGGTATAACAAGACTTACCAGGTATAACAAGACTTACCAGGTATAACAAGACTTACCAGGTATAACAAGACTTACCAGGTATAACAAGACTTACCAGGTATAACAAGACTTACCAGGTACAACAAGACTTACCAGGTACAACAAGACTTACCAGGTATAACAAGACTTACCAGGTATAACAAGACTTACCAGGTATAACAAGACTTACCAGGTATAACAAGACTTACCAGGTATAACAAGACTTACCAGGTACAACAAGACTTACCAGGTACAACAAGACTTACCAGGTATAACAAGACTTACCAGGTAGACTACAGATAAAGACTTACCAGGTATAACAAGACTTACCAGGTACAACAAGACTTACCAGGTATAACAAGACTTACCAGGTACTAACAAGACTTACCAGGTATAACAAGACTTACCAGGTATAACAAGACTTACCAGGTACAACAAGACTTACCAGGTATAACAAGACTTACCAGGTATAAAAGACTTACCAGGTATAATACAAGGAACCTTACCAGGTATAACAAGACTTACCAGGTATAACAAGACTTACCAGGTATAACAAGACTTACCAGGTATAACAAGACTTACCAGGTACAACAAGACTTACCAGGTACAACAAGACTTACCAGGTATAACAAGACTTACCAGGTACAACAAGACTTACCAGGTACAACAAGACTTACCAGGTATAACAAGACTTACCAGGTATAACAAGACTTACCAGGTACAACAAGACTTACCAGGTACAACAAGACTTACCAGGTATAACAAGACTTACCAGGTACAACAAGACTTACCAGGTACAACAAGACTTACCAGGTACAACAAGACTTACCAGGTATAACAAGACTTACCAGGTATAACAAGACTTACCAGGTATAACAAGACTTACCAGGTATAACAAGACTTACCAGGTATAACAAGACTTACCAGGTATAACAAGACTTACCAGGTATAACAAGACTTACCAGGTACAACAAGACTAACCAGGTATAACAAGACTTACCAGGTATAACAAGACTTACCAGGTACAACAAGGCTTACCAGGTACAACAAGACTAACCAGGTATAACAAGACTTACCAGGTATAACAAGACTTACCAGGTATAACAAGACTAACCAGGTATAACAAGACTTACCAGGTATAACAAGACTTACCAGGTATAACAAGACTTACCAGTTATAACAAGACTTACCAGGTATAACAAGACTTACCAGGTATAACAAGACTTACCAGGTATAACAAGACTAACCAGGTATAACAAGACTTACCAGGTATAACAAGACTTACCAGGTATAACAAGACTTACCAGGTACAACAAGACTAACCAGGTATAACAAGACTTACCAGGTATAACAAGACTTACCAGGTATAACAAGACTTACCAGGTATAACAAGACTTACCAGGTATAACAAGACTTACCAGGTATAACAAGACTTATCAGGTATAACAAGACTTACCAGGTATAACAAGACTTACCAGGTATAACAAGACTTACCAGGTATAGCAAGACTTACCAGGTATAACAAGACTTACCAGGTATAACAAGACTTACCAGGTATAACAAGACTTATCAGGTATAACAAGACTTACCAGGTACAACAAGACTTACCAGGTATAACAAGACTTATCAGGTATAACAAGACTTACCAGGTATAACAAACTTACCAGGTATAACAAGACTTATCAGGTATAACAAGAGGGACGCAAGAAGGCAACACAGAACAAGCACGACATAACAAAAACCTGTGGAACAAACATAATGAAAACGCATGAAGAAACCTGTAAGAAAGAAGAAGAAGAAGAAGAAGAAGAAGAAGAAGAAGAAGAAGAAGATGGAACACAAGGTGTATATAGAGGCTAACTAAATAATTAACTGGGGAACTCTGGATGTGACACGAGGCTCAAGGCGAGACCTTACTGAGATGATGGTGCACACACACACACACACACACACACACACACACACACACACTCAGAGTAGCGACCAGTGAAGAGGCGGGGTCAGGAGCTATGAATCGACCCCTGCAACCACAACTGAGTGAGAACACAGAGAGAGATTGCTTATTTCTCCCTGGTGTTATGGTTGATGGTATTTTTGGATCCCATGTTGCTGGTGAGATTATAGGCTCTACGAGGAGAGCAGACAGTGTTGGTGAGCTTAGTGTTGGAGAGAGCTTTGTGTTGGAGAGAGCTTTGTGTTGGAGAGAGCTTTGTGTTGGAGAGAGCTTTGTGTTGGAG
>WNWK01000393.1:270000-272500 GCA_009830355.1 Cherax destructor
CCAGAGTGTGAGTTCTGCTCTGACAGTGCTGACATCTCTGTGCCTGACTCTCCCAGAGTGTGAGTTCTGCGCTGATAGTGCTGACATCTCTCTGCCTGACTCTCCCAGAGTGTGCGTTCTGCGCTGACAGTGCTGACATCTCTCTGCCTGACTCTCCCAGAGTGTGAGTTCTGCTCTGACAGTGCTGACATCTCCCTGCCTGACTCTCCCAGAGTGTGAGTTCTGCGCTGACAGTGCTGACATATCTCTTCCTGACTCTCCCAGAGTGTGAGTTCTGCGCTGACAGTGCTGACATCTCCCTGCCTGACTCTCCCAGAGTGTGAGTTCTGCTCTGACAGTGCTGACATCTCTCTTCCTGACTCTCCCAGAGTGTGAGTTCTGCGCTGACAGTGCTGACATCTCTCTTCCTGACTCTCCCAGAGTGTGAGTTCTGCGCTGACAGTGCTGACATCCTTGCCTGACTCTCCCACATAACCGAAACCCCAATATCTTCACGATACATTTGATATCCTGTATTCTTCTACATTATTAAGAGTAAATATTTAATGTCTTAATAATGATGTAGTTAAATATAATGACCAGCGGCATAATCTCCCGCTGACCAGGATTCTTGTCTCCCAGGACATCAATATTTGCTGGGTTCTCAGCCTCTCATAGGAACCACTCTGGGTAAAAAGGTTTTCAAAGAAGTCTGATTAAAAAGTGAAGAATTATGACTGTAAGAAACCCGGAGGATAAATATGCAGTCTATGTAAGAATAAATCCTTATCGGGTGTAAATATAGGATGATGTGAACCACCCAGGATGGTCGTGCGGGATGGTGTGAACCATCCAGGATGGTCGTGCGGGATGGTGTGAACCATCCAGGATGGTCGTGCAGGATGGTGTGAACCATCCAGGATGGTCGTGCGGATGGTGTGAACCACCCAGGATGGTCGTGCAGGATGTGTGAACCATCCAGGATGGTCGTACGGGATGGTGTGAACCACCCAGGATGGTCGTGCGGGATGGTGTGAACCATCCAGGATGGTCGTGCGGGATGGTGTGAACCATCCAGGATGGTCGTGCAGGATGGTGTGAACCATCCAGGATGGTCGTGCGGGATGGTGTGAACCACCCAGGATGGTCGTGCAGGATGGTGTGAACCATCCAGGATGGTCGTGCAGGATGGTGTGAACCATCCAGGATGGTCGTGCAGGATGATGTGAACCACCAGGATGGTCGGGCAGGATGATGGAACCACCAGGATGGTCTGCAGGATGGTGTGAACTACCCAGGATGGTCGTGCAGGATGGTGTGAACCACCCAGGATGGTCGTGCAGGATGGTGTGAACCATCCATGATGGTCGTGCAGGATGATGTGAACCACCCAGGATGGTCGGGCAGGATGATGTGAACCACTCAGGATGGTCGTGCAGGATGGTGTGAACCACCCAGGATGGTCGTGCAGGATGATGTGAACCACCCAGGATGGTCGTGCAGGATGATGTGAACCACCCAGGATGGTCGTGCAGGATGGTGTGAACCATCCAGGATGGTCGTGCAGGATGATGTGAACCACCCAGGATGGTCGTGCAGGATGATGTGAACCACTCAGGATGGTCGTGCAGGATGATGTGAACCACCCAGGATGGTCGTGCAGGATGATGTGAACCACCCAGGATGGTCGTGCAGGATGATGTGAACCACCCAGGATGGTCGTGCAGGATGGTGTGAACCACCCAGGATGGTCGTGCAGGATGATGTGAACCACCCAGGATGGTCGTGCAGGATGATGTGAACCACCAAGGATGGTCGTGCAGGGTGGTTGTGCAGGATGATCGTGCAGGATGGTCGTGCAGGATGGTCGTGCAGGATGGTCGTGCAGGATGGTCGTGCAGGATGGTCGTGCAGTGTGAACCTGCAACATTTATAAGCAAGAGTCAAGAAAATCAATGACACTCTGTAGTTAGTATTTCTCTCTCTCTCTCTCTCTCTCTCTCTCTCTCTCTCTCTCTCTCTCTCTCTCTCTCTTCTGTGCTATTATTATTTTCTTGTTTTATTCTTATTTATTTATTTTCTTACTCGTTCTTCTTCTTCTTGTCAAAGAATCGTTTGTAAAAATCCCTTTCCACACAATTGTAAATATTCACAGACACACACACACACACACACACACACACACACACACACACACACACACACACACACACACACACATACACACATACACACACACACACATACACACACACACACACACACACACACACCACATACACACACACACACACACATACACACACACACACACACACACACACAAAACATCACACACACACACACACACATACACACACACACACACACACATACACACATACACGTACACACGCACAGTGTAAGCGGGGCTCCCACATCCCTGTTCAATAACATTAAAGTTAACTCTGGCAATACTGGCAGGATAATGTGCTCAATACCCGGCATGAGGCGGACACATGAATACTTAAACGAGTTCATT
>WNWK01000393.1:277500-285000 GCA_009830355.1 Cherax destructor
CACCCTAAGGCAACGGTGCTCACTAATCCTGGTGGACTCCTGGCACCCTAGCAAGGTGCCTGGAGACTCCTGGCTCACCCTAGCAAGGTGCCTGGAGACTCCTAGCTCACACTAGCAAGGTGCCTGGAGACTCCTGGCTCACCCTAGCAAGGTGCCTGGTGACTCCTGGCTCACCCTAGCAAGGTGCCTGGTGACTCCTGGCTCACCCTAGCAAGGTGCCTGGAGCTCCTGGCTCACCCTAGCAAGGTGCCTGGGACCCCTGGCTCACCCTAGCAAGGTGCCTGGTGGCTCCTGGCTTACCCTAGCAAGGTGCCTGGAGACTCCTGGCTCACCCTAGCAAGATGCCTGGTGAATCCTGGCTCACCCTAGCAAGGTGCCTGGAGACTCCTGGCTCACCCTAGCAAGATGCCTGGAGACTCCTGGCTCACACTAGCAAGATGCCTGGTGAATCCTGGCTCACCCTAGCAAGGTGCCTGGTGACCCCTGGCTCACCCTAGCAAGGTGCCTGGAGACTCCTGGCTCACCCTAGCAAGATGCCTGGAGTCTCCTGGCTCACACTAGCAAGGTGCCTGGTGGCTCCTGGCTCACCCTAGCAAGGTGCCTGGAGACTCCTGGCTCACCCTAGCAAGGTGCCTGGTGGCTCCTGGCTCACCCTAGCAAGGTGCCTGGAGACTCCTGGCTCACCCTAGCAAGGTGCCTGGAGACTCCTGGCTCACCCTAGCAAGGTGCCTGGAGACTCCTGGCTCACCCTAGCAAGGTGCCTGGTGACTCCTGGCTCACCCTAGCAAGGTACTTGGAGACTCCTGGTTCATCCTAGCAAGGTGCCTGGTGACTCCTGGCTCACCCTAGCAAGGTACTTGGAGACTCTTGGCTCACCATAGCAAGGTGCCTGGAGACTCCTGGCTCACCCTAGCAAGGTGCCTGGTGACTCCTGGCTCTCCCTAGCAAGGTGCCTGGAGACTCCTGGCTCACCCTAGCAAGGTGCCTGGTGGCTCCTGGCTTACCCAGCAAGGTGCCTGGAGGCTCCTGGCTCACACTAGCAAGGTGCCTGGAGACTCCTGGCTCACACTAGCAAGGTGCCTGGAGGCTCCTGGCTCACCTTAGCAAGGTGCCTGGAGACTCCTGGCTCACCCTAACAAGGTGCCTGGAGACTCCTGGCTCACCCTAGCAAGGTGCCTTGTGACTCCTGGCTCACCCTAGCAAGGTGCCTGGAGGCTCCTGGCTCACCCTAGCAAGGTGTCTGGAGACTCCTGGCTCACACTAGCAAGGTGCCTGGAGACTCCTGGCTCACACTAGCAAGGTGCCTGGAGGCTCCTGGCTCACACTAGCAAGGTGCCTGGAGACTCCTGGCTCACCCTAGCAAGGTGCCTGGAGGCTCCTGGCTCACCCTAGCAAGGTGCCTGGAGACTCCTGGCTCACACTAGCAAGGTGCCTGGAGGCTCCTGGCTCACACTAGCAAGGTGCCTGGAGACTCCTGGCTCACCCTAGCAAGGTGCCTGGAGGCTCCTGGCTCACACTAGCAAGGTGCCTGGAGACTCCTGGCTCACACTAGCAAGGTGCCTGGAGGCTCCTGGCTCACCCTAGCAAGGTGCCTGGAGGCTCCTGGCTCACCCTCCCCGCTACGTCTCCTCTTTCTACTCAAAACTCTTGTTGAAGAGAATTTTATTTGTGATTATATGAGTTACTTGTGTGTGCGTGCGTGTGTGTGTGTGTGTGTGTGTGTGTGTGTGTGTGCGTGTGCGTGCGTATGTGTATGTGTGTGTGTGTGTTTGTGTGTGTGTGATGTGTGTGGGTGTGTGTGTGTGTATGGTGTGTGTGTGTGTGTTTGTGTGTGTGTGTTTGTGGGTGTGTGTGTGTGTGTGTGTGTGTGTGTGTGTGTGTGTGTGTGTGTGTGTTCAGAAGACAGTGAAGGTCACCTTGTAGTGTGGTCACAGTCACTGTTCAGAAGACAGTGAAGGTCACCTTGTAGTGTGGTCACAGTCATTGTTCAGAAGACAGTGAAGGTCACCTTGTAGTGTGGTCACAGTCATTGTTCAGAAGACAGTGAAGGTTCTATTCACTGTCAGGTACTTTAAGGTGTTATCAGCACCTTAAACACTTCACTGTCTCTATGCTGGCTGTCAGTGATGTCTCTCTGTGTGTCTTCCAGCGCTGGCGTCTCTCTGCTGGCTTGCACGAGGCTGTCAACCTCAGCTGTCATCACAGACCAGGGAAATAGGCCAGCTGGTCTGGTGGGAGGCCTCCTTGACGTCAGACTAGAGCTATGTAGGAGGCCATGAGCTAGGAGGCCAAGAGCTAGGGAAGCCAAGAGCTAGGAGGCCAAGAGCTAGGGACGCCAAGAGCTATGTCATCTATATAATAATTGCTAAATAATAGAAGTTTCAGTAACTTCCAGCAATTTAATACATCAGAGAAACTGTCTTAGTATTTATTTTCAAATGAGAAATTAAGATGATAATCTTGTAGTTGAAAGAAGATAAACACAGACCCTCGTCCTTTCTGACGGCTCGTGCGTCAGAAAGGACGAAGACGCATGTTATTTAACGTTTAACAGGACATCTATGACGCAGGTGCTTCCATTACGGAACGTGACGACAAAATACAATGAAAGATGACCCTTCCTTCCATTATATTTTCTCTCCCATCCTTCCCCTCCCTGAATTTCTCTTTCTCTTTCTCCCTCCCTCTCCTTCTCCCCCTCTTTGTTACAAACTGCGACATCTATAAGGTCTAGACATCGCCAGAGAATACTAGAATACTATTGATCTCCCTCTAGCAACTGTTTCTGATTCTGCAACAGCTTGTCAGAGTGTATCTTACTCCAGTTATCCTTCAAAATTAAGAGACTTTTCAATAGCACTTTGGGACAGCAACTGGATGAATATAAACTAACCAGATATAAGTTGAAATCTTTAATAACAAAGGTGTCTAGGTGGTAATAATTATAGTTAATATATTTGGTATTATTAAGGAGATAAACTCTTACACTACTCTAAGAGTATAACTTGGTATAATTATGTGTTATAATTATCTAGAACGTGTAATTGTTCAGTGCTCAGGGCACAATAACTGTACTACTCTTAAGTACCGTCTGGTACGTTGCTATGAGATTCACTCAATATTTGAGAAATATAAGTAAATAAGAATGTATGTGTATATGTATGTATGTACTCGGTATGACTCAGGCGACGAACAAGGAGACAAAAATGACCCTGACAGTGGAACTTCAATAGGTCCTACACAAAAGGCATAAAACTTCCTTCTTGTTGAAACTAAGTTCAGCATTACCAAAGCTCCGGCTACGACAGTGCGTAGGTGCCAGAACAAATTTAGGTCGAAAGTTTAACTCGGGACCAGAGATAAAAAGAGTGTCTCACGACACACAACCTCTGAAGACGTCTAATATCACTAAAGACGTCTAATATCATCTACAAGTCTAAACAATGCTCTGTGAACAGTTGCCCTGAATTACAAGAAGACACTACCAAAAACAGTCTTAATCACAAGAGAACCAGAGAGAGAGAGAGAGAGAAAGAAAAGAAGAGAGAGAGAGAGAGAGAGAGAGAGAGAGAGAGAGAGAGAGAGAGAGAGAGAGAGAGGGAGAGAGGAGAGAGACATGCATGTGAGTAGGTGAATGCCGAGAGATGAGAATGAGAAAAAGAGAGTGGGCAGGTAGCGTACATGAGTGCTGTCAGCAATCCAGAACTTCCACAGACACGAAGTGGCAGGTGTGAGTTGTACATCAACTTCCACCCTACTATAACCTAATATATATATATATATATATATATATATATATATATATATATATATATATATATATATATATATAAAACAACCACTATGAAAAATAGAAGAATTCAAGCGCTTTCTGATAATGTGAGTAGTCACGAAAGCGCTTGGAATCTTCTATTTTCATAGTGGTTGTTTTGCATATTTTGATATCACCTGTTTACTGTGATCTTTTTATATATATATATATATATATATATATATATATATATATACATTTTTTATATTAACACATCGGCCGTTTCACCAAGGCAGGGTAGTCCGAAAAAGAAAAAAAATCATCATCATTCACTCCATCACTGTCTTGCCAGAGGAGTGCTTACACTACAGTTACAAAACTGCAACATTAACACCCCTCCTTCAGAGTGCAGACACTGTACTTCCCATCTCCAGGACTCAAGTCAGGCATGCCGGTTTCCCTGAATCCCTTCATAAATGTTACTTTACTTCCACTCCAACAGCACGTCATGCATGCTTGCTGGAAGTCCAAGCCCCTCGCACACAAAATCTCCCTTACCCCCGCCCTCCAACCTTTCCTAGGCCGACCCCTACCCCGCCTTCCCTCCACTACAGATTTATACACACTCGAAGTCATTCTACTTTGTTCCATCCTCTCTACATGTCCAAACCACCTCAACAACCCCTCCTCAGCCCCCTGGATAATAGTCTTGGTAATCCAGCATCTCCTCCTAATTTCCACACTACGAATTCGCTGCATTATATTCACACCACACATTGCCCTCAGACATGACATCTCCACTGCCTCCAGCCTTCTCCTCGTTGCAACATTCACCACCCATGCTTCTCACCCATATAAGAGTGTTGGTATAACTATACTCTCATACCTTCCCCTCTTTACTTCCATGGACAAAGTTCTTTGTCTCCACAAACTCCGAAGTGCTCCACTCACCCTTTTCCCCTCATCAATTCTATGATTCACCTCATCCTTCATAGACCCATCAGCTGACACGTCCACTCCTAAATATCTGAATACATTCACCTCCTCCAATCTGATATCCAATCTTTCATCACCAAATCTTTTTTGTTATCTTCATCACCTTACTCTTTCCTATATTCACCTTCAATTTCCTTCTTTTACACACCCTACCAAACTCATCCACCAGCCTCTGCACTTCTCTTCAGAATCTCCCAAAAGCACAGTGTCATCAGTAAAGAGCAACTGTGACAACTCCCACTTTGTGTTAGATTCTTTATCTTTTAACCCCATACCTCTTGCCAAGACCCTCGCATTCACTTCTCTTACAACCCCATCTATAAATATATCGAACAGCCATGGTGACATCACACATCCTTGTCTAAGGCCTACTTTTACTGGGAAATAATCTCCCTCTCTCCTACATACTCTAACCTGAGCCTCACTATCCTCGTATAAACTCTTCACTGCTTTCAGTAACCTTCCTCCTATTCCATACACCTGCAACATCTGCCACATCTTTCCCTATCCACCCTGTCATACGCCCTTTCCAATGCCACAAAAACCTCTTTACCCTTATCTAAATACTGTTCAGCTATATGTTTCACTGTAAACACTTGATCTACACACCCCCTACCTTTCCTAAAGTCTCCTTGTTCATCTGCTATCCTGCTCTCCGTCTTGCTCTTAATTCTTTCAATAATAACTACCATATGTACACTTTACCAGGTATATTCAACAGACTTATTCCCCTATAATTTTTGCACTCTCTTTTGTCCCCTTTGCTTTTATACAAAGGAACTATACATGCTCTCTGCCAATCCCTAGGTACCTTACCCTCTTCCATACATTTATTAAATAATAGCACCAACCACTCCAAAACTATATCTCCACCTGCTTTTAACATTTCTATCTTTATCCCATCAATCCCAGCTGCCTTACCCCCTTTCATTTTACCCACTGCCTTACGAACTTCCCCCACACTCACAACTGGCTCTTCCTCACTCCTACAAGATGTTATTCCTCCTTGCCCTATACACGAAATCACAGCTTCCCTGTCTTCATCAACATTTAACAATTCTTCAGAATATTACCTCCATCTTCCCGATACCTCTAACTCTTTATTTAATAACTCTTCTATATACATTATATACATTGCTTCGTTTTCAGAGGCACAACACTTTCTTTCTCTCTGTCTATCTATTTTTTTTAATTAAACATGGTTTTACAAGGTTAGGTTAAGGTTCCTAAATGTATTTACTACTAAAAGCTGCTACCTTCATCTCTCTCTCTCTCTCTCTCTCTCTCTCTCCATCCTTCATTAATCAAATTAGAGATAACTCTACATCTTTTCTCTGTGTGAGTTAAGTCACTAACACAATTGCATACCTGCTTGCAAAACTTTGTATTAGAATTAAATAGCGACTTAAAACACGTAATATATTATTGTTGTACCCCCTTAAACCTTAACCTGAGACCCTTAGGTACCCCTCAACCCCCTCCCCATTGACCTGATCCGTTGTCACTGCTCCCCCTACCTCCCCACTCCCACCTCTATAGAAGTGGGGAAGCATAGCGTCTTGAAATGGGAGATGTGATCTGGGATTCAAGGATGTAATCTGGGATTCACCACCACCACCATTAACAACCACCACCATTAACAACCACCACCACTACCACCAATACCATCACCACCACCACCGCCGCCACCACCACCACCACCACCACCATCAACCACCACCACCACCATACCATCACCACCACACCGCCCACCACCACCACCACCACCACCACCACCACCACCACCACCACCACCCCACCATCACCACCACCATCCACATCACCATCCACCACCACCACCACCACCACCACCACCACCACCACCACCACCACCACCACACCACCACCACCACCCCACCTACCACCATCACCACCACCATCACCACCACCACCACTACACCACCACCACCTCACCACCATCACCACCACCACCACTCACCACCATCACCACCACCACCACCACCATCACCACCACCACCACCACCACCACCACCACCCACCACCACCACCACCACCACCATCCACCCCACCACCACCACCAATACCCCTTTCCACACTCCCATTCCACCATTCACCACCACCACCACCACACACCATCACCAGCCATCTCGTCACCCCCACCACCACCAGTTACCACGCATCTTTCTCATTTCTCAAAAGGTTTTGAACTTTCCCTTCAAACGGGGTGGAATTGAAGCCTCTTGGTTCGCTTGCTGAAGGTTTATCTGATGGCTTTATCCTGACTGGCTTTATCCTGACTGGCTTTTGAAACCTGTGTGTGGGGTTTTGGAAGGGTTCTTGGAATCTCTCTGGCTGGTGCTGGAAGGGTTCTCAGAACCTCTCTGAGGGTACTTATAAGGGTTTGGAACCTCGTTTTGGGTGGATTCTTGGAACCTTTTTATGAATGTTGGAAAAGTTTTTAGAACCTGTTTGGGTGCCAGAAGGGTTCTTGAAACCTCTGTTCTAAGAACCTGTACGAGAGCTGGAATGGATTTTTAGAACCCAGTAGCAGCCAAATGAGAAGCGGGACCAGGAGCTGAGGCTCGACCCCTTCAACCACAACTAAATGAACAGAGCAAACACAGACACAGACAGACAGGAAGGGCACACACACTTACACACACACACACACACACACACACACACACACACACACACACACACACACACACACACACTACCTCTGGCTTTGAAGTGCAGCTCACGGAGAGAAA
>WNWK01000393.1:292500-310000 GCA_009830355.1 Cherax destructor
TCACTGTCAGTCTGTGTGTGAGCTGTGTTCATCACTGTCAGTCTGTGTGTGAGCTGTGTTCATCACTGTCAGTCTGTGTGTGAGCTGTGTTCATCACTGTCAGTCTGTGTGTGAGCTGTGTTCGTCACTGTCAGTCTGTGTGAGCTGTGTTCATCACTGTCAGTCTGTGTGTGATGTGTGTAAGCTGTGTTCATCACTGTCATGTCGTTGTGTGTGAGCTGTGTTCATCACTGTCAGTCTGTGTGTGTGTGTGAGCTGTGTTCATCACTGTCAGTCTGTGTGTGTGTGAGCTGTGTTCATCACTGTCAGTCAGTCTGTGTGTGTGTGTGAGCTGCGGTCATCACTGTCAGTCTGTGTGTGTGTATGTGTGTGTGAGCTGTGTTCATCACTGTCAGTCTGTGTGTGTGTGAGCTGTGTTCATCACTGTCAGTCAGTCTGTGTGTGTGTGTGTGTGAGCTGTGTTCATCACTGTCAGTCTGTGTGTGTGTGTGTGTGTGTGTGTGTGTATGTGTGTGTGAGCTGTGTTCATCACTGTCAGTCTGTGTGTGTGTGTGTGTGTGTGTGTGTGTGTTAGCTGTGTTATCACTGTCAGTCTGTGTGTGTGTGAGCTGTGTTGATCACTGTCAGTGTTGTGTGTGTGCTGTGTTCATCACTGTCAGTCTGTTGTGTGTGTGTGTGAGCTGCGTTTATCACTGTCAGTCTGTGTGTGTGTGAGCTGTGTTCATCACTGTCAGTCAGTCTGTGTGTGTGCTGTGTTCATCACTGTCAGTCTGTATGTGTGTGGTGAGCTGTGTTCATCACTGTCAGTCTGTGTGTGTGTGTGTGAGCTGTGTTCATCACTGTCAGTCTGTGTGTGTGTGTGTGAGCTGCGTCATCACTGTCGTCTGTGTGTGTGAGCTGTGTTCATCACTGTCAGTCAGTCTGTGTGTGTGCTGTGTTCATCACTGTCAGTCTGTATGTGTGTGTGTGTGTGTGAGCTGTGTTCATCACTGTCAGTCTGTGTGTGTGTGTGTGTGTGTGTGTGTGTGTGTGTGTGTGTGAGCTGTGTTCATCACTGTCAGGTATTTTATATAGAAGAGCAAATATGGATTCTCTTTGACATTTTGATTGCTGTCATTATTACTGTCAGAGATTGTTGCAGCCTGGGTTATCACACACACACACACACTCTCTCACACACACACACACACACTCTCTCTCACACACACACATTGTATATACCGAAAGATACACATCTCAGTGTATATACACTAATATATACACACCTGTCAGTACTTTTAACCCTTGAAAAAGTTTTCTTGTTGGTACTTCTCTTACTAAGTTCTCTTCTCTCGTATTTTCTCCTCTTCTGAAAGAGTACAAACTGAACTTTCATTTCCTCTCCTCCGTGGGACAGAAATTTATGACCAGACTTCCACATTTGCAGCAGTATTGTAGTGAAGCTCCATCTGGAAGCCTCAGTAAGCTTCCAGCAGTCATGGAAAGCTTACTGACGCTCCAAAGTTGCTGCAGATCAGACCTCTGTTGAGCTTTGCCCTCTCACTACACTGTCCTGGAGGCTGTAGCTTCACCTCCCTGGATTGAGAGATCTTCCAAGGCGTCATCGATTGGTTATCGGGAAACATTAATTCGGAAGAGTAATTTGTTAGGTCACGCCACTGTGCTGGTTAGCAATATTTGTTGTGTGTGTGACGTGGAGCTCGATTGGTAGCGCACTCAGCTCACACACTGAAGTCCGTGGTTCGATCCCCGGTACAGGTGGAAACATTCGGACGTGTTTCCTTAAGACACCTGCTGTCCATGTTCACCTAGCAGTAAAATAGGTACCTGGGTGTTAGTCGACTGGTGTGGGTCGCATCCTGGGAGGACAAAATTGACCAAATTTCTCAGAAATGCTCTGCATAACAAGGGTCGTTCTATATAGTAGTATGTTATTGGTGTCAGCTATGGTCTGTATACCTTGTACATGTACTTGTAGAAATAAAAATTATTATTATTATCATTAGTAGTATTAGTAGTAGTAATAGTGGTATCAGAAGTAGTAGTGGAGCTCTAAGTAGAGATATGTCATGTCTTAAAGCTCTATTTAGAGTGAGAGTGGCGTAGAGCCTCTCTATACATAGATTGTTTACTAATTCCGTCACTCTACCTCATCAGAGGGGCTACGACCAGCACACAACGTCGT
Organism: Cherax destructor; assembly: GCA_009830355.1. Classification (NCBI taxonomy): domain Eukaryota; kingdom Metazoa; phylum Arthropoda; class Malacostraca; order Decapoda; family Parastacidae; genus Cherax; species Cherax destructor. The sequence goes on from WNWK01000393.1 coordinate 294,686, forward strand.
AGATCACATTCATTCCGTCCACTGTACGACCACCTCGCCAGAGGGGCTACGACCAGCACACAACGTCGTAGATCACATTAATTCCGTCGCTGTACGACCACCTCTCCAGAGGGGCTACGACCAGCACACAACGTCGTAGATCACATTCATTCCGTCCACTATACGATCACCTCGCCAGAGGGGCTACGACAGCACACTAAAGAGAAATTAAATGAGCCTACATAATTTTCTCTCGGAATGTCAATAAAGTTTCAGTGTATTTTTACATAATCTCACACAAGAGCAGAGACAACACTCCCTCACATCTACATAATTGCCCATCAGAATTTATATCACTTCGTCTGATTGTCAATTCAGCTGTTTAAGGGCCATGATAACGTTAATGTGCGATTTTTCTTGATCGGGTCTGATTAAGTGAGCTGTTGTTGCTTGCCTGTTGATGGATAGGTGTCTTCTGTAACCTAACAGAACCTACTTTCACCGTGTCTGCGCATGCCTCAGTAATCTAAGCATTTAAACTAGCTAACTAACTTACCAGTTACAACCTAAGCAATTTTTAACAAATTTTAACATATCTAGTTACAGGAAATCTAATCTAACTTATCTTCATCAGGCATAACATAACCCTAACATTACCTAACATAACCTAACAGTAGCTAACATTACTTAACCTAACCTAACCTAACATAATCTAACCTAACCTAACTTAACCTAACCTAACCTACCCTAACCTACCCTAACCTACACCAACCTAACCTAACCTACCTAACCTAACCTAACCTAACCTAACCTAACCTAACTTAACCTAACCTAGCCTACCCTGACCTAAGCCTCCTAACCTAACCTAACCTACCTAACCTAACTTAACCTAACCCAACCTAACATAACCTAACCTAACCTATCCTACACCAACCTAACCTAACCTAACCAAACCTAACCTACCCTAACCTACCCTACCCTAACCTAACCAAACCTAACCTACCCTAATATACCCTAACCTAGCCTAACGTAGTCGTGCCTAACCTAACCTAACATAATCTAACCTAACGTAACCTACCCCATCCTAACCTAACCTACCCTAACCTAACTTAACCTAACCCAACCTAACATAACCTAACCTAACCTAACCTACCCTAACCTAACCAAACCTAACCTACCCTAATCTACCCTAACCTACCCTACCCTAACCTAGCCTAACGTAGTCGTGCCTAACTTAACCTAACTTCATCGAACTTTAAGATAGACTACCATAGCATGACTTGACGTAACTTAAGCTTACTAAATCAATCAAAAATCGATTCTAAGTTAACCAATATTTTACCATGATCAAACCTAGAATAACTTGACGTAACTCAATTGAATTCAATTAAATATAACATATATACTGCTATCTCAGGATATATAACACTATATACTGGTATATCAGAATATATGACACTATATATCGGTATATCAGAATATATCACACTATATACTGGTATATCATGATATATCACATTATATACTGGTATATCATGATATATCACACTATATACTGGTATATATCATGATATATCACACTATATACTGGTATATCATGATATATCACACTATATACTGGTATATCATGATATATCACACTATATACTGGTATATCATGATATATCACACTATATACTGGTATATCACTGTATATGCCATGGTCAGTTGAAGTCGAGAGAGAGAGAGAGAGAGAGAGAGAGAGAGAGAGGAGAGAGAGGAGAGAGAGAGAGAGAGAGAGGAGGAGAGGGAGAGTGAGAGTATAAATCTGGCTCACTTTTGTCTGTGTTCTTTGAGATTTGACTTCGCACTTCGCAATCTGCATCTGCTGTTCCCCGTCTCCTCTTCTGTCCATTTTCTGTGTCTTGCTCCCTGTCTGTCTGGCTGTCTGTCTGGCTGTCTGTCTGGCTGTCTGTCTCTCTGGCTGTCTGTCTCCCTGGCTGTCTGGCTGTCTCTCTGTCTCTCTGGCTGTCTGTCTCTCTGACTGTCTGTCTGGCTGGCTGTCTGTCTGCCTCTCACGCTCCCTGTCTGTCTCCCTGGCTGTCTGTCTCCCTGGCTGGCTGGGCACGGCCTCCTGGCCCAAGGAATTACCGTGGAATTTCAACTCTTCCTGGTATGTGATGGTCAACTTCATCCTTCTTCTGACGTTTATCGGTCAATTCCTGAGTCTTTCCCGAGGGTCTTCCCCCCTTCCTTCTTCTCTTACATTATTGTCTTCTTTATTGTCTTCTTTGTGGCCTTCTTTCTCGAATTCTTTGTTGGTCTTGTTTATTGCTTAGTCTGCTTATTGCTGTGAGTATCTATATTTTTTAGCGTGATGTTCTGAGCTCTCTCTCTTACCTCTCTCTCTCTCTCTCTCTCTCTCTCTCTCTCTCTCTCTCTCTCTCTCTCTCTCTCTCTCTCTCTCTTCTCTCTCTCTCTCTCTCTCTCTCTCTCTCTCTCTCTCTCTCTCTCTCATTAGAGCCCCTGAGCTCGTGCACAACGTCAGGTGGAAAGAAGAATGCTGTCTGTGGAAGGTGGTAGGGGAAGTTTGGTGCCTTGTTCACCTACCCTGAGCTGACAGTGTTAGGTGACTGTGGCAGCTAGGCACCTGTTCACCTACACCTTGTGCTGACAACGTTATTTTAAAGGAAATAAACACATTTAACAACGTTTCGGTACGTAATTAAGCTAAGTTTCGCTCACGGGAGTTTTTTGACATCATCTGAGATGACTAAAACCAATATCTAAACTATTAATGTATATATATATATATATATATATATATATATATATATATATATATATATATATATATATATATATATATATATATATATATATATATATAAAAAAACATCAAGTGTTTTTGCAAAATTCAATAAATTTCGACATTTCAAATAATTTTCAAGTTTTTGAACGATTTTTTTCCTCCTGTCATTTTTAGAATCATTCCCCATTACCATAAAAATTATAATATTTTGGCCAAAAATTCATTATTCTAGGAAGTCTGGTGACTCTCCAGCAAGCCTTGTCGATTTAGAGAGATGGTTTGTTTGTCCTGGTCTGCCAGTAATACCTCACTTGTGAGAGAGACAGAGAGATAGAGAGACATAGATAGAGAGAGAGAGAGAGAGATAGGCTTGGTCAGGTTACCACTACAGAGATGAACCGAGATGCTACGAAAAAAAGAAAATCCATCAAAAATCAAATTGGTGAAGGGAAGTCAGTCCTTGATTTAAGGTCAAAAACTGAAGAGGGTGAGAGTAAAAAGAGAGAAAAGTCCGCGGGGGGGACGGGGGGAGGGGTGGTTAAATATATCTAGAACCGTTTCTCTTTTTTACTGTTGTTCTTGTTTTGGTCTCTGGTCAGAGACCGTAGGAGATATTCTGCAAGGTGGACACGATTCTGTAATTGACTGGACGGGTCTGTCGTGTTCTGTGATCTTGCAGAGGAGGACCATCTTGCTGAGCACAGACCTACACAGACACGAGTGTCAGACCTACACAAATACGACTGCCAGTCCTACACAGACACAAGTGTCAGACCTACACAGACACAAGTGTCAGACCTACACAGACACAAGTGTCAGACCTACACAGACACAAGTGTCAGACCTACACAGACACGAGTGCCAGTCCTACACAGACACAAGTGTCAAACCTACACAGATACGACTGCCAGTCCTACACAGACACGAGTGTCAGACATACACAGATACAAGTGTCAAACCTACACAGACACGAGTGTCAGCCCTACACAGACACGAGTGTCAGACCTACACAGACACGAGTGTCAAACCTACACAGACACGAGTGTCAGCCCTACACAGACACGAGTGTCAGACCTACACAGACACGAGTGTCAAACCTACACAGACACGAGTGTCAGACCTACACAGATACAAGTGTCAAACCTACACAGACACGAGTGTCAGACCTACACAGACACGAGTGTCAGACCTACACAGACACGAGTGTCAGACCTACACAGACACGAGTGTCAGACCTACACAGACACGAGTGTCAGACCTACACAGACACGAGTGTCAGACCTACACAGACACGAGTGTCAGACCTAAACAGACACGAGTGTCAGCCCTAAACAGACACGAGTGTCAGACCTACACAGACACGAGTGTCAAACCTACACAGACACGAGTGTCAGACCTACACAGATACAAGTGTCAAACCTACACAGACACGAGTGTCAGACCTACACAGACACGAGTGTCAGACCTACACAGATACGACTGCCAGTCCTACACAGGTGAGGGTGAGTTCACTCTCGCATTCTTGCGTCAGTCTAACGCAGGCTAGAGTGAATCTCCCCCCTCTTGCGTCACTCCCAGTGAGGGTGAGTTCACTCTCGCATTCTTGCGTCAGTCTAACGTAGGCTAGAGTGAATCTCCCCCCTCTTGCGTCACTCCCAGTGAGGGTGAGTTCACTCTCGCAGCTTTGCGTCACTTGGAACGCAGAGCAACAAGGGCGTATAAACACATTACCATGTAAATCAACGGTAACTAATTACGTCCAATCAAATTCAATTACGTCTGAGAATAGCCGTGTCAAGACTCCCTCAGATGTGGTTTGATCCGTGACGAGTGCCACTCCTGCCTCGGATAAGCTGAGTGCCACTCCTGCCTCGGATAAGCTGAGTGCCACTCCTGCCTCGGATAAGCTGAGTGTCACCCTTGCTAGGTGCGTCAACGTTGGTAGGGGCGTCAACGTTGCTAGGTGCGTCAATGTTGCTAGGTGTGTCTACGGTGCTAATTGCGTCAACGTTGCTAGGTGCGTCTACGTTGCTAGGTGCGTCAACGTTGCTAGGTGTAAATCTTAGGCTCAAGTACTTTCACACTTGTGGGTGCGTCATCAGGAGCTGTGCAATGTTACAAGGACAACAACGGGAGAAATGAGAGTCTGTTTTCTGAGAGTGTGGCAGCGAGAGTGAAGAGGCGGGGCCACGAGCCATGACTCGACTCCTGCAACCACAATTAGGTGACTACAGCACATGTCACTCCCCCCCACGTTCTCTCCCTCTTTCTAACCCTCTCTCCCTCCTTCCCTTTACCCTCCCTCTCTCCCTCCTTCCCTTTACCCTCCCTCTCTCTCTCCTTCCCTTTACCCTCCCTCTCTCCCTCCTTCCCTTTACCCTCCATCTCTCCCTCCTTCCCTTTACCCTCCCTCTCTCTATCTCACCCTCCCTCTAGTTCACCCTCCCTCACAAACCATCTCTTCCTCCTCCTTCTCCTAATCCTCTTCCTCTTTCTCCTCCTTCTTCTTCTCCTCCTCCTCCATCTCCATAATCCCAGTTCTTTATATAAATTATCTTATTCCAGGCAGCCTCCATCTCTATAAACTCTACGCGATGGTTTTTATCCCTCCTAATATACTCCATCACAACCAATTTTCATCGTTTCCCCTCTCTATACCCCCACTCCATCATCATAAATCCCTCTCCATACTCAGAATCCATCAACATAAAAACCCCCTCTCCATACTCCCACTTTATCACCATAAATCCCCCTCTCCATACTCCCAATTTATCACCATAAATCCCTCTCTCCATACTCCCACTCCATCACCAAAAATCCCCCTCTCCATACTCCCACTCCATCACCATAAATCCCCTCTCCATACTCTCGCTCTATCACCATAAACTTTCCTCTCTATACCCCACTCCATCATCATAAACCCTCTCTCCATACTCCCATTCAATCACCATAAATTCCACTCTCCATACTCTCACTTCATCACCATAAAACTTCCCTCTCTATACCCCCAATCCATCATCATAAAACTTCCCTCTCTATACTCCCATTCCATCACCATAAAACTTCCCTCTCTATACCCCCATTCCATCACCATAAAACTTCCCTCTCTATACCCCCACTCCATCACCATAAAACTTCCCTTTCTATACCCCCACTCCATCACCATAAAACGTCCCTCTCTATACCCCCACTCCATCACCATAAAACTTCCCTCTCTTTACCCCCACTCCATCACCATAAAACGTTCCTCTCTATACCCCCACTCCATCACCATAAAACTTCCCTCTCTTTACCCCACTCCATCACCATAAAACGTCCTCTCTATACCCCCACTCCATCACCATAAAACGTCCTCTCTATACCCCACTCCATCACCATAAAACTTCCCTCTCTTTACCCCCACTCCATCACCATAAAACTTCCCTCTCTATACCCCCTCCATCACCATAAAACTTCCCTCTCTTTACCCCACTCCATCACCATAAAACGTCCCTCTCTATACCCCCTCCATCACCATAAAACTTCCTCTCTTTACCCCCACTCCATCACCATAAAACTTCCCTCTCTATACCCCCACTCCATCACCATAAAACTTCCCTCTCTATACACCCATTCCACCATAAAACTTCCCTCTCTACACCCACTCCACCATAAAACTTCCTCTCTATACCCCATCCATCACCATAAAACTTCCTTCTCTTTACCCCACTCCATCACCATAAAACCTCCCTCTCTATACCCCCACTCCATCACCATAAAACGTCCCTCTCTATACCCCCACTCCATCACCATAAAACTTCCCTCTCTATACACCCACTCCATCACTATAAATCCCCCTCTCTCCTTTTTAGCCTCCACCATCGTGATGATGGACGCTCCTTCCTTCTACTTCTCCATCCTCACAATGTGTCTCCTTCTCTTTATCTTCTTGCCATTCCATCACTGCTATAAATTTCCATCTATCCTTTCACCAGCATCCAGGTTCTCCATCCCAGTGAACTGTTACCTCCCTCTCTCTCTCTCTCTGAATCTCTCTCTCTCTCTCTCTCTCTCTCTCTCTCTCTCTCTCTCTCTGAATCTCTCTCTATCTCTCTCTCTCTCTGAATCTCTCTCTCTCTCTCTCTCTCTCTCTCTCTCTCTCTCTCTCTCTCTCTCTCTCTGAATCTCTCTCTCTCTCTCTCTCTCTCTCTGATTCTCTCTCTCTCTCTCTCTCTCTCTCTCTCTCTCTCTCTCTCTCTCTCTCTCTCTCTCTCTCTTCTCTCTCTCTCTCTCTCTCTCTCTCTCCTCTCTCTCTCTCTCTCTCTCTCTGAATCTCTCTCTCTCTCCCATTGTCTGTCTGTATGTCTCTCTCCATACTCCTTTCCCTTATGCGAGCATGGAGAGAGGGTCGTGGAGGAGGGTCGTGGAGAGAGGGTCGTGGAGGGAGGGTCGTGGAGGAGGGTCGTGGAGAGAGGGTCGTGGAGAGGGTCGTGGAGGAGGGTCGGGAGAGGTCGTGGAGGAGGGTCGTGGAAGAGGGTCGTGGAGAGGAGGGTCGTGAGAGGTCGGAGAGAGGGTCGTGGAGGAGGTCGGGAGGAGGGTCGTGGAGGAGGGTCGGAGGAGGGTCGTGGAGGAGGGTCGTGGAGGGAGGGTCGTGGAGGGAGGGTCGTGGAGGGAGGGTCGTGGAGAGAGGGTCGTGGAGGGAGAGGGTCGTGGAGGAGAGGGTCGTGGAGGGAGGGTGTGGAGGGTCGTGGAGGGAGGGTCGTGGAGGAGGGTCGTGGAGGGAGGGTCGTGGAGAGGGTCGTGGAGGAGGGTCGGGAGAGGGTCGTGGAGGGAGGGTCGTGGAGGGAGGGTCGTGGAGAGGGTCGTGGAGGAGGGTCGTGAGGAGGAGGAGGGTCGTGGAGGGAGGGTCGTGGAGGAGGGTCGTGGAGGGAGAGGGTCGTGAGGGAGGGTCGTGGAGAGGGTCGTGGAGGGAGGGTCGTGGAGAGAGGGTCGTGGAGGAGGGTCGTGAGGAGGCGTGGAGAGAGGGTCGTGGAGAGAGGGTCGTGGAGGGAGGGGGGAGAGAGGTCGTGAGGAGGAGAGGAGGGTCGTGGAGGAGGGTCGTGAGGAGGGTCGTGGAGGAGGGAGGAGAGTCGTGAGAGGAGGGTCGTGGAGAAGGAGGGTCGTGGAGGAGGGTCGTGGAGAGGAGGAGGAGGTCGTAGGAGGAGGGAGGAGGAAGGAGTGTGAGAGGAGAGGGTCGTGGAGGGGAGGGTGTGGAGGAGGCGTGGAAGAGAGGGTCGTGGAGGGAGGGGAGGGATCGTGGAGGAGGAGGGTCGTGAGGAGGGGGAGAGGGTCGTGGAGGGAGGAGTCGTGGAGGAAGGAGGGAGGAGTCGTGAGAGGGAGGGGAGAGGAGGAGGTGGAGGAGGAGTGAGGAGGGAGAGAGGGGAGGAGGAGAGGGGTAGAGGAGGAGGAGGGAGGGAGGAGGGAGGAGGCGGGAGAGGAGGGTGGAGGAGGAAGGAGAGGGGGAGGAGGAGGGAGGGAGGAGGAGGAGCGGGAGAGGAGGAGGAGAGGAGGGAGAGGAGGAGGGGAGGGAGGAGAGGGAGGGAAGGAGGAGGAGGAAGAGGAGGGGAGAGAGAGGGAGGAGGGGAGAGGAGGGGAGGGAGGGGAGGAGGGAGGGAGGGAGGAGGAGAGGAGGAAGAGGGGAGGAGGAGGGAGTGGAGGGAGGAGGAGAGGGAGGGAGAGAGGGAGAAGGTGGAGAAGTCGGAGAAGGAGGTGAGGATAGGATGAAGTAGGCAGGAGAAGGAGGAGGAGGGGAGACGGAGGAGAGTGAGGAGGAGAGGAAGTGAGAGAGAGAGGGAAGAGAGATGGAGAGGGAGGAGGAGAGGGAGGGAGGAGGAGAGGAATTAAATAGGCAGTAAGCATCATAAATTATATATTACAAGACGTAAATATGCCTAATTCCTATCATCTCTTTCCTCCCTCTTTCCCCTTTCTTCCCCTCCCCATCTGCCTTTCTCCATCTTCCCTTCCCCATCTTCCCCCTCCCCATCTTCCTCCTCCCATCTTCCCCCTCCCCATCTTCCTCCTCCCATCTTCCCCTCCCCATCTTCCCCTCCCCACTTTTCTCTCTCGTCGCCAAACTAAAAAAAAAATAACACGCCGGTTCCTTGAGATGTCATTATGTATCCCTGACTGTGTCATTATGTATCCCTGACTGTGTCATTATGTATCCCTGACTGTGTCATTATGTATCCCTGACTGTGTCATTATGTATCCCTGACTGTGTCATTATGTATCCTGACTGTCATTATCAGTGTCATTATGTATCCCTGACTGTGTCATTATATATCTCTGACTGTGTCATTATGTATCCCTGACTGTGTCATTATGTATCCCTGACTGTGTCATTATGTATCCCTGACTGTGTCATTATGTATCCCTGACTGTGTCATTATGTATCCCTGACTGTGTCATCATGTATTCCTGTCTGTCATTATGTATCCCTGATGACTTCAGGTCTCAAGTCCAGCTAACCGGTTTCCCTGAATCCTTTCATAAATGCCACGTTGTTGGCACTCCAGCAGCACCTTAATACGTAAAGCCACTCCTCTCACATGCCTGCAGGATGCTCAAGCCACTCTAAGTTCAAGCCACCTTTACACCCATACTACTTCTTGCTTCCAACTAGTATTTATTTCCCTTGGCCACTCAGTCATGCTCCATACTTTCACATGGCCAGACCCCCTCCACAACCTCTCTCTCACATCTTGGCCACTCAGTCATTCTCCATACTTTCCACATGGCCAGACCCCCTCCACAACCTCTTCTTCTCACATCTTGGCCACTCAGTCATTCTCCATACTTTCCACATGGCCAGACCCCCTCCACAACCTCTCCTTGTCACATCTGCCTCAGTCAAGCCTCCATACTTCACTGCCAGGCTACAAGTTCTGTCATCTTCCTTGTACACCCAGTCCAGGGTGTTTGTATTCTCACTTGACAGCAGTACAGAACAACTTAACAACAACAAGAACATCAACAAGAACAACAACACTAACAACACCATCAACAAAAACAAGAACGACAACACTAAATACTTCAACAAGAACAAGAATAACACCACACCAACATCAACAAGAACAAAAACACCAACACCAACATCACCAACAACATCAACAAAAACAAGAACAAGAACAACACCAACATCAACAAGAACACCAACAACAACATCAACATCAACAAGAACAAGAACAAGAACAAAAACAACAAGAACAAGAACAACAGCAACAATAACAACAATAAGGCTGAGATTTTTTATTACGGAAATATTTTATTATTGAAATTTTATTCATCTCGTTTACAAAATAATTTACGTATGTAAATTACTCATAATTCCCCCTGTTCCCCCTTAAAAAAAAATACCATAATAATCTCTAGTTATGGTTTGTTTATTGTGAATTATTATTAATTGTGATAATATATGAAGAAATCATTATTATTATTATTATTATTATTATTATTATTGTTATTATTATTATTATTATTATTATTATTATTATTATTATTATTATTATTATTATTATTATTATTATTATTATTATTATTATTATTATTATTATTATTATTATTGTTATTATTATTATTATTATTATTATTATTATTATTATTATTATTATTATTATTATTATTATTATTATTATTATTATTATTATTATTATTATTATTATTATTATTATTATTATTATTATTTTTAATATTATTTTTAATATAAGTATTATTATCATTAACATTATAATTCTTATTATTATATTTTCGGTGCTCCTGGTTGTACCTGATGGTACTGATTGCAGAGTATTGTGAAATTTCTGAATTCTGATTTCCCAGCGGGTGACTGTTATTGTCTGATGAATTGAGTGTTACTGCCTCTCTTTGTGTGGGTCTGATTGTTACCTCTGTTGGTCCTGATTGTTGAATCTGATTTTTGTCTCTGATTGTTGGTCCTGATTGTTGAATCTGATTTTTGTCTCTGATTGTTGGTCCTGATTGTTGAATCTGATTTTTGTTCTGATTGTTGGTTCTGATTGTTGCCTCTGATTGTTGTCTTTGATTGTTGCCTCTGATTGTTGTTTCTGATTGTTGCCTCTGATTGTTGTCTCTGATTGTTGTTTCTGATTGTTGACTCTGTTGTCTCTGATTGTCGGTTTGTTTGTTTGGTAGTGACTTCTCACGAGTACCTCTGGCCTCGTAGCGACCTCTCACTAGTACCTCTGGCTTCGTAGCGACCTCTCACTAGTACCTCTGGCTTCGTAGCGACCTCTCACTAGTACCTCTGGCCTCGTAGCGACCTCTCACTAGTACCTCTGGCTTCGTAGCGACCTCTCACTAGTACCTCTGGCCTCGTAGCGACCTCTCACTAGTACCTCTGGCCTCGTAGCGACCTCTCACTAGTACCTCTGGCTTCGTAGCGACCTCTCACTAGTACCTCTGGCCTCGTAGCGACCTCTCACTAGTACCTCTGGCCTCGTAGCGACCTCTCACTAGTACCTCTGGCTTCGTAGCGACCTCTCACTAGTACCTCTGGCCTCGTAGACCTCTCACGAGTACCTCTGGCCTCGTAGCGACCTCTCACGAGTACCTCTGACCTCGTAGAAACCTCTCACTAGTACCTCTGGCTTCGTAGAAACCTCTCACAGTACCTCTGCCTCTAGAAACCTCTCACGAGTACCTCTGGCTTCGTAGAAGACCTCTCACGAGTACCTCTGGCTCGTAGAAACCTCTCACAGTACCTCTGACCTCGTAGCAACCTCTCACGAGTACCTCTGACCTCGTAGAAACCTCTCACTAGTACCTCTGGCTTCGTAGAAACCTCTCACTAGTACCTCTGACCTCGTAGAAACCTCTCACGAGTACCTCTGGCTTCGTAGAAACCTCTCACGAGTACCTCTGACCTCGTAGAAACCTCTCACGAGTACCTCTGACCTCGTAGAAACCTCTCACGAGTACCTCTGACCTCGTAGAAACCTCTCACGAGTACCTCTGGCCTCGTAGAAACCTCTCACGAGTACCTCTGGCCTCGTAGAAACCTCTCACGAGTACCTCTGACCTCGTAGCGACCTCTCACGAGTACCTCTGACCTCGTAGAAACCTCTCACGAGTACCTCTGGCTTCGTAGAAACCTCTCACTAGTACCTCTGGCTTCGTAGCGACCTCTCACTAGTACCTCTGGCCTCGTAGCGACCTCTCACTGAGTACCTCTGGCCTCGTAGCGACCTCTCACGAGTACCTCTGGCCTCGTAGAGACCTCTCACTAGTACCTCTGGCCTCGTAGAAACCTCTCACTAGTACCTCTGGCCTCGTAGCGACCTCTCACTAGTACCTCTGGCCTCGTAGCGACCTCTCACGAGTACCTCTGACCTCGTAGAAACCTCTCACGAGTACCTCTGGCCTCGTAGAAACCTCTCACGAGTACCTCTGGCCTCGTAGCGACCTCTCACTAGTACCTCTAGCCTCGTAGAAACCTCTCAACCAGTAACTCTGGCCTCGTAGCGACCTCTCACTGAGTACCTCTGGCTTCGTAGGACCTCTCACAGTACCTCTGACCTCAGAGACCTCTCACGTAGTACCTCTGGCTTGAGGAAACCTCTCACTAGTACCTCTGACCTCGTAGAACTCTCACTAGTACCTCTGGCCTCGTGGACCTCTCACAGTTCCTCTGGCCTCAGACTCTCACGAGTACCTCTGACTGTAGAACCTCTCACGAGTACCTCTGGCTCGTAGAAACCCTCACTAGTACCCTCTGACCTCGAGGACTTCAGGTATCGTCAGAGGAACCTCTCACGAGTACCTCTGGCTGAGAAACCACAGTACCCTGGCCTGAAGAAACCTCACGAGTACCTCTGGCTTCGACTCAGTCCTGCCTCGATCTAGACCTCAGCGTCGTACTGCTCGTAGAAATCCCTCACGAGTACCTCTGGCCTACGTAGCAGACCTCTCACGAGTACCTCTGGACTCAGTAGACCTCTCACTAGTACCTCTGGCTTCGTAGCAACTCTCACTGAGTACCTCTGGACCTCGTAGAACTCCACGAGTACCTCTGGCTCAGTAGAAACCTTCTCACTAGTACCTCTGGCTCGTACGAACTCTCACTAGTACCTCTGGCTCGTAGAAGACCTCTCACTAGTACCTCTGCCTCAGAAGGACCTCTCACAGTACCTCTGGCCTCAGAAACTCTCACGAGTACTCTGCTAGAAACCTTCATAGGAAGACTCTACAGTAAAGTAGAGTCCTCTGGCTCGTAGCGACCTTCCAGTACCTTGCCTGGCCCTCCGTAGTCAGACCTTCACGAGTATACCTCTGGCCTCGATGAACCTCTCACAGTACCTCTGGCCTCGTAGACGAACCTCACTAGTACTCTGGCCTCGTAGCGACCTAGGCTCACTAGTACCTCTGGCTCTAGAGAACCTCTCGAACGAGTACCTCTGGCCTCGTAGAACAAGCGTACTCACAGCCCTAGATGTGGACCTCACGAGGAACCTTGCCTAGCTCATGTACCTCTGCTCAGTAGGACCTCTCACCAGACTCTGGCCTCGTGAACGACCTTCCAGAACAACAGCTAGGTCCACGGGATCTCGTAACTCTCAAGGCATTACAGAGGGCACATATAATGGTCCTCGTATGACCTTCCGTTCCTCAACATTACAGAGGAACATAATGGGTCCAGGGACTGTACCTCAACATTACAGAGGTACATAATGCGACCTCTCTGGCCTCGCTGGAGTCAAGATATGGATTTTCTTGGCTCATTCTTATTGGTGATTCTTAGATGTGATGATTTGAGAGTCAGATTTACTACCAGGGAGACAGTTTACCCTTCCTGGAAGAGGAGGAGGAGGAGGAAGAGGAAGAGGAAGAGGAGGAAGAAGAGAAGGAGGAAGAAGAGAAGGAGGAAGAGGACCCTGGATCATCGTCATCTACGACAGTCGTCGTTCATGTCCTAAGAAATCGTCCAGCGTCACGCATGACGCAGTCGTAAACGCAACAGCACAACTGCAGAGGCGTGACGCAGACCTCAGCGTCAAGACAAGATCTGGCTTCATATGCAAATGAAGCCATGGACCAATGGACCAGCATGCTGAGTTAACAGGAATATCATACTGGAATAACCAGTTAACCCAACTATCATCCACATTATACCACGGTATACTGTAAACTCGGTAACTCTACATTATACCACGTTATACCGTAAAGTATAACGTGGTATAATGTTCACCGAGGTCCCTACATGCACCTAGGTAGTTATAAAGTTCCCTGAGCCACCGCTTATCAACGACGTCTGTATATATGGTCAAGGAAGTCACTGTAAAGGATAAGATGCACTGTAGAGTGTCCTTGCTACAGCAGTCCTTGCCTCGACGTCCGTCCGTGTACGTCCTGGGACGCTGACAGCACTCGACGCCCTAGTGACGTATGTGGAGAGGAATATACTGGTCCAGGATAAACACTTCTGGACCTCGTGGACCGAATGTGGAACAGAGGTACAATAGATGTGGAACAGAGGAACAACAGATGTGGAACAGAGGTACAACAGATGTGGAACAGAGGTACAACAGATGTGGAACAGAGGAACAACAGATATGGAACAGAGGTACAACAGATGTGGAACAGAGGAACAACAGATGTGGAACAGAGGAACAACAGATATGGAACAGAGGAACAACAGATATGGAACAGAGGAACAACAGATGCGGAACAGAGGTACAAAATATGTGGAACGGAAGTACAACAGATGTGGAAATGAGGAACAACAGATATGGAACAGAGGAACAACATATGTGGAACAGAGGAACAACAGATGTGGAACAGAGGTACAACAGATGTGGAACAGAGGTACAACAGATGTTTAACAGAGGTACAACAGATGTGGAACAGAGGAACAACAGATGTGGAACAGAGGTACAACAGATGTGGAACAGAGGAACAATAGATGTGGAACAGAGGAACAACAGATATGGAACAGAGGAACAACAGATGCGGAACAGAGGAACAACAGATGTGGAACAGAGGTACAACAGATGTGGAACAGAGTAACAACAGATGTGGAACAGAGGTACAAAAGATGTGGAACGGAGGTACAACAGATGTGGAACAGAGGAACAACAGATATGGAACAGAGGTACAACAGATGTGGAACAGAGGTACAACAGATGTGGAACAGAGGAACAACAGATGTGGAAAGAGGAACAACAGATATGGAACAGAGGTACAACAGATGTGGAACAGAGGTACAACAGATGTGGAACAGAGGTACAACAGATGTGGAACAGAGGAACAACAGATACGGAACAGAGGTACAACAGATGTGGAACAGAGGTACAACAGATGTGGAACAGAGGAACAACAGATGTGGAACAGAGGTACAACAGATGTGGAACAGAGGAACAACAGATGTGGAACAGAGGAACAACAGATATGGAACAGAGGAACAACATATATGGAACAGAGGAACAACAGATGCGGAACAGAGGTACAAAAGATGTGGAACGGAAGTACAACAGATGTGGAAATGAGGAACAACAAATATGGAACAGAGG
>WNWK01000393.1:315000-325000 GCA_009830355.1 Cherax destructor
TGTCTATATTTCAGTATGGCTGTTTGTCTGTCTGTCTGGCTGGTCTCAAGTGTCACAAGGACAGTCACAAGGAGAGTCAGAGTGTCACAAGGAGAGTCAGAGTGTCACAAGGAGAGTCAGAGTGTCACAAAGAGAGTCAGAGTGTCACAAGAAGAGTCAGAGTGTCACAAGGAGAGTCAGTGTCACAAGAAGAGTCAAAGTGTCACAAGGAGAGTCAGAGTGTCACAAGGAGAGTCAGAGTGTCACAAGGAGAGTCAGAGTGTCACAAGGAGAGTCAGAGTGTTACAAGGAGAGTCAGAGTGTCACAAGGAGAGTCAGAGTGTCACAAGGAGAGTCAGAGTGTCACAAGAGAGTCAGAGTGTCACAAGAGAGTCAGAGTGTCACAAGGAGAGTCAGTGTCACAAGAGAGTCAAGTGTCAAGGAGAGTCAGAGTGTCACAAGGAGAGTCAGAGTGTCACAAGGAGAGTCAGAGTGTCACAAGGAGAGTCAGAGTGTCACAAGGAGAGTCAGAGTGTCACAAGGAGAGTCAGAGTGTCACAAGGAGAGTCAGAGTGTCCAAGGAGAGTCAGAGTGTCACAAGGAGAGTCAGAGTGTCACAAGGAGAGTCAGAGTGTCACAAGGAGAGTCAGAGTGTCACAAGGAGAGTCAGAGTGTCACAAGGAGAGTCAGAGTGTCACAAGGAGAGTCAGAGTGTCACAAGGAGAGTCAGAGTGTCACAAGGAGAGTCAGAGTGTCACAAGGAGAGTCAGAGTGTCACAAGGAGAGTCAGAGTGTCACAAGGAGAGTCAGAGTGTCACAAGGAGAGTCAGAGTGTCACAAGGAGAGTCAGAGTGTCACAAGGAGAGTCAGAGTGTCACAAAGAGAGTCAGAGTGTCACAAGAAGAGTCAGAGTGTCACAAGGAGAGTCAGTGTCACAAGGAGAGTCAAGTGTCACAAGGAGAGTCAGAGTGTCACAAGGAGAGTCAGAGTGTCACAAGGAGAGTCAGAGTGTCACAAGGAGAGTCAGAGTGTCACAAGGAGAGTCAGAGTGTCACAAGGAGAGTCAGAGTGTCACAAGGAGAGTCAGAGTGTCACAAGGAGAGTCAGAGTGTCACAAGGAGAGTCAGAGTGTCACAAGGAGAGTCAGAGTGTCACAAGGAGAGTCAGAGTGTCACAAGGAGAGTCAGAGTGTCACAAGGAGAGTCAGAGTGTCACAAGGAGAGTCAGAGTGTCAAGGAAGCAGAGTCAGAGAGTCTGTCACAAGGAGAGTCAAGTGTCACAAGGAGAGTCAGAGTGTCACAGCAAGAATGGAACTTTGTTTTTCTTAAACAAGAATAATTTACATCTTGTACTCAACTTTCACAGCAAAATATTTCAACCACTTTCAAGATTTTTCACATTGCAACGTTCACTGCAATAATAATCATAATAATAATAATAATAATAATAATAATAATAATAATAATAATAATAATAATAATAATAATAATAATAATAATAAATAAATAATATAATAATAATAATAATAATAATTATTATTATTATTATTATTAATATTATTATTGTTATTATTATCATTATTATTATTATTGTTGTTATTATCATTATTTTTATTATTATTATTATTGTTGTTGTTGTTGTCGTTATTATGAACTGGAGAATACATTAAAGTCACTGGATAAAGAATTTAACATATATATATATATATATATATATATATATATATATATATATATATATATAGTATATAGTATATATATATATATATATATATATATATATATATATATATATATATATATATATATAGTAGGTAGTAGGTTGGTAGACAGCAACCACCCAGGGAGGTACTACCGTCCTGCCAGGTGACTGTGAAACAGAAACCTGAAACTGTTTTACATGATGGTAGGATTGCTGGTGTCTTTTTTCTGTCTCATAAACACGCTGGATAACAGGTATATCTAGTTACTTCTACTTACACTTTAGGTCACACTACACTGGCATACACATGCATATATATACATACACACATCTAGGTTTTTCTTCTTTTTCTTAATAGCTCTTGTTCTTTTTATTTTCTCTATTGTCCATGGGAAGTGGAAAGAATCTTTCCTCCGTAAGCCATGCGTGTCGTATGAGGCGACTAAGATGCCGGGAGCAATGGGCTAGTAACCCCTTCTCCTGTACAAATCTACTAAAAACGAGAAGAAGAAAAACTTTATAAAACTGGGTTGTCTGAATGTGCGTGGATGTAGTGCGGATGATAAGAAAGAGATGATTGCCGATGTTATGAATGAAAGAAGTTGGATGTCCTGGCCCTAAGCGAAACAAAGCTGAAGGGGTAGGCGAGTTTCAGTGGGGAGAAATAAATGGGATTAAGTCAGGAGTATCTGAGAGAGTTAGAGCTAAGGAAGGGGTAGCAATAATGTTGAAGGATCAGTTATGGAAGGAAAAGAGGGAATATAAATGTGTAAATTCAAGGATTATGTGGATTAAAATAAGGGTCGGATGCGAAAAGTGGGTCATAATAAGCGTGTATGCACCTGGAGAAGAGAGGAGTGTAGAGGAGAGAGAGAGTTTTGGGAGATGTTAAGCGAATGTATAGGAACTTTTGAACCAAATGAGAGAGTAATTGTGGTAGGGGACCTAAATGCTAAAGTGGGAGAAACATGCAGAGAGGGTGTAGTAGGTAAGTTTGGGGTGCCAGGTGTAAATGATAATGGGAGCCCTTTGATTGAACTTTGTATAGAAAGGGGTTTAGTTATAGGTAATACATATTTTAAGAAAAGAGAGGATAAATAAGTATACAAGATATGATGTAGGGCGTAATGACAGTAGTTTGTTGGACTATGTATTGGTAGATAAAAGACTGTTGAGTAGACTTCAGGATGTACATGTTTATAGAGGGGCCACAGATATATCAGATCACTTTTTAGTTATAGCTACAGTGGGAGTAAAAGGTAGATGGGATACAAGGAAAATAGAATCAGTAAGTAAAAGAGGTGAAGGTTTATAAACTAAAAGAGGAGGCAGTTAGGGTAAGATATAAACAACTATTGGAGGATAGATGGGCTAGTGAGAGTGTAGGCAATGGGGTCGAAAATGTATGGGGTAGATTTAAAAATGTAGTGTTAGAGTGTTCAGCAGAAGTTTGTGGTTACAGGCGAGTGGGTGCGGAGGGAAGAGGAGCGATTGGTGGAATGATGATGTAAAGAGAGTAGTAAGGGAGAAAAAGTTAGCATATGAGAGGTTTTACAAAGTAGAAGTGATGCAAGGAGGGAAGAGTATATGGAAGAAAAAGAGAGGTTAAAAGAGTGGTGAAGCAATGTAAAAGAGAGCAGATGAGAGAGTGGGTGAGATGTTATCAGCAAATTTTGTTGAAAATAAGAAAAAGTTTTGGAATGAGATTAATAAGTTGAGGAAGCCTAGAGAACAAATGGATTTGACAGTTAAAAATAGGAGAGGAGAGTTATTAAATGGAGAGTTAGAGGTATCGGGAAGATGGAGAGAATATTTTGAGGATTTGTTAAATGTTGATGAAGACAGGGAAGCTGTGATTTCGTGTGTAGGGCAAGGAGGAATAACATCTTGTAGGAGTGTGGAAGAGCCAGTTGTGGGTGTAGGGGAAGTTCGTGAGGCAGTGGGTAGAATGAAAGGGGTAAGGCAGCTGGGATTGATGGGATAAAGATAGAAATGTTAAAAGCAGGTGGGGATATAATTTTGGAGTGGTTGGTGCTATTATTTAATAAATGTATGGAAGAGGGTAAGGTACCTAGGGATTGGCAGAGAGCGTGTATTGTTCCTTTGTATAAAGGCAAAGGGGACAAAAGAGAGTGCAAAATTATAGGGAATAAGTCTGTTGAGTGTACCTGGTAAAGTGTATGGTAGAGTTATTATTGAAAGAATTAAGAGTAAAACAGAAAGCAGGATAGCAGATGAACAAGGGGCTTTAGGAAAGGTAGGGGTGTGTAGACCAAGTGTTTACAGTGAAACATATAGGTGAACAGTATTTGGATAAGGGTAAAGATGTTTTTGTGGCATTTATGGATTTGGAAAAGGCGTATGATAGGGTAGATAGGGGGGCAATGTGGCAGATGTTGCAGGTGTATGGAATAGGAGGAAGGTTACTGAAAGCAGTGAAGAGTTTTTATGAGGATAGTGAGGCTCAAGTTAGAGTGTGTAGGAGGGAAGGGACTATTTCCCAGTAAAAGTGGGCCTTAGACAAGGATGTGTGATGTCACCGTGGTTGTTCAATATATTTATAGATGGGGTTGTAAGAGAAGTGAATGCGAGGGTCTTGGCAAGAGGTGTTGGGCTAAAAGATAAAGAAGCAAATACAAAGTGGGAGTTGTCACAGTTGCTTTTTGCTGATGACACTGTGCTTTTGGGAGATTCTGAAGAGAAGTTGCAGAGGTTGGTGGATGAATTTGGTAGGGTGTGTAAAAGAAGAAAATTGAAAGTGAATATAGGAAAGAGTAAGGTGATGAGGATAACAAAAAGAATAGGTGACGAAAGATTGGATATCAGATTGGAGGGAGAGAGTATGGAGGAGGTGAATGTATTCAGATATTTGGGAGTGGACATGTCGGCGGATGGGTCTATGAAGGATGAGGTGAATCATAGAATTGATGAGGGAAAAGGGTGAGTGGAGCACTTCGGAGTCTGTGGAGACAAAGAACCTTGTCCATGGAAGTAAAGAGGGAATGTATGAGAGTATAGTTATACCAACGCTCTTATATGGGTGTGAAGCATGGGTGATGAATGTTGCAACGAGGAGAAGGCTGGAGGCAGTGGAGATGTCATGTCTGAGGTCAATGTGTGGTGTGAATATAATGCAGAGAATTCGGAGTTTGGAAATTAGGAGGAGGTGCGGGATTACCAAAACGATTGTCCAGAGAGCTGAGGAGGGGTTGTTGAGGTGGTTTGGACATGTAGAGAGAATGGAACGAGACAGAGTGACTTCGAGAGTGTATAAATCTGTAGTGGAGGGAAGGAGGGGTAGGGGTCGGCCTAGGAAAGGTTGGAGGGAGGGGTAAAGGAAGTTTTGTGTGCGAGGGCTTGGACTTCCAGCAAGCATGTGTGAGCGTATTTGATAGGAGTGAATGGAGGCATATGGTTTTTAATACTTGACGTGCTGTTGGAGTGTGAGCAAAGTAACATTTATGAAGGGATTCAGGGAAACCGGCAGGCCGGACTTGAGTTCTGGAGATGGGAAGTACAGTGCCGGCACTCTGAAGGAGGGGTGTTAATGTTGCAGTTTTATAACTGTAGTGTAAAGCACCCTTCTGGCAAGACAGTGATGGAGTGAATGATGATGAAAGTTTTTCTTTTTCGGGCCACCCTGCCTTGGTGGGAATCGGCTGATGTGTTAATAAAAAAATAATAAAAAAAAAATATATATATATATATGTCGTGCCGATTAGGTAAAACTGGCCAATTAGCAAGAACTCATCTAAAATTAAGTCCTTTCTAAATTTTTCTCTTATACGTTTAAAGATATATTTTTTTCATTTATGTTAATGTAAGAATTTAGAATTTTGTACCAAGAGAAACTTTGAAAACCTACCTAACCTTATTACAACAAGCGCAATTTAATTTAGCCTAACCCAACTAAATATATTTTAGATACGTTAACATTAATTTAATAATAAACAAACACAATGAAATATATTTTTTTCGTTATGTTCAGAATGATTTTGGCGAAATTATTGCATACACAAATTTTCACTTGTCTTATATGGCAAGGTGAGCGTTGCTATTTAAGCCAAAATCGCAGGTTTACCTAATCGGCACGACTATATATATATATATATATATATATATATATATATATATATATATATATATATATATATATATATATATATATATATAAAGAATTAGGTTTCTTATTCGTCTCGTTTCTCAAGAATTTCTCAGAAACAAAACTTTTCAAATTCTTGGAAAACAGAAAAAGAAAGTGTATCAATTCTCGGTAGAGAGAGAGAGAGAGAGAGAGAGAGAGAGAGAGAGAGAGAGAGAGAGAGAGATGGAGTGAGGTCAGCGAGGAAATGGAAAGATCACAGAACGAAGTGACAAGACACCTGGCAGGTTCCAGACCTCACTGGAACTTCTGTAGAGGTTCAAACTCTTTTTGAAGGAGGAACTGGAGGTTCCAGACCTCACTAAAGCACCATCTGGTGCTTATTAAACTGTAGCAACAACTGTAGCAACAACTGTAGCAACAACTGTAGCAACAACTGTAGCAACAACTGTAGCAACAACTGTAGCAACAACTGTAGCAACAACTGTAGCAACAACTGTAGCAACAACTGTAGCAACAACTGTAGCAACAACTGTAGCAACAACTGTAGCAACAACTGTAGCAACAACTGCAGCAACAACTGTAGCAACAACTGTAGCAACAACTGTAGCAACAACTGTAGCAACAACTGTAGCAACAACTGTAGCAACAACTGTAGCAACAACTGTAGCAACAACTGTAGCAACAACTGTAGCAACAACTGTAGCAACAATGAGCAACAACTGTAGCAACAACTGTAGCAACAACTGTAGCAACAACTGTAGCAACAACTGTAGCAACAACTGTAGCAACAACTGTAGCAACAACTGTAGCAACAACTGCTAGCAACAACTGTGAAACTGCAACAACTGTAGCAACAACTGTAGCAACAACTGTAG
Organism: Cherax destructor; assembly: GCA_009830355.1. Lineage (NCBI taxonomy): Eukaryota > Metazoa > Arthropoda > Malacostraca > Decapoda > Parastacidae > Cherax > Cherax destructor. Next base: position 321,661 of record WNWK01000393.1, read on the forward strand.
CAACAACTGTAGCAACAACTGTAGACAAGTAGCAACAACTGTAGCAACAACTGTAGCAACAACTGTAGCAACAACTGCAGCAACAACTGTAGCAACAACTGTAGCAACAACTGCAGCAACAACTGCAGCAACAACTGTAGCAACAACTGTAGCAACAACTGCAGCAACAACTGTAGTAACAACTGCAGCAACAACTGTAGCAACAACTGAGCAACAACTGTAGCAACAACTGTAGCAACAACTAGCAACAACTGTAGCAACAACTGTAGCAACAACTGAGCAACAACTAGAACAACTGTAGCAACAACTGTAGCAACAACTGTAGTAACAACTGCAGCAACAACTGTAGCAACAACTGCAGCAACAACTGTAGTAACAACTGCAGCAACAACTGTAGTAACAACTGCAGCAACAACTGTAGTAACAACTGCAGCAACAGCTGCCACTACCACCACCATCACCACCGCTACCAGCACCACCAATACAACTACCACCACCACCACCACCATCACCACCACTACCAGCACCACCACCATCACCACAACTAACACCACAACTACCACCACTACCACCACCACAACTACCACCATCACGACCACTACCACCATCACCACTACCACCACCACCACTACCACCACCACTATCACTACCACCACCACTACCACCACCACTATCACTACCACCACAACTACCACCACCACCACTACCACCACCACTATCACTACCACCACAACTACCACCACCACCACTATCACCACCACCACAACTACCAAAACCACCACTACTACCACCACCACTACCACCAACACCACCACCACTACCACCACAACTACAACCACCATCACCACTACCACCACAACTACAACCACCACTACCACCACCACCACTATCACTACCACCACAACTACCACCACCACCACTATCACCAACACCACAACTACCACTACCACCAACACCACCACCACTACCACCACAACTACCACCACCACCACAATTACCACCACTACCATCACCACCACTACCATCTTCATCAACCTTGTAATAACCACTATCCTGCTAACTATCCTGCTAACTATCCTGCAAGAATAGTTCTTGGGACACAAGCCGGCTTGCTAATGATTTTAAAAACAAGTTCATAGGAATTCGGTTCTTACACAGTTGCTTTTTAAAGGTGAAATTTCTCATGTAGTCCAGCCAGCCCGGCCAGGCGTGCAACCTACAAGCAACTCTGCTCTTTGTGTCACTGCTTCGTAAAGGCGTTTTTTTTCTCTCGAGATTGTTTATATATGTTTTGGGTACTGAATTTAAGAAAAAATTTGTTTTTAAGGACAATGGCAGCGTGCGTGCGTGCGAGTGTGTGCGTGTGTGTGTGTGTGTGTGAATGTGTTTGTGTGTGTGTGTGAGTGAGTGCGTGTACTCACCTAGTTGTACTCACCTAATTGTGGTTGCAGGGGTCGAGACTCAGCTCCTGTGTTAGTTACCATTTTGTCCTAGGCACATGTCGATTAGACACTAGGCCTGTAGTATGTATGTGTATGTATGTGTGTGTGTGTGTGTGTGTTTTTGTGTGTGTGTGTGTGTGTGTGTAACGAAACACTTCGAAATGTTTCGGGCCAGCCGGGAATTGAACCCGGGCCCTCCGTGCGTGAAGCAAGAGCGCTAGCCACCATGCCAGGACCCTGTACACTGTGTACGTTAGGACCATACTGGAGTATGCAGCACCATTTTGGAACCCACACCTAGCCAAGCACGTGAAGAAGCTAGAGAAAGTGCAAAGGTTTGCACGCACTAGTGAGTGCGTGTGTGTGTGTGTGTTTGTGTATGTGTTTGTGTGTGTGTGCGTGCGTGTGTGTGTGTGTGTGTGTGTGTGTGTGTATACTCACCTAGTTGTGGTTGAAGGGGTCGACTCACAGCTCCTGGCCCCGCCTCTTCACTGGCCGCTACTGGGTCACTCTCCCTGCGCCATGAGCTTTATCATACCTTTTCTTAAAGCTATGTATGGAGCCTGCATCCACTACATCACTTCCTAAACTATTCCACTTCCTGACAACTCTGTGACTGAAGAAATACTTCCTAACATCTCTGTGATTCATCTGAGTCTTCAACTTCCAACTGTGTCCCCTTGTTGCTGTGTCCCATCTCTGGAACATTCTGTCTCTGTCCACTTTGTCAATTCCTCTCAGTATCTTATATGTCGTTATCATGTCCCCCCTATCTCTCCTGTCCTCCAGTGTCGTCAGGTCGATTTCCCTTAACCTCTCCTCGTAGGACATACCCCTTAGCTCCGGGACTAGTCTTGTTGCAAACCTTTGCACTTTCTCTAGCTTCTTTACGTGCTTGGCTAGATGTGGGTTCCAAACTGGTGCTGCATACTCCAGTATGGGCCTAACGTACACAGTGTACAGGGTCCTGAACGATTCTTTATTAAGATGTCGGAATGCTGTTCTTAGGTTTGCTAGGCGCCCATATGCTGCAGCAGTTATTTGGTTGATGTGCGCCTCAGAGATGTGCCTGGTGTGTGTATGTGTGTGTTTGGCTGGAACAATCACAATATCCTGGCTGGAACAATCACAATATCTTGGCTGGAACAATCACAATACCCTGGTTGGAACAATCACAATATATTTTCAGGAACAATCACAATATTTTGGTTGGAACAATCACAATACCCTGGTTGGAACAATCACAATATCCTGGTTGGAACAATCACAATACCCTGGTTGGAACAATCACAATACCCTGGTTGGAACAATCACAATATATTAGCAGGAACAATCACAATACCCTGGTTGGAACAATCACAATACCCTGGTTGGAACAATCACAATACCCTGGTTGGAACAATCACAATATATTGGCAGGAACAATCACAATATTTTGGTTGGAACAATCACAATACCCTGGTTGGAACAATCACAATATCCTGGTTGGAACAATCACAATACCCTGGTTGGAACAATCACAATACCCTGGTTGGAACAATCACAATATATTAGCAGGAACAATCACAATACCCTGGTTGGAACAATCACAATAAGGGATGGGGTTCATCTCTCTGGGGCTGGAGTGGTTGGATTAGCCAATTCGATTGAGGGGGTCATTCGAGACTTGTCTAGGACTTTAAACTGATAGATTATAGAGGTATGGGTGTTTGTGGGAAACAATCAGGCTGTGGTATTAGGCCTGGAAACAGCAGATATTTCCAGGATACCCCAGGGTTATGTTTACAAGATAAGATTCAAAATAAAGTTGTTTGTAAATGCAAACAATTGATCAACAAACAAAGAGAGATAGTAGAGGGCAACGAGTGACTAGCTCCCTTGAGGTTTACTATACAAAT
>WNWK01000393.1:330000-345000 GCA_009830355.1 Cherax destructor
ACATTCAATTAGACGGAAATGTTTTTCATTCTCCTTCGAGTGAATGTTACGTAGCGTGGAGGAGCCTGCGTGGAGGAGGCTGCGTGGAGGAGCCTGCGTGGAGGAGCCTGCGTGGAGGAGCCTGCGTGGGGGAGCCTGCGTGGAGGAGCCTGCGTGGGGGAGCCTGCGTGGGGGAGCCTGCGTGGAGGAGCCTGCGTGGAGGAGCCTGCGTGGAGGAGCCTGCGTGGGAGCCTGCGTGGGGGAGCCTGCGTGGAGGAGCCTGCGTGGAGGAGCCTGCGTGGAGAGCCTGCGTGGAGGCCTGCGTGGAGGAGCCTGCGTGGAGGAGCCTGCGGTCTGAGAGCCTGCGTGGAGGCCTGCGTGGGAGCCTGCGTGGAGGAGCCTGCGTGGGGGAGCCTGCGTGGAGGAGCCTGCGTGGAGGAGCCTGCGTGGAGGAGCCTGCGTGGAGGAGCCTGCGTGGAGGAGCCTGCGTGGAGGAGCCTGCGTGGGGGAACCTGCGTGGAGGAGCCTGCGTGGAGGAGCCTGCGTGGAGGAGCCTGCGTGGGGAGCCTGCGTGAGGAGCCTGCGTGGAGAGCCTGCGTGGAGAGCCTGCGTGGAGGAGCCTGCGTGGAGGAGCCTGCGTGGAGGAGCCTGCGTGAGGAGCCTGCGTGGAGAGCCTGCGTGGAGCCTGCGTGAGGAGCCTGCTGGGAGCCGGGGAGCCTGCGTGGAGGAACCTGCGTGGAGGAGCCTGCGTGGAGGAGCCTGCGTGGAGGAGCCTGCGTGGAGGAGCCTGCGTGGAGGAGCCTGCGTGGAGAGCCTGCGTGGAGGAGCCTGCGTGGAGGAGCCTGCGTGGGATGGGGGAAGCCTGCGTGGACCGGAGGCCTGCGTGGAGGAGCCTGCGTGGAGGAGCCTGCGTGGGGAGCCTGCGTGGAGCCTGGGGAGCCTGCGTGGAGGAGTAGCCTGCGTGGAGGGGGGAGGCCTGCGTGGGGAACCTGCGTGGAGCCTGCGTGAGGAGCCTGCGTGGAGGAGCCTGCGTGGAGGAGCCTGCGTGGAGGAGCCTGCGTGGAGGAGCCTGCGTGGAGGAGCCTGCGTGGAGGAGCCTGCGTGGAGGAGCCTGCGTGGAGGAGCCTGCGTGGAGGAGCCTGCGTGGAGGAGCCTGCGTGGGGAGCCTGCGTGGAGGAGCCTGCGTGGAGGAGCCTTAATTAGAGCCAGTGGCTGGTAATTAAAGTTCTCTCCACTAAGTCGAGTAAGTTCTCCCTCACCACTGTTATCTCAGACTGTCTCCTTCAAAAATATTTAAGATCCTCTCTACCACTTCTTTAAGAAACAGTAAATATATTTTTACGTCTTTCTCTGCATCTTTAACAACAAGAAGAAGAAGAAGAAGAAGAAGAAGAAGAAGAAGAAGAAGAAGAAGAAGAAGAAGAAGAAGAAGAAGAAGAAGAAGAAGAAGAAAAGAAGAAAAAGAAGAATAGATTGTTAGATATTCTCAACAGTCTTGAGGGAGTTTTAAGAGATGAAAGTAAGGAAGAGAAGAGGAGAAGAGAAGAGAAGAGAAGAGGAGAAGAGAATAGAAGAGAAGAGGAGAAGGGAAGAGAAGAGAAGAGGAGAAGAAAAGAAGAGAAGAGGAGAAGAGAAAAGTAGAAGTGTAGAAGAATTTCATCTAAATTTCCATCAACAGCAACATAAAAACATATCTCAAAAAATAAAAAAATGCAAATGAACAAAATGCGATTGAATTATGAGTGAGAAAGACGAACAAATGTGACACATTGCACATCTTGTTGTGACCCACCACTCAAAAGTCTCTCATCTCAAAAAAAAAAATCATAATTTTCATCTTCTGAGAAGGACAACACAAAAAGGAAGATGTGTCACTTTGCCTTCTTGGAGAAACATAATTGTTGTGTAGAATTATGTTTTGTAATTTACTGTGTCAGTTGGGTGTTGTTGAGAAGGGATTCCAGGTGCTGTTGAAGTGTGAGCGTCGTGCTGTTCGTGGAGGGATTTGGGGAGGGGTGGGCGGTGGAACAGGTTAGTAGGACTTGAGTCCTGGAGGTGGAAAGTACAGTGTTTGTACTCTTGAAGGAGGGGTGGAGGTGGGTGGGAAGTACAGTGTTTGTACTCTTGAAGGAGGGGTGGAGGTGGGTGGGAAGTACAGTGTTTGTACTCTTGAAGGAGGGTGGAGGTGGGTGGGAAGTACAGTGTTTGTACTCTTGAAGGAGGGTGGAGGTGGGTGGGAAGTACAGTGTTTGTACTCTTGAAGGGGTGGAGGTGGGTGAGAAGTACAGTGTTTGTACTCTTGAAGGAGGGTGGAGGTGGGTGGGAAGTACAGTGTTTGTACTCTTGAAGGGGGTGGAGGTGGGTGGGAAGTACAGTGTTTGTACTCTTGAAGGGGGTGGAGGTGGGTGGGAAGTACAGTTTTTGTACTCTTGATGGAGGGGTGGAGGTGGGTGGGAAGTACAGTGTTTGTACTCTTGAAGGTGGTGTGGAGGTGGGTGGGAAGTACAGTGTTTGTACTCTTGAAGGAGGGTGGAGGTGGGTGGGAAGTACAGTGTTTGTACTCTTGAAGGGGGTGGAGGTGGGTGGGAAGTACAGTGTTTGTACTCTTGAAGGAGGGTGGAGGTGGGTGGGAAGTCACAGTGTTTGTACTCTTGAAGGAGGGTAGAGGTGGGTGGGAAGTACAGTGCTTGTACTCTTGAAGGAGGGTGGAGGTGGGTGGGAAGCTACAGTGTTTGTACTCTTGAAGGTGGGGTGGAGGTGGGTGGGAAGTACAGTGTTTGTACTCTTGAAGGTGGGGTGGAGGTGGGTGGGAAGTACAGTGTTTGTACTCTTGAAGGTGGGGTGGAGGTGGGTGGGAAGTACAATGTTTGTACTCTTGAAGGAGGGTAGAGGTGGGTGGGAAGTACAGTGTTTGTACTCTTGAAGGAGGGTAGAGGTGAGTGGGAAGTACAGTGTTTGTACCTTGAAGGAGGGTGGAGGTGGGTGGGAAGTACAGTGTTTGTACTCTTGAAGGAGGGTGGAGGTGGGTGGGAAGTACAGTGTTTGTACTCTTGAAGGGGGTGGAGGTGGGTGGGAAGTACAGTGTTTGTACTCTTGAAGGAGGGGTGGAGGTGAGTGGGAAGTACAGTGTTTGTACTCTTGAAGGAGGGTAGAGGTGGGTGGGAAGTACAGTGTTTGTACTCTTGAAGGAGGGTGGAGGTGGGTGGGAAGTACAGTGTTTGTACTCTTGAAGGAGGGTGGAGGTGGGTGGGAAGTACAGTGTTTGTACTCTTGAAGGAGGGTGGAGGTGGGTGGGAAGTACAGTGTTTGTACTCTTGAAGGAGAGGTGGAGGTGGGTGGGAAGTACAGTGTTTGTACTCTTGAAGGGGAGTGGAGGTGGGTGGGAAGTACAGTGTTTGTACTCTTGAAGGAGGGTGGAGGTGAGTGGGAAGTACAGTGTTTGTACTCTTGAAGGAGGGTGGAGGTGGGTGGGAAGTACAGTGTTTGTACTCTTGAAGGAGGGTGGAGGTGGGTGGGAAGTACAGTGTTTGTACTCTTAAAAAAAAAAAAAAAAAAAAAAAAAAAAAAAAAAAAAAGTGTTGTACTCTTGAAGGAGGGTGGAGGTGGGTGGGAAGGCACAGTGTTTGTACCTTGAAGGTGGGGTGGAGGTGGGTGGGAAGTACAGTGTTTGTACTCTTGAAGGTGGGGTGGAGGTGGGTGGGAAGTACAGTGTTTGTACTCTTGAAGGAGGGTGGAGGTGGGTGGGAAGTACAGTGTTTGTACTCTTGAAGGTGGGGTGGAGGTGGGTGGGAAGTACAGTGTTTGTACTCTTGAAGGTGGGGTGGAGGTGGGTGGGAAGTACAGTGTTTGTACTCTTGAAGGGGGGGTGGAGGTGGGTGGGAAGTACAGTGTTTGTACTCTTGAAGGGGGTGGAGGTGGGTGGGAAGTACAGTGTTTGTACTCTTGAAGGTGGGGTGGAGGTGGGTGGGAAGTACAGTGTTTGTACTCTTGAAGGTGGGGTGGAGGTGGGTGGGAAGTACAGTGTTTGTACTCTTGAAGGAGGGGTGGAGGTGGGTGGGAAGTACAGTGTTTGTACTCTTGAAGGAGGGGTGGAGGTGGGTGGGAAGTACAGTGTTTGTACTCTTGAAGGGGGGGTGGAGGTGGGTGGGAAGTACAGTGTTTGTACTCTTGAAGGGGGGGTGGAGGTGGGTGGGAAGTACAGTGTTTGTACTCTTGAAAGGGGGGGGGGTAGAGGTTGTGTGACATCTCAGGGGAACTTGTAAATTACATCATCCTCTTATTTCCTCTCTTTCTCCTTTTCTTCTTACCATCCTCTATTTCTTCCTCTTCCCAATCTTCCTCCTCTTCCTTTTCTTCTCCTCTTCCACTTCTTCTGCCTCCTCATCTTCGTCCTCTTCATTTCTCCCTCCCTCTCACTCATTTCTGTCATTGCATATTTTTTTTGTCCTTTTTCCAATTTCCTATGTCTCATAATTTCCCATTTAAAGACATTATCTCTCTCTCTCTCTCTCTCTCTCTCTCTCTCTCTCTCTCTCTCTCTCTCTCTCTCTCTCTCTCATCTTGGTGTCTTCACAGCTGAACAAGGTTTGATGGAGCTGAGAAATCGTCTCTCTGCTTTCTTCCTTATTTCCCTTAGGAACTGTAGGAGCAGTGTGTCTCATCAGAGTACCAGTGTGTCTCATCAGAGTACCAGTGTGTCTCATCAGAGTACCAGTGTGTCTCATCAGAGTACCAGTGTGTCTCATCAGAGTACCAGTGTGTCTCATCAGAGTACCAGTGTGTCTCATCAGAGTACCAGTGTGTCTCATCAGAGTACCAGTGTGTCTCATCAGAGTACCAGTGTGTCTCATCAGAGTACCAGTGTGTCTCAGAGTACTAGTGTATCTCAGAGTACATGCGGATGCACTACACATGTAATTACGTGTGCACCCAACACTTATGTACATGTGCACGAGTGCGAGACACAGTGATATAAGTATCACTCCCATCTCTAAGCACAGCTATCAGAGCCATCTAGTGGAGAAATATCACCCTAGATCGTCAAGTGGCCCAGTCAGAAGTGCTGGGGCATTCCACCTCGCCAGGAGAGAATTGGTGGGGGGGGGGGTGGCCTGATTACCCTATCTATGGTAACCGTTCCAGCTGCTCAGACAAGGCACACTGTATTCTCACCAATGTTTCCCCTTCCCTTTGACTGTGATGTTCACTGTTCATTAATGCGTTGAACAACCTGTTCATTATGTTCAAAATGATTTGAAGCAAAATGTTTGATCACACAATTAACTGCTGGATTTACTGTTTTCCTGTTGACTGTTATTGACCTTTGGTTATAGCTCAACAGTACTGCAACAGAAGTTAAGAGGCAGGGCCAAGAGCTATGACACAACTCCTGTTAATACAAGTGCCCAAGGAGGTGGTGCTTACTCGACTCGTTAATTATTATTATTGTTATAATTATTATAATTCTTCTTATTATCAGCATTATTATTATTATTATTATTATTATTATTATTATTATTATTATTATGGGGAAGGGATGTATTTTAGGCTTGATCCGAATCATGTGACGTAGCTCTGATTCCCAAGATCAAGATCCCATAATCAGAATCAAGGCACCAGACTGACTCTCTCTCCCTCCATCCCCCCCTCTCTTTCTCCCCCCCCCTCTCTCTCTCTCTCATTACTTACCTTAATGAGACTATTTAATTTTTCCAAGTCATGTAATGTTCAGTTACAATTAACTCTCTTACAGTAATTAACTCACAAAACTCTTTTTTTTTGGGGGGGTGGGGGATTTCTTTGTTGTCTTTTTTTGTATTTGTTGTCGTTGTTTTTTAGTTTGTTATCGTTGTTTTTGAGTTTGTTGTCGTTGTTTTTTCGTATTTTTTGTCGTTGTTTTTTGTATTTGTTTTCTTTGTTTTTCGTATTTGCTGTCGTTGTTTTTTGTATTTGTTGTCGTTGTTTTTGCATTTGTTATCGTTGTTTTTGTATTTGTTGTCATTGGTTTTTTTTGGATTTGTTGTCGTTGTTTTTTAATTTTTGTTGTTTTTTGTATTTTTTGTCGTTGTTTTTGAATTAGTTGTCATTTTTTGTATTTGTTTGTTGTTATTGTTTTTTGTACATTTTTTTAAATCTAAAGTGTTTTAAAACTATTAAAAGCCTTTCAAGACTTTTAAGGCTTTAAACAGTTTTTTAAAGCTTTTGGAAAAAGCCTTTCAAGGTTTTTAAAAATATTTAAAAGGATATTTAAAGCTTTAAAAAAAAGGATTTTAAAATTTATAAAGGTTTTCAGAAAACCTTTGTAAAGCTTTTTAGAAAAACCTTTTAAGTTTTTTTAGAAATGCTTTTTAAGGCTTTTAGAAAAGCCCTTTAAATCTTTGAGAAAAACCTTTAAATCTTTGAGAAAAATCTTTTAAGGCTTTAGAAAAGCCTTTTAAGGCTATTAGAGAAGCTCTTTAAGTCTTTTAGAAAAGCCTTTTAAGGCTTTAAGAAAAGCCTTTTAAGTCTTTTAGAAAAGCCCTTTAAGGCTTTTAGGAAAGCCTTTTTGAAGGTGTGTGCTGCTTCTTATCTTCAGGGTGTTTATGTGTCTCGTTGTTATCACCGAGTCTCCTCAAAGTGCCTCCTTCATCAGCAGTTTTGTCTCTCTCTTTTCCCCTCTCCCCCTTCACTCTCTGTGTGCTCGCCTAGTTGTGTTTGTGGGGGTCGAATCACCGCTCCTGCCTGGAGTTACGTCTGCATGTGTGGGACACACACACACACACACACACACACACACACACACACTGAGCGTTCAACATAATAATAATAATAATAATAATAATAATAATAATAATAATAATAATATCTTTATTTCTACAAGTACATGTACAAGGTATACAGACCATAGCTGACATCAATGACATGCTACTATATAGAAAGCCCCTTGTTATGCTGAGCATTTCCCGCAAATTAGGTTAGTTTTGTCCCCGGATGCGACCCACACCAGTCCACTAACACCTAGGTACCTATTTTAAACTGATGGGTGAAGAGGGACAACAGGTGTCTTATGGAAACACGTCCCTAATGTTTCCCAGCCGTACCGGAGATTCGAACTCCGGACCTCAGTGTGTGAGGTGAGTGCGCTAGCGATCAAGCTACGGCACTTTTAATCAGAACATTCACCAAACATTCCCCAACATTCATCAAACATTCCCCAACATTCACCAACATTCACCAACATTCACCAACATTCACCAACATTCACCAACATTCACCAAACATTCACCAACATTCACCAAACATTCTCCAACATTCACCAAACATTCCCCAACATTCACCAAACATTCACCAAACATTCACCAACATTCACCAAACATTACCCAACAGTCACCAAACATTCCCCAACACTCCTACCATTCACCAGCATTCACCAAACATTCTCCAACATTCACCAGCATTCCCCAACACTGCAGAGCAGCACCAGGTTGCTCACTCCGTCATTCCTCAACATTCACGTGACGCAATATTCACCTGACGCAACATTCACCTGACGCAACATTCACCTGACGCAACATTCACCTGACGCAACATTCACCTGACGCAACATTCACCTGACGCAACATTCACCTGACGCAACATTCACCTGACGCAACATTCACCTGACGCAACATTCACCTGACGCAACATTCACCTGACGCAACATTCACCTGACGCAACATTCACCCTCTTGTTTACACAACATTATTTACATTATTAATTACATCTTTCTCGGAGACGAAGAATAAGAAAAAAGAACAGACGAAAAAAATAATCCAAATATTTTTTTTTTTTTTAAGAAAATCGGAATGACAAAAAAAAATGTAAACAGAGCGAAAATTAAAGAAACTACAAGTTAAAAATTAAACGAACAATAAATATTCAGTTCGTTGTGAACGAAAAGTTACGTCGTATTTTTTCCCTTCATCTTTCGTTCGCTTTTCCCATTGTTTGATGTAACGAATTTTTTTTTTTTTTCATTTATTTTGGGGTGGGTGGTGGGGGTGGGGGGTGGGGGTGATGGATGGGGGTTGGGGGGTTGAGGAAATTTGGAACTTGAGCTAAAGTCACTTGGGAGACCAATTTGTATTATGGAGGGGGTGGGGAGAGAAGGGTGGGGAGCAGGGGAGGAGAGGGTGGAGGGGGAGAAGAGGTTAGGGGGGGAAGATGGAGGGGAGGGGAAGGGAGGGAGGGAAGAGAGAGGGGAAGGGAGGGAAGGGAGAGAGAGAGAGGTAAGTAGAGGGTTAGGATGGAGGGACTTTCCCCCTTCCCCCCGTCTGTCGTGTCTATTCTCAAAGCTATGTATGGATCCAGTCCCTTCACTGTTTCTTTCTAATCCTTCCTTCCTCTCTCTCACACTCTCTCTCTCTCTCCCTCTCTCACTCTCCCTCTTTCTCCCTCTCTAATAAACTGCACTTTCATTAAACTTGCTGTTAAGTTCCTGTTTTATAGTTTTTCCATCAGTGTTATTGCTGTTCAATGTACACACACACACACACACACACACACACACACACACACACACACACACACACACACGTAAACAATACAATTTGCTGAGAGACAAATCTCGGGACTCAGAGTGCTGCTGCCAGCCACTACAATGCACTGAGAACTTATGTCCATTTTAATGGACAAAAATGAACCTTAACGACCATTAACCATTGCGAAGAACAGTGAAAGAGAGAGAGAGAGAGAGAGAGAGAGAGGACTGTATGTCCCTCCTGGACACGTCTCTCTACACACTAGTAACCAGGTAGATACCCTGGTCTATCAGTCACTTGAATGACTGAAGATACCCTGGTCTATCAGTCACTTAAAACACATATGCAACACTTGGGTATCATTATTGTTGAGGTTAATACAGTAATCCAGGTGTTGCATATGTGTTCTTACATATATGTCACTGTCACTGTCACTGCCCTGGACCAACAGTAACTAGTGTTGTAGTCAGGTACTGCCACTGTCACTGCCCTGGACCAACAGTAACTAGTGTTGTAGTCAGGTACTGTCACTGCCCTGGACCAACAGTAACTAATGTTGTAGTCAGGTACTGTCACTGTCACTGCCCTGAACCAACAGTAACTAATGTTGTAGTCAGGTACTGTCACTGTCACTGCCCTGGACCAACAGTAACTAGTGTTGTAGTCAGGTACTGCCACTGTCACTGCCCTGGACCAACAGTAACTAGTGTTGCAGTCAGGTACTGCCACTGTCACTGCCCTGAACCAACAGTAACTAATGTTGTAGTCAGGTACTGTCACTGTCACTGCCCTGGACCAACAGTAACTAATGTTGTAGTCAGGTACTGTCACTGTCACTGCCCTGGACCAACAGTAACTAATGTTGCAGTCAGGTACTGCCACTGTCACTGCCCTGAACCAACAGTAACTAATGTTGCAGTCAGGTACTGTCACTGCCCTGGACCAACAGTGCACCCAACAAAAGCAACTATCAATCAACAACATATGCCTGGATGCAGAGCCTCAGAGACCCTCAATACTGTGTTCGGGAGACAGTGTACACAGTCAAGCTCACTTACAAACCTCCACTGTACAGTGTCATCTTACTTATATATATATATATATATATATATATATATATATATATATATATATATATATATATATATATATATATATATATAATTGGCTTGATTGTAAATCATTTACCATCAAGCCAATCATTACCCTGTAAATCATTTACCAGGTCTGGTTCAATATGCTTCAAACGGGGTTATTCAATTTACCCTCGTTAACTCATTAACGAGACCTACTGCGTTAGCTAAATCAACATATGTTCTAACTTATGTTAGAAAAGATCAGTATGTGCTCTAACATATGTTAGAAAGTCAATATGTGCTCTAACATATGTTAGAAAGTCAATATGTGCTCTAGCATATGTTAGAAAGTCAATATGTGCTCTAACATATGTTAGAAAGTCAATATGTGCTATAACATATGTTAGAAAGTCAATATGTGCTCTAGCATATGTTAGAAAGTCAATATGTGCTCTAACATATGTTTGAAAGTCAATATGTGCTCTAACATATGTTAGAAAGTCAATATGTGCTCTAACATATGTTTGAAAGTCAATATGTGCTCTAACTTATGTTAGAAAGTCAATATGTGCTCTAACTTATGTTAGAAAGTCAATATGTGCTCTAACATATGTTAGAAAGTCAATATGTGTTCTAACATATGTTAGAAAGTCAATATGTGCTCTAACTTATGTTAGAAAGTCAATATGTGCTATAACATATGTTAGAAAGTCAATATGTGCTCTAACATATGTTAGAAAGTCAATATGTGCTCTAACTTATGTTAGAAAGTCAATATGTGCTCTAGCATATGTTAGAAAGTCAATATGTGCTCTAACATATGTTAGAAAGTCAATATGTGCTCTAACATATGTTAGAAAGTCAATATGTGCTCTAACATATGTTAGAAAGACAATATGTGCTCTAGCATATGTTAGAAAGTCAATATGTGCTCTAACATATGTTAGAAAGTCAATATGTGCTCTAACATATGTTAGAAAGTCAATATGTGCTCTAACATATGTTAGAAAGTCAATATGTGCTCCAACATATGTTAGAAAGTCAATATGTGCTCTAACATATGTTAGAAAGTCAATATGTGCTCCAACATATGTTAGAACGTCAATATGTGCTCCAACATATGTTAGAAAGTCAATATGTGCTCTAACTCATGTTAGAAAGACAATATTTGCTCTAACATATGTTAGAAAGTCAATATTTGCTCTAACATATGTTAGAAAGTCAATATGTGCTCCAACATATGTTAGAAAGAAGTCAATATGTGCTCTAACTCATGTTAGAAAGTCAATATGTGCTCTAGCATATGTTGGAAAGTCAATATGTGCTCTAACATATGTTAGAAAGTCAATATGTGCTCTAACATATGTTAGAAAGTCAATATGTGCTATAACATATGTTAGATAGTCAATATGTGCTCTATCATATGATAGACAGTCAATATGTGCTCCAACATATGTTAGAAAGTCAATATGTGCTCCAACATATGTTAGAAAGTCAATATGTGCTCCAACATATGTTAGAAAGTCAATATGTGCTCCAACATATGTTACCTACTAGGTCACTATGATTATTATTATTATCACTAGTATTATTATTATTATCACTAGTATTATTATTATAAATATCATTACTACTATTATTGGTATTATTATTACTATAAAAATTATTATTAATACTATTATATTATTATTATTATTATTATCATAATTATTTCTACTACTACTGATCATCATTATTATTATGAACATTATTATTAATACCATAATTATTTCTACTACTACTACTAATTATTATTATTATTATTTCTCCAAGTAAAGACATTATCTTTACGCTCTCTTTGTGTCACAAAAATATTAGCAATATTTTCTTAAATATTCTGACATTAAAGTGGAATTATCTCTGTTTTAAACGAGGTGGAAGAATATATATATATATATATATATATATATATATATATATATATATATATATATATATATATATATATATATATATATATATTGCTAGTTCCTTGATAATGTGAGTAGTCACGAAAGCGCTTGGAATTCTTCTATTTTTTCATAGTGGTTGTCTTGCATATATATATATATATATATATATATATATATATATATATATATATATATATATATATATATTATATATTAGTCTCAGAGGCGCTTGTTTAGCACAGCTCTTTAGAGCTTTTTAAAGCTCTTTAGAGCCTACTTTAGAGAGGCGAATATGGTGATACAGTTAATATAAACACCCCTCCTCCTGCCCTCTCCCAGTCCCCCTCCCCTCCCCCAATTTCCCACTCCCTCCCCTCCTCCCCTTCCTCTCCCCCTTAACTCTTCCCGGCCATAATTTCAGACTTATAATTAATTCACTATTATTGGCGCTATTGTTCCAACAGCCCTTTCCCCTCCCTTGCCTCTCTCCCCCACCCCCAATTTTTTTTGTTCAAAATACGCCATTTCTTACGCAATATCACAGACGGTGGAGAGCGCTGATTGGTCGATCTCTCTCCTGCAAAATAGTAAAATTCCCCCATCCCCACCCGCTTCCCCCACCCCCATCCTATTCTTTCGTACAGTTAGGACCCGGCTAGTTTATTCGTAATTAGGCTTATCAATTCGGAGAACAAGTGGCATTCATAACAGTTATAACGAAGGGGGGCCATTTAAGTGCCGGAGTAAAAGGCTCGTCGAGAGTGCGCGTGAGGACGGAGTCTTTCAGTCAGGTGTTAGTGTCAGTTTGTTGTGCAGTCTGGGAGCGGTAAACATTCTTTACGACCGCCGCATATTCTCCGTTGTCGCTGCTTCTATTACACGTTAAACGAGCATATAGTATATATATATATATATATATATATATATATATATATATATATATATATATTGTTCCCGAACGCTTGAGAGGTGTGGTGGGAGCTCAGGACCCCAGGTTCATTGAAGCAGCCGAGCGATGGGACATCCTGGCAGACTCAAACAGTAGACCAGCTCCTCCCAAAGAGCACAAACAGTCCCACTGGGACAAACCGATCATGGAAAAAATTGCAAACACAATGCTCACCAATGCTTCGTCTCCTAGCGGTGAAGGCACCACACTCAGGAGATTTCCTTCTAGCTGTTCCCAATTCCTCTCTGGGGACTCGACTCGACCCACAGGCCATTCGGATTGGTGTTGCTTTTCGCCTAGCCCCCCCATACTCACCGAACATAGGTGTATTTGCGGCAGGGCGACGACTGATCAATTCGGACTTCATGGTCTCGTGTGTCACACATCAGAAGGGAAGTATGCTAGACATGAGGAGGTCAATGACATCATAAAGAGAAGCCTCGCCACAGCCCGTTGCCCAGCTCAACGAGAACCCCAAGTGCAGAGGTCTGATGGAAGTCAAAAGCGTCCTGATGGAGCCACTATGCTACCCTGGAAGGATGGTAAGCAGATTGCTTGGGACTACACCTGTGCTGCCACAATGGCAGACACCTACTTGCCATAATCCGCAGCCGAAGGGGGTGGAGCTGCCAGCCACAGGGAGACCCAGAAGACTCGTAAATATGAAGGCCTTCCCCCTTGCTATAACTTCATCCCAATAGGGTCGGAGACCCTTGGAGCATGGGGCAAGTGTGCTCTAAAGTTTCTCAAAGAGCTGGGTGAGAAACTCATCATAGAAACCAGGGACCACAGGGCGACCAGCTTCCTCTTTCAGAGACTCAGTGTGGCGATCCAGAGGGAAAATGCCTGCAGCGTTCTGGGCACGCGGCCCACTGCCGGGGAGCTGGACGAAGTATTTGACATGTAGCTCTGAGTTGTTATCTATGTTGTTTTACTCCCTATGTATTTTGTCTTGAAATAAAGTTTGTATAAAAAAGATGGGGTGGTAGGGGAAGTGGAATATTCAAATGGCTTCAGAAAGAAATCTAAATATTCTTCCTTGAAGCCTTTTTATCCACATCTCCGAGGCAATGGGTCCCACAATTTACACAAGAGGTGGACTCCATCCTATTTTATATATATATATATATATATATATATATATAATATATATATATATATATATATATATATATATATATATATATATATATATATATATATAGGGGAAGTGGAACAGAATTCTTCCTTCGTAAGCCATGCGTGTCGTAAGAGTCGACTAAAATGCCGGGAGCAAGGGGCTAGTAACCCTTTCTCCTGTATACATTACTAAAGTTAAAAGAGAAAGTTTTGTTGTTCTTTTGGGGCCACCCTGCTTCGGTAGGATATGGCCGATTTGTTGAAAGAAGAAATATATATATATATATATATATATATATATATATATATATATATATATATATATATATATATATATATATATATATACATATATATGATGGAATACTGACCATTGCTACGACTCCAAATAATAATAATAATAATTATCGTAATAATAGGAGCAAGTCAGAGAGATGGTGCGTGATCTATGGTCCTGGAAGCATTAGTCTCTTAAGACCTGACGTGTCTAATTAGGAAGCACCTGCTTACAAGGCCTAATTAGCTCATCTTAAATGCCTGACGACTTGATATATGTTGCCCAGAGCAAGAGGGTATGTACTCTGTAACACTCTGTCTCTCTCAAGAGGATATGTACTCTACAAGGATGTAAGTACTCTGTCTGTTTGTCTCTCTCAAACACACACAGAAAGTCGCCAGGAGATTCACACAAGCTGGCAATGAAAGCACCAAATGAGGGAGAGAGACTGTGGAAGAATAAAGACCAGACAAGAGACAGCAGGAACTACGTGCCTAATATTTTTTAAGTTAGTGAAAAACAGAGTCCACTTCTGCTGAACAAAATACCCAGGGTGAAATATATGTGACGTAACAGTGACTATCAAAGTGGAGAGTCCGAGGAAATATGTTAGTGAAGAGACTGTTTACTGTGTTACCTAAGTGATATTTGAGCTTGCGACAGCCACTTGCAATGAAGCTCGCTGGATATCGCCCTGGGGTTGAGAAGGATGGTCTGATAAAGAGAAGTTTTCTTCTTTAAAGGAAAGAGAAAACAATTGGATATCGTTACAGGGAGGGAAGCTGGTGGATACATGGAGGGGATGGGGAAGATTGTCTCTGTGATACCAGGATTTCAATGTATCGTCAGGCGAACAGATTGTGTGAGGTGTTAAGATCCAATCAACTCTGTGTGTGTGTGTGTGTGGTCATATATAAAAGCACACACAAAGACACAGACACACACCCCACACCCCCACACCCACACACCCACACACCCACACCAACACCCACACACACACACAGTTCCCTGATCAGTATTGCACAGAACATAATGAACTAGCAATGCTCTCATGATTCAAGTGGGCTGCCTCATAAATTTCAGACAGAGACTAACACTCTCCAGACTAAAGCTTTCCATTTATAAAATCAACATTAATATGAGTGAAGTGAGCCTTGTCAATAGTCACTTT
>WNWK01000393.1:350000-370000 GCA_009830355.1 Cherax destructor
AGTGACACCTGTGGTGTTAGTGAAGGTAATTGTGTGTAGTTGTGGGCTGGTTGTGGTAGTAGTGGTGGTGGTGGATTGTGGTAGTGATGGTGGATTGTGGTAGTGGTGGAGGATTGTGGTAGTGGTGGATTATGGCAGTGGTGGTGGTAATAGTGGTGGTAGTAGTGACAATAGTGGTGATAGTGGTGGTGGTAGTAGTGACAATAGGGGTGGTGGTAGTAGTGATAATAGTGGTGGTAGTGATAGTGGTAGCAGTGGTGGTGGTAGTAGTGGTAGTAGTAGTGGTAATAGCAGTAGTGGTAGTAATAGTGGTAGTAATAGTGGTAGTAGTGGTAGAAGTAGTAGTAGAAGTGGTAGTAGTAGTGGTAGTAGTAGTGGTAGTAGTAGTGGTAGTAGTAGTAGTAATAGTAGTGGTAGTAGTGATAGTAGTAGTAGTAGTAGTATAGTAGTGGTAGTAGTGATAGTAATGGTAGTAGTGATAGTAGTGGTAGTAGTAGTAGTAGTAGTGGTAGTAGTAGTAGTGGTAGTAGTAGTATAGTAGTGGTAGTAGTGGTAGTAGTAGTGGTAGTAGTAATGGTAGTAGTAGTAGTGGTTGTAGTGGTAGTAGTGATAGTAGTGATAGTAGTGGTAGTAGTGGTAGTAGTAGTAGTAGTAGTAGTGGTAGTAGTAGTGGTAGTAGTAGTAGTAGTAGTGGTAGTAGTGGTAGTAGTAGTAGTAGTAGTAGTTGTAGTAGTGGTAGTGGTAGTAGTGGTAGTAGTGGTAGTAGTGGTAGTAGTGGTAGTAGTGGTAGTAGTGGTTGTAGTGGTAGTATGGGTAGTAGTGGTAGTAGTGGTAGTAGTGGTAGTAGTGGTAGTAGGGGTAGTAGTGATAGTAGTGGTAGTAGTGATAGTAGTGGTAGTAGTGGTAGTAGTGGTAGTAGTGGTAGTAGGGGTAGTAGTGGTAGTAGTGGTAGTGGTAGTAGTGGTAGTAGTGGTAGTGGTAGTAGTAGTAGTGGTAGTAGTGGTAGTAGTGGTAGTAGTGGTAGTAGTGGTAGTAGTGGTAGTAGTGGTAGTAGTGGTTGTAGTGGTAGTAGTGGTAGTAGTGGTAGTAGTGGTAGTAGTGGTAGTAGTGGTAGTAGTGGTAGTAGTGGTAGTAGTGGTAGTAGTGGTAGTAGTGGTAGTAGTGGTAGTAGTGGTAGTAGTGGTAGTAGTGGTAGTAGTGGTAGTAGTGGTAGTAGTGGTAGTAGTGGTAGGAGGGATATAGAAGAAAGGTTCAATATTTAAGAATATGGTAATAAAAAAAACTTAAAGAAAATGCGAAGGAAATGGGTAGAAGGAAAACTGTGAAGAAATGGAGTAGAAAGACAGAATGGAAAAGAAGAAGAGGGAAAGACATAGAAGAAAGAAAGAAGCGAAGACAAAGATAAAGAATGGACTGAAAGAAGGAGGCGGAGAGGAAGGGGCAGATAAAGGAGGAAGAAGAAAGGAAGTGATAGAAGAGTAGTGAAGCGAAGGAGAGAAATGGGAGATGGGAGAAAAAGAGGAGGAAGAGGAAGAGGAGAAGGAGGAGGAGGAGGAGGAGGAGAAGAGGAAATTCTGACCTCTTACTCAGCAAAGAAAGAAGACGTGAAGAGTAAGGTAAGGAAGCAAGATAACGGAAGGAGGGAGATGAGAGAAAACGATAAACAAGACTTGGAGCAGAGCTGATAATGATTATAGTGTGAGGAAACACTATCACCGGGGAATGAGACACAATGAACGAGGGCGAAGCAGCACCTGTGGGATGAGAAACAATTAAATTCGATCCCAGAACGATGGGGGGGGGATTCGCCTCAATTTCCTAGATCAAGGTATCTTCCTCAGCATCAAGGTATCTTCCTCAGCATCAAGGTATCTTCCTCAGCATCAAGGTATCTTCCTCAACATCAAGGTATCTTCCTCAGCATCAAGGTATCTTCCTCAGCATCAAGGTATCTTCCTCAGCATCAAGGTATCTTCCTCAACATCAAGGTATCTTCCTCAACATCAAGGTATCTTCCTCAGCATCAAGGTATCTTCCTCAGCATCAAGGTATCTTCCTCAGCATCAAGGTATCTTCCTCAACATCAAGGTATCTTCCTCAGCATCAAGGTATCTTCCTCAGCATCAAGGTATCTTCCTCAACATCAAGGTATCTTCCTCAGCATCAAGGTATCTTCCTCAGCATCAAGGTATCTTCCTCAGCATCAAGGTATCTTCCTCAGCATCAAGGTATCTTCCTCAGCATCAAGGTATCTTCCTCAGCATCAAGGTATCTTCCTCAGCATCAAGGTATCTTCCTCAACATCGAGGTATCTTCCTCAACATCAAGGTATCTTCCTCAGCATCAAGGTATCTTCCTCAGCATCAAGGTATCTTCCTCAGCATCAAGGTATCTTCCTCAGCATCAAGGTATCTTCCTTAGCATCAAGGTATCTTCACTCAGCATCGGTATCTTCCTCAGCATCAAGGATCTTCCTCAGCATCAAGGATCTTCCTCAGCATCAAGGTATTTCTCAACATCAAGGTATCTTCCTCAACATCGAGGTATCTTCCTCAGCATCAAGGTATTTTCCTCAGCATCAAGGTATCTTCCTCAGCATCAAGGTATCTTCCTCAGCATCAAGGTATCTTCCTCAGCATCAAGGTATCTTCCTCAGCATCAAGGTATCTTCCTCAGCATCAAGGTATCTTCCTCAGCATCAAGGTATCTTCCTCAACATCAAGGTATCTTCCTCAACATCAAGGTATCTTCCTCAACATCAAGGTATCTTCCTCAACATCGAGGCAGAAATGAGACCTGTGTAGTGAGTGTCACAACAGTTGTAACACTGGTGTAGTGATGAGTGTTACAACAGTTGTAACACTGGTGTAGTGATGACAGTGTCACAACAGCTGTGTAGTGATGAGAATGTCACAACAGCCGTGACATTAGCAATGAGAGTGTCACAACAGCCGTGACATTAGCAATGAGAGTGTCACAACAGCCGTGACATTAGCAATGAGAGTGTCACAACAACAATCTCTTAGGATTGAAGACTAAGCCACAGGAGAGAGCTTTTCCATGCCATTTGCAACGCCCTCTAACGTCGGGCGAGAAATTGGTAGAATCCAACTCCCTCTGTGAGGACCTCGTTAAGGAGCCTGCAAGTCCATAAGGCTGATGATAAGGATATCTAAGGAGCGTGCTAAGGACCCTAGGATTTACAAGATGCTCCGAATCCTGAACCAAAGTTCTAACCACCTCAGGGAGGGGGAGGGGGAGCAATATTCACTGTAAGAGACAGAGAGAAAGAGAAACAAAGAGAAAGCGAGAGACGGGAAAAGCTAGCTGGAAGTGGTTGCTGTGGCCGCCACCATTCGGACGGAGTCATGTCTTGTAAACAAGGAAAAAAGTGAACCCTTAATCCACTTTCTCGTGAGGCAATGAACCAGCCAGAGGTCCTAGCCAGTAAAAAGATAAACTTACAACGAACTGGGCAAAGATAAGAGAGCGTAAAGCGATCAGTTCGTAAGCAAGGCAAGCTATCGTTGGGCGGGTGGGAGGAAAGAATTCTTGCTGCGAGCACAGAGGGATTTCATCTGCTCAGTGTAGGGTTCGTTGGTTCTGAGACAACGAACCTCTCCAACGTGAGAGAGAGGATGATTAGTGTGAACCAGTTAGCGAAGTGCCGCAGTGAACCACCAATTCGAGACAGAGTGAACCAATGCTTCAAAGAGCGAAACGTTGAGCCACGAAACAAGGAACTCCTCTTTCGAGGGAAACAAAAATGTATTTCTCGAGACACTGAATCAGTCGCTTCGTATATCTTGTGGTTGTGAGTGCGTGCGTGGGTGTCCGCACGGTAGCGGAGTGGAGGGGATGGGGGAATGGGATACCAGTGGCGATCAGGACCAATATTCCATCTGCCACGTAGCGTGACGCTGGCTTGACAAGTGTCCAGCCCCGGGGAGATGGTGCAATGGATGTCTCATCGCCAGTGATGGATGATCAGAGTGCCTTGCTTGACACTCCCTCCCTAGTGGCTCTCTGGCAGAGATGGCGCACAGTAGAGATAGACCAAGTGAGGGAGATAGTGATTGATGCGAGTTGAGGGGTGAGAACGATGGAGATTGAAGGAGAGGGTGCTGGAGATGACGATGGAGATTGAAATGGATGCAGTCAGGGAGGCTTCGACAGTATTTAAATGTCTTCAGTGAAATGACTCTTTAAAAAAATTTTGTTTTCACGCTACCCAGCACAATGTCACCCCATCTCTCCTCCCCACTCACATCCCACCTTCCTCTCCCTAGGATCCATGCCCCACCCCACCTGACAGCTCTCCTGCCCACGTTAATTCACGTCCTCACCCCAGTCCTGTGTGTATGGAGTTGCTTTAAATCCTGATCAACAGGAAATTTGACTTGATAAAAGCTCTACATTGAGCGAAACTTCCCTGTTGTTGGCAGTACATTAAGTGGATGCGCACCATAAAAAGTGAGAACAATCTTCTACCGTTCTGGATGCACATAGCTATCCTCATCCACCATCCTTAATCTTTATCTGTCCACTCCCTTCCTTAAACCCCCTTCTCTCAGCACTCCAACCCACCTCCTCTCCCCTTCTGCCCTTTTTCTTCTCTCCACCTCACTCCCCATCTGACAAACTCAGCGTCGAGGAATTCAAAAGGAAAGAGGAAGTCGTCGAACTTCCCGTTGGTGATGGATGACTTCCCAAGTAGGAACATGGCTCCTCCTCCTTTCTCCCTGACTCACATATGCACGCATGCACGCACAGATGCACTTGCACACGCTCACATTCAAGCACACACACATACATACACCCAGACACACACAAACACACGCTCAAGCAAACTCTCACACTCGTGCAAGCACAGTAGTATAAAGACTGTCTGGACGGCTCGCTCTGTACGGCTCCCTGTACGAAGTGACGTGTTTGTAGAGCTCTCTCTGGGCGAGGGTTTGACGTGTGAGGTTTCTTTCAAGTTGTACCACTGTAAGGTTTCCCCCAGTACAATTTTTCCCTGTAGGGTTTTTCCTGGGTGAGGTGCGATGTCTGAAATGGTGTTCGTAGAGTATGTGTCAGGCGTGGTGTGTCAGGCGTGGTGTGTCAGGCGTGGTGTGTCAGGCGTGGTGTGTCAGGCGTGGTGTGTCAGGCGTGGTGTGCCAGGCGTGGTGTGCCAGGCATGGTGTGTAATGTACGGTCTCTTAGGTGTGGGCTGTCAAGTGTGGTCTGGAAGGCCTATTTGACCTCAGTCAAGGAGACCATTCAAGTTTACAGTGTCCATGGTCACCCATCCAACTGTTCACCACCACCATCCTACCACAATCACTACCACCACCAATATTATCACTTCCACCACTACCATCAATACTACAACCTGAACTTGCACCTGAACATAATGTTCTTGCTCACACCTTGTCATAGATGTATTCATTGTGCTGGGTTAAACATTATATTCCCTGAGCAACGTACACCGCCACGTAAATTCCCTCCCCAAGTTTACTCTGGCTGTCTCACCTGTCACCAGGAATAACATAGTTGCTGCTCACTCGTAAATAAACCGCTGGTTCCTTATAAGAAGATGAGAAAGGAGGAGCACTGCAGTAGGACTACTGGCCTATGCTAGGTGTTAGGACTCTATGTGATGTCTGTTTGACTCACGAAATCGTAATGACACGATTGCAAATAAACCATACCATGGGTGGGGTTAGAACCCACCATCAGAGAGTCGGGTTCTAACCCCATCCGTGGTACGGCTTCATGTCTGTTTTCTAAGCTTAGGTTTATGAGGTTGAGAAACCTCACTCTTCCCCAACCTCCACCACAGCAACCCCATGCCATCACCTCAACATCCCCCCAACACCACCACCTCAACATCCCCCCAACACCACCACCTCAACATCCCCCCAACACCACCACCTCAACATCCCCCCAACACCACCACCTCAACATCCCCCCAACACCACCACCTCAACATCCCCCAACACCACCACCTCAACATCCCCAACACCACCACCTCAACATCCCCCAACACCACCACCTCAACATCCCCCCAACACCACCACCTCAACATCCCCACACACCATCACTTCAGTAGCCTTTTACGTCCACTAATATTACAAACGACACACAAATATACTTCTCATTACTGCTGACTTGGTATTTTTTTCCCCTGGCAGTGAGTTCTGGACGTTGTTATGGCCATCAGTGAGTTCTAGACGTTGTTATGGCCATCAGTGAGTTCTGGACGTTGTTATGGCCAGCAGTGAGTTCTGGACGTTGTTATGGCCAGCAGTGAGTTCTGGACGTAGTTATGGCCAGCAGTGAGTTCTGGACGTAGTTATGGCCAGCAGTGAGTTCTAGACGTTGTTATGGCCATCAGTGAGTTCTGGACGTTGTTATGGCCAGCAGTGAGTTCTGGACGTTGTTATGGCCAGCAGTGAGTTCTGGACGTAGTTATGGCCAGCAGTGAGTTCTGGACGTTGTTATGGCCAGCAGTGAGTTCTGGACGTTGTTATGTCCAGCAGTGAGTTCTGGACGTAGTTATGGCCAGCAGTGAGTTCTGGACGTTGTTATGTCCAGCAGTGAGTTCTGGACGTAGTTATGGCCAGCAGTGAGTTCTGGACGTTGTTATGGCCAGCAGTGAGTTCTGGACGTTGTTATGGCCAGCAGTGAGTTCTGGACGTAGTTATGGCCAGCAGTGCCTCACTGCCTCTGTCTCACAGCAAATTTTTCCCTCCAGCAAAGGCTATGCTCAGACCAGGCTATCCTGTGTCTTTAATTTTTACCTGGAGAGCATTAGCAGCAGCAGCAGCAGCAGCAGCAGCAGCAGCAGCAGCAGTAACAGCAGCAGCAGCAGCAGCAGCAGTAACAGCAGCAGCAGCAGCAGCAGCAGTAACAGCAGCAGCAGCAGCAGCAGCAGCAGTAACAGCAGCAGCAGCAGTAACAGCAGCAGCAGCAGCAGCAGCAGCAACAGTAACAGCAGAGCCATGAGTGGCTGCTCCATCAACTGCAGCAGCAGCAACAGGAGAAATAACAGGAAAATCAGTAGTAATAACGGCCAGAAACAGGAGCAATATCAACAGCCGCAGCAGCTGCAACAGCACAAACAACAATATCAGCATCAGTAACAACAGAAAGAACAGAAGCAGAACAAGCAACATCACCATTAACAGCAGCAGCAACAGGAGAAGCTGCAGCAACAGCAGAAGCCACAGAGCTGCAGTATACTCTCTCTCTCTCTCTCTCTCTCTCTCTCTCTCTCTCTCTCTCTCTCTCTCTCTCCGTCACTTACGAGGTCTCTTCACCTTCCTCGTATTTAGCCACAAACGCTATCACTGGCCTCCTATACGGTCACAAACGCTATCACTGGCCTCCTATACGGTCACAAACGGTGTACTTGGCTTCGTTATATATGATAGGAAACGGTGTCCTAGGCTTCGTAATACGTAATCAGAAACTTTTTTCGAATTCGTTATATACTGACACGGAATAAAAAAAAAAACTCCATTAAAATCAGTGTTGATAAATGCACTGGCGATTCATTTACATTATATCAGTATACACAGTAATCTACGTTCACATGTGGTATCTATATTTAACACACAGCCAGAACTACGAACTCTCACCTACAACTTATATGACTAATCATCAATATAAAAAACACTGTGTAAATCGCGTACAGTGAATTTCAATGTAATTTTGCTGGAATCTGTATCTTTTTAAGAGCCATTGATAACGTTATAAACTAACAGAGCTTCGATGAATCCCTCTGTGGCTCTCACGTTAATCCTTCATGTTCACTCGCTATTCAATGATTTCATCTTATTCTGTTTTCAGAGTTATGTATAAATTTTCCTGAATGGGGATTTTAGTTATGAAATGATTGGAACTCATGGTGGAGCCACTATGCTACCCTGGAAGGATGGTAAGCAGATTACCTGGGACTATACCTGTGCCGCCACATTAGCAGACATCTACTTGCCATACTCCGTAGCTGAAGGGGGTGGAGCTGCCAGCCTCAGGAAGACCCAAGGGTCGGAGACCCTTGGAGCATGGGGAAAGTGTGCTCTAAAGTTCCTCAAAGAGCTGGGTGAAAAACTCATCATAGAAACCAAGGACTACAGGGCAGCCAGCTTCCTTCTTTCAGAGACTCGGTGTCGCTATCCAGAGGGGAAATGCCTGCAGCATTCTGGGCACGCGGCCCACAGCCGGGGAGCTGGACGAAGTTTTCGAGATGTAGCTCTGAGTTGTTATCTATGTTGTGCAAGTTCGGGTTAACACTAACTCATCATCAGGAATAATTTTAAACTTTGTTATCAATACAACAAAGTTTCAGGACTAATTTAATAAACAAAAATGACTGGAAAATTGTTTATAAGGTCGTTGTCATTGGAAACAATGTTTGGAGGTCAGTATTTCAACGAGGGAAAAATTTGCAATAACATCATTTGGAGATGTCCAGCGGTCATGTTGACGTCAGTCATCATGGGAGTTAACAATAATGTATTAGTTATGGATCATTGCTTTTTTTAGTTAAGTCTTTTATTTAACTTTCTGGGTACTAACCCCTACTATGCTAGTGGATAGTAGCCACCTTGAAGTTATTACAATATTCACTAGTTACTAGTGTTTTTGTAATATGGGAGAGTTCGGGATAACAATGAGCATTAAAATTTATAATCTTTACTATAGTATATTTTAGTATAAAAACAAAGATTCTTTGGTATTTAATATCACAATAGATTACATCTATTTTTCTTTGGCACAAATCTATATATATATATAGCACATGTTACAATAACGTAGTCATGACCCTACCTACTTCTGTGTCACATGACACTACCATTCTCATTGTCAAGACACGCTTACTTCTTCGTGTCATCAGACACCCTTGACTCTGTTACGACACGCCTTCTCACAGTGTCACGCAACATTTTTCTCTGTGTCACATGACACGCCCTCTGTCACACGACACCTTACCAACTGTGTCACACGACACCCTTTTCTCTGTGTCATGAACACCTCTGTCAATAGCCTTTTCAACAGGGTTAAATGATATGTTAATGTTACATGACACTACCTTCAACACAACCTTCTCTATAAACACTTCTGTGTCTTCACACGACACTCACTTCCTCTGTGTCTTCACACGACACTCACTTCTCTGTGTCTTGACACGACACTCACTTCTCTGTGTCTTGACACGACACTCACTTCTCTGTGTCTTGACACGACACTCACTTCTCTGTGTCTTCACACGACACTCACTTCTCTGTGTCTTCACACACACGACACTCATATACTATCCAACAAGAAACGAAGTCCAGCAGGTGTGTGTCAAAGCAGGAAAAGTCCAGCAGGTGTGGAACATTCCAGCAGTATCAGATGAACTGAGTGAGGCCATCAAGCAACTCTGAGGCCGTCAAAACTCAGTGGACTCTCACGCAGGTGTGAGCTAACACCTGTCACCAGCAGTTGTAGTCTGGTGAATACTGTTAGTAAAGCCTAGCTGTCACCAGCAGGTGTTGTCTGTGGGAGTCTGGTGAAAACACTACTAGTCAAGCCGGCTCAGCAGTCCAACATTGGGTCTGATGACGTTCCAAGTGGCTGCCGGCCGGCAGGAAAACTACCTAACTATCATGTTAGGTAGGAGGCCGAAACAGAAGATCTTAGCTAGGACTAGCATACTAATGGGGTAGTAGCCAGCTTGAAAGATCTTAGCTAGGGACTAGCATGCTAGTGGGGTAGTAGCCAGCTTGGAAGATCTTAGCTTAGGACTTAGCATGCTAAGGAGTAGTAGCCAGCTAGGAAGACCCTAGCTAGGTCTAACATGCCAGGGGTGTAGTAGCCAGTCTGGAAGACCTTGACTTGTAAATATCGTCCTCAGCAAAGTCTGCTCCCTGTACAAGAGTAATGTCCTTGTTCCATCGTCCACATTTTTCACCAAAAGAGTCTAAATGGACAGGTACTGTGAGAGAGAAAGACTGTCACCTCCTACTACTCCTCCTCTACAAAGCATTAACCTCCTCTTAACAAGAGAATACCTCATTAGTTTCCATGATAAGCGGTCGGTTTATCAATGTGGGTGTGTGGACTCTGAAGGTTAGATGGGGTCGTGGCTAGTCCAGATTCACCTCTTTTCCATAAAAAACGTGAACTTTCCTTTTAAAATTAGTTGTAAAAATTTAAAGTAAACAATACTGCGTATTTCTGCCTTAACAATGTACCTCTGTTACACACACACACACACACACACACACACACACACACACACTACTGGGGAGCCTCATCCTCAGAGAAGACAATAAACGTACCTCAGGGAAAACTTTCATGAAGAATCATGAAAAGTCACCTTTTTTTTTTGTTGGATTGTTGTAGATTGCAAACCCAAAAACACTGCATCAGAACACCGTACAGCGCCCCGCTGCAAAGTTACTCTTGCGTCAAGAACGAAAACATTTCGATAATTTCTGCACAAACAGGGATATGCGCTGCGCTTGATTCATGTGGCTGCAAAATCTGTTTGTTTTTCCCCTCTCTGGCCCAGCTGCACTCTCAAAAATTCGAGGAAAAAAGAAACATATATGCAGTGAAATACCCCAGTGAAATTCTCCCAGAGCAGCAGTGAAATTCTCCCAGAGCAGCAGTGAAATTCTCCCAGAGCAGCAGTGAAATTCTCCCAGAGCAGCAGTGAAATTCTCCCAGAGCAGCAGTGAAATTCTCCCAGAGCAGCAGTGAAATTCTCCCAGAGCAGCAGTGAAATTCTCCCAGAGCAGCAGTGAAATTCTCCCAGAGCAGCAGTGAAATTCTCCCAGAGCAGCAGTGAATGTGCCTCTGTAATTACCCCCCAGGAGATGTCTCTCTGTGTTTTGTTTTCCGGTGACTTCATTGCACATTGTAATAATAATAATTGCAATAATAATAATAATTACAATAATAATAATAATAATTGCAATAAAAATAATAATTAAAATACTACTACTACTACTACTACTACTACTACTACTACTACTACTACTACTACTACTACTACTACTACTAATAATAATAATAATAATAATAATAATAATAATTACAATAATAATAATAATAATAATTAAAATACTACTACTACTACTACTACTACTACTTACTACTACTACTACTAATAATAATAATAATAATAATAATAATAATAATAAAAATAATAATAATAATAATAATAATTACAATAATAATAATAATAACAACAACATGTATAGCAGAATACAACATGCGAGAGACTGGGAATATATTGAGGCTATCAGATATACTGAGGCTATCAGCATATATCACCACATTCAACATTCTTATGCTCGACCCAACCTTCTCACACACACACACACACACACACACACACACACACACACACACACACACACACACACACACTAACGTTGTACAGGAATCAGTGTATTGGTGTAATAAATGAAAGATAACAGTAATTATTATTATTGTCATTATTATAAATATTATTACTATTATGGGAGAGCGCTAAACTCGTACAGGTCACGCACCAGTATTTCACATCTGCGGATCTATTGTTGTTGTCTTAAGAAAGGAATTGAAAACAAAAATCTTATTTTTTCCAGTGGAATAAAAATTCATGTTTTCCAGACCATTACTTTCTAACTTAACACCTCAATAATTTTATAAAGAAAAAAAAAACAGTTTTTAAAACAAGAGATCTTTTACCCATATATTCCTAGTGACAGCAGTAATATCTAAGATAATACCACTGTGTAATATTACCTGTGACAGCAGTAATATCTAAGATAATACCACAGTGTAATATTCCTAGTGACAGCAGTAATATCTAAGATAATACCACAGTGTAATATTACCTGTGACAGCAGTAATATCTAAGATAATACCACAGTGTAATATTACCTGTGACAGCAGTAATATCTAAGATAATACCACAGTGTAATATTACCTGTGACAGCAGTAATATCTAAGATAATACCACAGTGTAATATTACCTGTGACAGCAGTAATATCTAAGATAATACCAGTGTGTAATATTACCTGTGACAGCAGTAATATCTAAGATAATACCACAGTGTAATATTCCTAGTGACAGCAGTAATATCTAAGATAATACCACAGTGTAATATTACCTGTGACAGCAGTAATATCTAAGATAATACCACAGTGTAATATTACCCGTGACAGCAGTAATATCTAAGATAATACCACAGTGTAATATTACCGTGACAGCAGAATATCAAGATAATACCACAGGTAATATTACCCGTGACAGAGTAATACTAAGATAATACCCGTGTAAATCTATGATGACAGAGTAAAACTAAGATAATACCCAGTGTAATATTACCTGGCAAGATTGACCAACAGAGAGACAAAGGTAAAAGTGACATCGTCCGAGTAGAGGCGAGAGCATCTCCTTGTATAAGGTCTATGATAGGATTCACGAGAGACGGTGGGAAAACACCGAGTGTGCATGCCCCGCCGCCGCCGCCCGCCGCGCCCCGCCGCCGCCGCGCGCCGCCGCCGCCGCCGCCGCGCGCGCGCGCGCCGCCGCGCTGCCCGTTCCCCCGCCGCCGCGCTCCGTCCGCCCGCCGTGCCGCCGCCGCCGCCGCCGCCGCCGTGCCGCCGCCGCTGCCGCCGCGCCGCCGCCGCGCCGCCGCACCATATAATACAAAGCCTGACATGTAACTGAGTGTGGACCTTATTCCTGACTGCACCGTGACGCTCCTACCTAAAATATATTCATTCAGTTTTCCTTTTTCATGTCTGCTGGAAATGGGGTTCAAGAGCATATATATATATATATATATATATATATATATATATATATATATATATATATATATATATATATATATATATATAATGTGGTGTGTGTGTGTGTGTGTAGGCTGCAGATTCCAAATGATGGAGGTTAGGACTAGAGAGATGAGAACAAAGGGAAGGAGAAGAGCAAAATGAACAGGTATATGTGACTAAGAAGAAGAAGAACAAGAGAAAGATGAGAGAAATCTAAGAACTATTTTTCAACACTCACAATCTGAACCATGTTCGCCTGCTATGTTCAACACACAGTGAGAACTACATATAAACATTCTGTGTTGCGATTCAACATCAGTCTTGCATTTACGTCATTAGCAACGAGACGTGGCTCACAGGACATAAAAGTGTTGGCAAGTTTCTGTGAAGACCCAACTCGCTTTATCCAGCCAAAAATGGGATTGGATATAGTTTTTTCTCTATCGTGTTTGTTGGTGTTTGTTATCAGGCGGTGGCCAGCCTACACTGTGTGTGTGTTTATTAAGGTGGTATCTATAACAAGCATCTCCCATGTGTATCTCAACTAACACGGCCCCTATTCACTCTCTCTGGGTATTATCTACGCCGTAATCATGTTCCCTTTCCCTCTGATCTTCCTCTCTTCTAATATCGATAGTGAGGGTTCACTTACACTCTCCTCTAATGCAAATCCCTAAGTGTTCAACTCTGCAGTAACGATGTGACGATTGATAGTGTACACTGTATATATATATATATAGTGCACACTGTAATATATATATATATATATATAGTGTACACTGTATATATATGCTTCCGAGCCATTTTTAGCGACAACACAACTCCGAGTTATCATTAATTTTGTAATGGTATTGTTCTTGCTTTCATTATGTTCTTCTTGTTGTTTTTGTGATTGTTTTATGTACCTCAATACATATGTGGTGTTTGTGTGTGTATGTTTTATTGTATGTTTGCATGAGTATGGTTTTAGAAAAGAGAGAGAGAGAGAGAGAGAGAGAGAGAGAGAGAGAGAGAGAGTTAGTTTCCCCAGGATAACAGAATTCTCCAACGATAATAAAAATTCCCTATTATGAAAAGTCCAATAATAACAGAGGTCACCCACAACAACAGTTCACCCACAAGAGTTCGCCCACAACAACAGTTCACCCACAACAACAGTT
Organism: Cherax destructor; assembly: GCA_009830355.1. NCBI lineage: Eukaryota > Metazoa > Arthropoda > Malacostraca > Decapoda > Parastacidae > Cherax > Cherax destructor. The sequence continues at coordinate 363,971 of WNWK01000393.1, forward strand.
TACCCACAACAACAGTTCACCCACAAGAGTTCACCCACAACAACAGTTCACTCACAACAACAGTTCACCCACAAGAGTTCACCCACAACAACAGTTCACCCACAACAACAGATCACCCACAACAATAGTTCACCCACAACAGTAGTTCACCCACAACAATAGTTCACCCACAACAATAGTTCACCCATAACATCAGTTCACCCACAACAATAGTTCACCCACAACAATAGTTCACCCACAACAAGAGCTCACCCACAACAACAGTTCACCCACAAACCTTTACCCACAATAACAGTTCACCCACAACAACAGTTCACCCACAACAACAGTTCAACCACAACAACAGTTCTCCCACAACAATAGTTCACCCACAACAACAGTTCATCCACAACAATAGTTCACCCACAACAATAATTCACCCACAACAATAGTACACCCACAACATCAGTTCACTCACAACAACAGTTCGTCCACAACAACAGTTTATCCACCTACCAATAGAGTTTTCTTCACTGCCAATAAGAATTTACCGACCAATAAATCCTTCCCACCAGCAATACAATTTTCCCACGGTCAAAAGAGTTCTCCCACGAGAAGCAAAGTTTTCCCACGGGACTAGATTTCTTCCCACGCTTCATTTCCTTCCTATAGCACAGCTCAGTGCGGAATTCTGCCGCTCATGTTCATCTTCAATTCTCTCTCTGTCATTTCTCTCTCTTTCATGTCTCTATCATGAGATAATCTCGCATGTAAATATTCAGACCGTATTGAAATCTGATATTGATATGTGTGTGTGTGTGTGTGTGTGTGTGTGTGTGTGTGTGTGTGTGTGTGTGTGTATATGTGTGTGTGTGTGTGTGTGTGTGTGTGTGTGTGTGTGCATAAACTCTATCATAAAACACAAGGTTATATGGCAGTTGTTCTCGCTGGTTCGTGCTCTAACTACAATAACGACATTAACTAGCTAGAAGAAATCCATTTAGCTAACCAAGGGCCCTATAACTCTCGCCTCCTGCCTGTAATTACCTTCAGATTGGCGGTACAATTCCAGATAATTTATGTACCTTTTTTCTTCCTTCAGTTATGCTGGGGAATATAAGCCAATCACAGCTTAACATCGATTCTGAGTAAATTGTTGTGGATGGTAGACAACCATGAAGGACTTTCCTTTGTGCTTCAGTGGAAGAGTGGAAAATACTGAAGGTGGTTTCAGATGTTTAAAATATTTAAGATGGTTTCAAGAGTGAACAACACTGTCGGTGGTTGAGCAAGAGGTTCCTGGGTTGGCCACTCAACCATAACTTGCACTGCTAAATATCACCGCCGTATTAATGCTTTTTTCTGGGACTTTTGCCAGTAAAGTTCAAGCCACATGGACCATGAATACATTAAATCGTATTTATGAACGCGATTCGATTTTGCAAAACGGCCCTGGTAACCTGGAATGGCTGGTGACCTAATGTCTTATTCAAGCTCTAAGTCCGGAGACTAGCCATGCTGCAGGAATGACATTATATATATATATACGTATATATATAAGCACAGATGCGTCACTCTGGGTTGAGACAGCGTTCTTGGGAAAGTGTCTAAATCACTGCTGGAATATTTAGTTTGACCTAATAGGATTTTCGTGCTCACATCAAGTCATGTCTACTGTGTCTCCTCGCTTGATGTCACTTTACATCAATGTGGGAGTGAGAGGTGCTAAATGAATCACGTTTCTAATGACCACCTCACATATTGAAGTTTGGTTGTAGGTGAATCAAAACTTGTCTCTGTGGTTGACCTTTGGTTGGACTGGTTGGACTGGTTGGACTGGTTGGACTGGTTGGACTGGTTGGACTGGTTGGACTGGTTGGACTGGTTGGCGTAGAAGACGACGATGATTGCTTCTATTCACAGTGTGATTCAAGATTTGGAAAATGTTGATAAATTGCCGGACTTTCTTATCCAGTGAGGAATGGCAAAGAAAAAACCTGCAATCATTCAGTATGTATATACACTGAGAGGCATACACCTCTCAATGTGGGTTTAAAACCTATCTACTACACGAGGGTCATCAACGCTGCATGTTGTCTGTTAACCACAAGTCAAGAACACTTTAATCCATAAAATAACTATTAAAGTAAATACTCACTGTGTACATACACTGAGACATACACCTCTCCGTGTATACACTGAGACATACACCTCTCCGTGTATACACTGAGACATACCCTCCGTTATACACGCTCACCTCTCGTGATACACTGAGACATACACCTCTCCGTGTATACACTGAGACATACACCTCTCCGTGTATACACTGAGACATACACCTCTCCGTGTATACACTGAGACATACACCTCTCCGTGTATACACTGAGACATACACCTCTCCGTGTATACACTGAGACATACACCTCTCCGGTATACACTGAGACATACACCTCTCCGTGCTGCATACCTCCGGTACATGGACACCTCTCCGTGTATACACTGAGACATACCTCTCCGTGTATACACTGAGACATACACCTCTCCGTGTATACACTGAGACATACACCTCTCCGTGTATACACTGAGACATACACCTCTCCGTCACTGGCTACCTTACACTGAGACACACCTCTCCGTGTATACACTGAGACATACACCTCTCCGTGTATACACTGAGACATACACTCTCCGTGTATACACTGAGACATCACCTCTCCGTGTATACACTGAGACATACACCTCTCCGTGTATACACTGAGACATACACCTCTCCGTGTATACACTGAGACATCACCTCTCCGTGTATACACTGAGACATACACTCTCCGTGATCCTGGACTACCTCTCCGTGTATACACTGAGTCACTCCGTATCACTGGACACCCTCTCCGTGTATACACTGAGACATACACCTCTCCGTGTATACACTGAGACATCACCTCTCCGTGTATACACTGAGACTACATACACCTCTCCGTGTATACACTGAGACATACACCTCTCCGTGTATACACTGAGACATACCTCTCCGTGTATACACTGAGACATACACCTCTCCGTGTATACACTGAGACATACACCTCTCCGTGTATACACTGAGACATACACCTCTCCGTGTATACACTGAGACATACACCTCTCCGTGTATACACTGAGACATCCTCTCCGTGTATACACTGAGACATACACTCCTTTCCTCTCCGTGTATACACTGAGACATACACTCTCCGTATACTACAACCTCCGTGTATACACTGAGACATACACCTCTCCGTGTATACACTGAGACATACACCTCTCCGTGTATACACTGAGACATACACCTCTCCGTGTATACACTGAGACATACACCTCTCCGTGTATACACTGAGACATACACCTCTCCGTGTATACACTGAGACATACACCTCTCCGTGTATACACTGAGACATACACCTCTCCGTGTATACACTGAGACATACACCTCTCCGTGTATACACTGAGACATACACCTCTCCGTGTATACACTGAGACTACCTCTCCGTTCACTGAGACTACCTCTCCGTGTATACACTGAGACATCACCTCTCCGTGTATACACTGAGACATACACCTCTCCGTGTATACACTGAGACATACCTCTCCGTGTATACACTGAGACATACACCTCTCCGTGTATACACTGAGACATACACCTCTCCGTGTATACACTGAGACATACACCTCTCCGTGTATACACTGAGACATACACCTCTCCGTGTATACACTGAGACATACACCTCTCCGTGTATACACTGAGACATACACCTCTCCGTGTATGACACTGGAGACATACACCTCTCCGTGTATACACTGAGACATACACTTCCGGTATACACTGAGCTACCTCTCCGTGTATACACTGAGACATACACCTCTCCGTGTATACACTGAGACATACACCTCTCCGTGTATACACTGAGACATACACTCTCCGTGTATACACTGAGACATACACCCTCCGGTATACACTGGACATCACCTGTACACTGAGACATACACCTCTCCGTGTATACACTGAGACATACACCTCTCCGTGTATACACTGAGACATACACCTCTCCGTGTATACACTGAGACATACACCTCTCCGTGTATACACTGAGACATACACCTCTCCGTGTATACACTGAGACATACACTCTCCTGTATACACTGAGACATACACCTCTCCGTGTATACACTGAGACATACACCTCTCCGTGTATACACTGAGACATACACCTCTCCGTGTATACACTGAGACATACACCTCTCCGTGTATACACTGAGACATACACCTCTCCGTGTATACACTGAGACATACACCTCTCCGTGTATACACTGAGACATACACCTCTCCGTGTATACACTGAGACATACACCTCTCCGTGTATACACTGAGACATACACCTCTCCGTGTATACACTGAGACATACACCTCTCCGTGTATACACTGAGACATACACCTCTCCGTGTATACACTGAGACATACCTCTCCGTGTATACACTGAGACATACACCTCTCCGTGTATACACTGAGACATACACCTCTCCGTGTATACACTGAGACATACACCTCTCCGTGTATACACTGAGACATCACCTCTCCGTGTATACACTGAGACTATCACCTCTCCGTGTATACACTGAGACATACACCTCTCCGTGTATACACTGAGACATACACCTCTCCGGGTATACACTGAGACATACACCTCTCCGGGTATACACTGAGACATACACCTCTCCGTGTATACACTGAGACATACACCTCTCCGTGTATACACTGAGACATACACCTCTCCGTGTATACACTGAGACATACACCTCTCCGGGTATACACTGAGACATACACCTCTCCGGGTATACACTGAGACATACACCTCTCCGGGTATACACTGAGACATACACCTCTCCGGGTATACACTGAGACATACACCTCTCCGGGTATACACTGAGACATACACCTCTCCGGGTATACACACCTGAGGCTGAGGTACTAACACACAGACACACATACCATAGCCGGCAAATGTTATTCACTATAATAATATAGAGTCCTGAACAACGTGGTATAATAATATAGTCCTGAACATCGTGGTATAATAATATAGAGTCCTGAACAACGTGGTATAATAATATAGTCCTGAACATCGTGGTATAATAATATAGAGTCCTGAACAACGTGGTATAATAATATAGTCCTGAACAACGTGGTATAATAATATAGAGTCCTGAACAACGTGGTATAATAATATAGTCCTGAACATCGTGGTATAATAATATAGAGTTCTGAACAACGTGGTATAATTGCTTTGTGGTCGTTATGGGGAATTTTTATGCTTACTGTCACAGAGTTCTTAATTTATCTCGTGTGTTAAATAATTAGTTTAATTTTAAACAATTCCCTCTTATTAGACAATTCACCTATATTACGTAATTCACCTGGGTTAAATAGTTCACCCGTGTTAAATAATTCACTAGTGTAAAATAATTCACCAGTGTTAAATAATTCAACCGTGTTAAATAATTCACCAGTGTTAAAAAAATAGCCAGTGTTAAATAATTAATCAGTTAAATAATTCACCCGTGTTAAATAATTCACCAGTGTTAAATAATCCACAGTGTTAAACAATTAACCTGTGTTAAATTATTCACCTGTGTTAAATAATTCACCAGTGTTAAATAATTAACCTGTGGAAGATAACATTTAACAGTCTGTTACATTCATATTTCCCAGTGTTCATGCATATAATATTTTTCCAGCGTTTACTCTCACTGTTCATTGGGAATATTGATCAGCTGAACACTGAGGGAGAATGGCAACCTGGAACTCAATGGGGACAACAGTGAACTTAACAGAGCGAAACGGTGTCCCAGAGTGTTTTGGACAAAACCCATTGAGTCTTGAACAAAAACATCGAATCTTGGACAAAAATAATGAGTCTTGAACAAAAAATAGCTAATCTTGGACAAAAATAATGAGTCTTGAACAAAAAACATCTAATCTTGGACAAAAATAATGAGTCTTGAACAAAAACATCGAATCTT
>WNWK01000393.1:380000-447500 GCA_009830355.1 Cherax destructor
TATGTATATATATATATATATATATATATATATATATATATATATATATATATATATATATATATATATATATACATATTCCTGTCCCCTGGTGAGTTTCCCACATAAAACATTCCTGCCACAATTCTCGACCTCGGGAGAGAGGAGGGGAGATGGGAAGAGGGAGGGGATGGGAGAGGGAGATTGGGAAGGGAGAGGGAGGGAAAAAAGGTGGGGTGTAAACTTTTCGCCATTTATCCTGGGGGAAGTTATGAGATTAATAAGTGTATGAGGGGCGGGGGAGGGAAGGTTGGGGAGGGGAGGGGAGGAGAGGGGATGGGAAGGGATAGGAAGGGGAGAGGTGGGGAAGGGTTAGACCAGATATATACACACATTAACATCTCTACATCGTTAACAGGTTCTTGTGGTGTGTGTTAAGTGTGAGGCTGCCGGAGCTCAGCCGTGTTAACACCGTACTCAGCAGTGTTAACACCGTACTCAGCAGTGTTAACACTGTACTCAGCAGTGTTAACACCGTATCAGCAGTGTTAACACTGTACCAGCAGTGTTAACACCGTACTCAGCAGTGTTAACACGTATCAGCAGTGTTAACACTGTACTCAGCAGTGTTAACACCGTACTCAGCAGTGTTAACACCGTACTCAGCAGTGTTAACACTGTACTCAGCAGTGTTAACACCGTACTCAGCAGTGTTAACACCGTACTCAGCAGTGTTAACACTGTACTCAGCAGTGTTAACACTGTACTCAGCAGTGTTAACACCGTACTCAGCAGTGTTAACACTGTACTCAGCAGTGTTAACACTGTACTCAGCAGTGTTAACACTGTACTCAGCAGTGTTAACACTGTACTCAGCAGTGTTAACACTGTACTCAGCAGTGTTAACACTGTACTCAGCAGTGTTAACACTGTACTCAGCAGTGTTAACACTGTACTCAGCAGTGTTAACACTGTACTCAGCAGTGTTAACACTGTACTCAGCAGTGTTAACACTGTACTCAGCAGTGTTAACACTGTACTCAGCAGTGTTAACACTGTATCCAGCAGTGTTAACACTGTACTCAGCAGTGTTAACACTGTCTCAGCAGTGTTAACACTGTACTCAGCAGTGTTAACACTGTACTCAGCAGTGTTAACACTGTACTCAGCAGTGTTAACACTGTACTCAGCAGTGTTAACACTGTACTCAGCAGTGTTAACACTGTACTCAGCAGTGTTAACACTGTACTCAGCAGTGTTAACACTGTACTCAGCAGTGTTAACACTGTACTCAGCAGTGTTAACACTGACTCAGCAGTGTTAACACTGTACTCAGCAGCGTTAACACTGTACTCAGCAGTGTTAACACTGTACTCAGCAGTGTTAACACTGTACTCAGCAGTGTTAACACTGTACTCAGCAGTGTTAACACTGTACCTCAGCAGTGTTAACACTGTACTCAGCAGCTGTTAACACTGTACTCAGCAGTGTTAACACTGTACTCAGCAGTGTTAACACTGACTCAGCAGTGTTAACACTGTACTCAGCAGTGTTAACACTGTTCTCAGCAGTAAACAACTCAGCTGAGGTCATAAACACAGCTGAGAGTGTGGAGGCATAGAGGCGATCTCCCGATACACCAGTGGACGATTCTCGACACTACACCTCACACGGGTTCTTATTTCCTTCTTGTTTCCTGTGTTACTAGAGCCAGGCATTAAGGTCCCCGGTAACTGCTTGAATGTAAGGAATTTCCACCTTAAAGGAGCCAGTTTAAACCCTTCTTGCTCTCGGAACCTCCTCTAAGGCTCTTTAACCGCTGGTAGTTAAGGAGAGTTTCACCCTTATGGTCCGTCTAGATTAACACTCTCTTCCCCCCACCACCATTTTAACACCAGCTGTGGTAAAATGGACCTTATGTACACCTCGGGTAGGGCACTGTCTTGCCTTCCCCTTTGGCTCTTGTCCATAGGGTCGCCTTGCTGGTAGCAACACCTAGGGACTTTCAACCTTCTCGTCAAGGTGGGTTGACCCATTTCTTGTCCCCCCTTCCCCCCACCACCTCATCCTTTTACGTGCCGTAGAGGCTACGTTTGCTGCTCCTGTAAGGGGACTCTGAGTCTTATAGACTCACCAGAGGGGGAGGAGGAGGGGGGCAGGGAGGGGGTGAGGGGAAGGGGGGCAGTTTGAGGTGTTGCGTTATTGCATATAGCTCCTTCTTGCCCCCAGGTCGGTGCTCGGGTTTGTCTCGCGCACGTATGGAAGTCAGAGGGAGGGGAGGAGGGAGGGGGAGGAGGGAGGGGGAGGGTTGGGGAGTGGGAAGAGGGAGGGGTTGAGGAAGGGGAAGGAGGGTGGCAGAGGAGGGTGGAGAGGGAGGGGGATGGTGGAAGGGATTGTGGGAGGGGAATGAAGGAGGGAGGGGGTTGGTGGGAGGGGGAATGAGGGGGTGGGAGATGAGGGTAGAGGGTGCATATGCATAAGAAATATCCATGAAAACTTTTGCAAACTCATAAACCTCAAAACCTCCATAATCCTCCAAACTCACATAAACTACATAAACCTCACATAAACCTCACATAAACCTCACATAAACCTCACATAAACCTCACATAAACCTCACATAAACCTCACATAATCCTCACATAAACCTCACATAAACCTCACATAAACCTCACATAAACCTCACATAAACCTCACATAAACCTCACATAAACCTCACATAAACCTCGAATCTTAATCAAATATATCTGGTCGATTAAGAACTCTTCACACGACTCGACAAGTATAACTGACCCACCGACACACACACTCACACTCGGGGCCAGGAGCTGTGAATCAACCCCTTGCAACTACATATAGGTGAGTACATACACACACACACACACACCTCTGGTTGCCAGAAACTATTTGTTAAACTACTCTGAGTAATAGAATCCATCTCATTACATCCATCCAACCATCCATCTATCCATCTATCCACCCATCCATCGTGACTACCAGATCCTTAATTCTGAGGGAGGTGTTACTGGGGAGCTGTCCAATGTATGTGCATTATTGAATTTGCGAAGCCAGGGATAGAAGTTGAGAATATGTAACGAAGTTACTTAATGGTTCTGTTGGATGTCCGTGTGTTGGACTGCTTGAGACTCTCCCATGGGTGAGACTCTCCCATGGGTGAGACTCTCCCATGGGTGAGACTCTCCCATGCATGGCACTTGCCTGCTAGCAACGGGTGCAGTATCTCTCATCTCTCAGGGGGCTGGGAGAGAGAAGACTCCTTGGCTCATTGAGCCTGTCGATATCTCGACTCCCGTAATCTGTAGAAAATGTAATCCCCATGTTGATAATCCCAGTGAAATGTTGGTTACTAACTTGAAGTTCTTTTCTTGTCTGCTGGGCGTATCTGGTTTACTGGCCAGGAATAACTTAAAGGATGCAACCTATTTTGCTTGGTTTATTGAAGAGTTAGGACTGCACCTGCTGTTAAGTCTCTGAACCTGCTTCTTGATAATTACTTGAGAGTTACCAGTTTCTTGAGTCACTACAAAGTAACAACAACACCTGCTACACCTGCTACACCTTAACCCCATGATCCACAACAATGTCACTCGGGATGCCGAGCAAAAATTATAATTTCCTCAAAATAAACATTAATCACACTAACGTTTTCTTAAATAAATTTTACCTTTCCTAACCTTAAAAAAATATATAGATTTAAACTTATTTTCATTCTAATTCTGTCCAGGTAAATTTATTTCCGAGCATTGTTGAACTAGGTAATCGTATCCTATGAGTTATAAAAAAAATAATTCCTAATTCTAATCAGTTATGACTTCCATGAATTTTGTCTCTGTTAAAGCTATTCGATGTAGATTATCCTCTTCCTCTCTTTCCTTTGCTTCACTGACCATATTTGTGATGCTATTCCCATTAAGTCTGAAGGTGGAATTAGAGTTGGTTAAGATCAGTTTTATTGGGGTTTAACCCGGGGTAGGGAGGGCTACCCACCCAAGGGAGGGCTACCCACCCAAGGGAGGGCTACCCACCCAAGGGAGGGCTACCCACCCAAGGGAGGGCTACCCACCCAAGGGAGGGCTACCCACCCAAGGGAGGGCTACCCACCCAAGGGAGCGCTACCCACCCAAGGGAGGGCTACCCACCCAAGGGAGGGCTACCCACCCAAGGGAGGGCTACCCACCCAAGGGAGGGCTACCCACCCAAGGGAGGGCTACCCACCCAAGGGAGGGCTACCCACCCAAGATAACACAAGAAAGTCAGTGTGCCATCGAGGACTGTCTGTCTTATTTCCATTATAGGCCTTAATCTTGTCTCCCAGGATGCGACCCACACCAGTCGACTGATATCCAGGTACTCACTTACTGCTAGGTGAACATGGACAGTAGATGTAAGGAAACATGGACAATGTTTCCACCCATGCCAGGGACTGAGCCACGGACACTTGGAGTGTGAGGCGAGTGCGCTAACAACAGAGCCACGCTCACCCTATATTGATAAATATATATTGACAAACAGGGATGAATTTGGTGATAATGTTTGTGGTGGTAGTGACTGTGATTGTATGAAGTAGTGTATTAAGTAGGAAGAATGATGTTCTTGGATTAGAATAAATCCAGGAAGATTGGGACTGTAATTAGGTGTGGGCGTTCTAGAATTACTGGATGGCCGGTAGAATACGTCATCTTGAGTGGATGATTGGTTGAACTAGCCAGAATGAACAACATGGTCCCGTACATGAGCAGACAGCATCAATAGCAGCATCAACACAGCAAGATGACTCTCCCTCATCAATAGCGCAGCATCATCAACATAGCAAGATGACACTCTCTCATCAATAGCAGTATCATCAACACAGCAAGATGACACTCCCTCATTAATACCACCATCATCAACACAGCAAGATGACACTCCCTCATCAATAGCAGTATCATCAACACAGCAAGATGACACTCTCATCAATAGCACCATCATCAACACAGCAAGATGACACTCCCTCATCAATAGCAGCATCAATGCAACACAGCAAGATGACACTCCCTCATCAATAGCAGCAGCATCAACACAGCAAGATGACACTCCCTCATCAATACCAGCATCAATGCAACACAGCAAGATGACACTCCCTCATCAATACCAGCATCAATGCAACACAGCAAGATGACACTCTCTCATCAATAGCAGCATCATCAACACAGCAAGATGACACTCCCTCTTCAGCAGCATCAATGCAACACAGCAAGATGACACTCCCTCATCAATAGCAGCATCATCAACACAGCAAGATGACACTCCATCATCAATAGCAGCATCAATGCAACACAGCAAGATGACACTCCCTCATCAATAGCAGCAGCATCAACACAACAAGATAACACCCTCATCAATAGCAGCAGCATCAACACAGCAAGATAACACTCCCTCATCAATAGCAGCAGCATCAACACAGCAAGATGACACTCCCTCATCAATAGCAGCATCATCAACACAGCAAGATGACACTCACTCATCAATAGCAGCATCATCAACACAACAAGATAACACTCCCTCATCAATAGCAGCAGCATCAACACAGCAAGATAACACTCCCTCATCAATAGCAGCAGCATCAACACAGCAAGATGACACTCCCTCATCAATAGCAGCATCATCAACACAGCAAGATAACACTCCCTCATCAATAGCAGCAGCATCAACACAGCAAGATGACACTTCCTCATCAATAGCAGCATCAATGCAACACAGCAAGATGACACTCTCTCATCAATAGCAGCATCAATGCAACACACTATGTGCCTTTTACCAAACTGTAAAACAATTAAGGTCTCGGCAAAAATACAATAAATTAAATTTTCAACTAGAGGCAGCCTCTTGCAACCTCCTAATTACCCTGTTGCTCATTTGCAATTAGACGAGTCTAGACCATGAATTACTAGTTCGGATCGCCCAGAGGCTGTCCACTAAATTACTTTTGTAATGTTCTAGATAAACGAATCTCTTCGTGTCTGAAAAAATTTCTTGCTTCCAACCTGACCTCTTTTCCAGACCAAAACGACTTATATATATATATATATATATATATATATATATATATATATATATATATATATATATATATATATATATATATATATATATATATATATATATATATTCCTCCCTCGTGTGTGACGAGGGAGGAACGCTCAAACTTCTAAATTAATCAAAGTGACATGCCTCAAAGTTGTTAAATTGGTTGTAGGAGGGCGAGAGAGAGTTGTTATGGTGGCTGACTGCTGGTTGCTGCCGCCAGTTAAGTGCTGACCAGCCTGGCCAGCGACCAACCCTCACCAGCGCACGTAATTGCTGCCTTGTAAGGCTGTCATTGTTCGTTATGTGACTAGACTAGCGAATATGCACATACTGTACGTACGCGTGTACAGGTACACACCTACACGAAAACACATACACACAGACACAAACATATTCACACACCCCACACACACACACCACACACACACACACACACACACACACACACACACACACACACAAGGTTAGTTCCACAACTCAGGGGTCTGTCCTATGAAGAAAGGTTGAGGGAAATAGGACTAACAACACTGGAGGAAAGAAGGGTTAGAGGAGACATGATAACGACATACAAAATACTGCGGGGAATCGACAAGGTAGACAGTGACAGGATGTTCCAGAGAGGGAACACAGAAACAAGGGGACACAACTGGAAGCTGAAGACTCAGATGAGTCAAAGGGATGTTAGGAAGCATTTCTTCAGCCACAGAGTAGTCAGGAAGTGGAATAGTCTAGAGAAAGATATAGTGGAGGCAGGAACCATACATAGTTTTAAGACAAAGTATGATAAAGCTCATGGAGCAGGGAGAGCAGAGACCCAGTAGCGGACAGCGAAGAGGCGGGGCCAGGAGCTGAGTCTCGACCCCTGCAACCACAATTAGGTGAATACAATTAGGTGAGTACACACACACACACACACACACACACACACACACACACACCACACACACCACACACACACACACTCACACACACACCACACACACACACACACGGCGGGGCCAGGAGCTAAGTCTCGACCACTGCAACCACAATTAGGAGAGTACATACACACACACAAGCAATATCACGAATAAGCTTAAATTATTATTATTATTACGAGGAAGAGCTAAACCCGCATCATACAACATAATAAGAATGAGAGGCAATCAGGGTAGATCCAAGGATTTGGAGGACGAATCCAACTCCTGGGATGGAGAGCCCTTGGCAGCCTCCCTTGATGGGTCCAACACACTAATGATTCACTCTAAGTTAATTTCTCCAATAATTACCATAAATTACCCGTTATTAGTTCAAAGTAACCGGTTAAACTAATATTAACAAAAAAATATATTTTATCCTTCTCATTGTGTTAATATTAACATTAACTTATCATTATTGTGGTAATATCATCCTTCACTTATCATTATTGTTGTAATATCATCCTTCCCACTGTGGTAATATCATCCTCCCCACTGTGGTAATATCATCCTCCCCACTGTGGTAATATCATCCTCCCCACTGTGGTAATATCATCCTCCCCACTGTGGTAATATCATCCTCCCCACTGTGGTAATATCATCCTCCCCACTGTGGTAATATCATCCTTCCCACTGTGGTAATATCATCCTCCCCACTGTGGTAATATCATCCTTCCCACTGTGGTAATATCATCCTTCCCACTGTGGTAATATCATCCTCCCCACTGTGGTAATATCATCCTCCCCACTGTGGTAATATCATCCTCCCCACTGTGGTAATATCATCCTCCCCACTGTGGTAATATCATCCTCCCCACTGTGGTAATATCATCCTTCCCATTGTGGTAATATCATCCTTCCCACTGTGGTAATATCATCCTCCCCACTGTGGTAATATCATCCTTCCCACTGTGGTAATATCATCCTCCCCACTGTAGTAATATCATCCTCCCCACTGTGGTAATATAATCCTCCCCACTGTGGTAATAATATCCTTCCCACTGTGGTAATATGATCCTTCCCACTGTGGTAATATCATCCTCCCCACTGTGGTAATATCATCCTCCCCATTGTGGTAATATCATCCTCCCCACTGTGGTAATATCATCCTCCCCACTGTGGTAATATCATCCTCCCCACTGTGGTAATATCATCCTCCCCACTGTGGTAATATCATCCTTCCCACTGTGGTAATATCATCCTCCCCACTGTGGTAATATCATCCTCCCCACTGTGGTAATATCATCCTCCCCACTGTGGTAATATCATCCTTCCCACTGCTGTAATATCATCCTCCCCACTGTGGTAATATCATCCTTCCCACTGTGGTAATATCATCGTCCCCACTGTGGTAATATCATCGTCCCCACTGTGGTAATATCATCCTCCCCACTGTGGTAATATCATCCTCCCCACTGCGGTAATATCATCGTCCCCACTGTGGTAATACCATCCTTCCCACTGCGGTAATATCATCCTTCCCACTGCGGTAATATCATCCTTCCCACTGTGGTAATATCATCCTTCCCACTGTGGTAATATCATCCCCACTGCGGTAATATCATCCTTCCCACTGTGGTAATATCATCCTTCCCACTGTGGTAATATCATCCTTCTCACTGTGGTAATATCATCCTTCCCACTGCGGTAATATCATCCTTCCCACTGCGGTAATATCCTCCACACTATGGTAATATCATCCTTCCCACTGTGGTAATATCATCCTTCCCACTGCGGTAATATCCTCCACACTATGGTAATATCATCCTCCCCACTGCGGTAATATCCTCCCCACTGCGGTAATATCATCCTCCCCACTGCGGTAATATCCTCCCCACTGCGGTAATATCCTTCCCACTGCGGTAATATTCTTCCCACTGCGGTAATATCCTTCCCACTGCGGTAATATCCTTCCCACTGCGGTAATATCCTTCCCACTGCGGTAATATCCTCCCCACTGCGGTAATATCCTTCCCACTTCGGTAATATCCTTCCCACTGCGGTAATATCCTTCCCACTGCGTTAATATCCTTCCCACTGCGGTAATATCCTCCCCACTGTGGTAATATCCTTCCCACTTCGGTAATATCCTCCCCACTGCGGTAATATCCTTCCCACTGCGGTAATATCCTTCCCACTGCGTTAATATCCTTCCCACTGCGGTAATATCCTCCCCACTGCGGTAATATCCTTCCCACTGCGGTAATATCCTTCCCACTGCGTTAATATCCTTCCCACTGCGGTAATATCCTCCCCACTGCGTTAATATCCTCCCCACTGTGGTAATATCATCCTTAAACTAACAACAAACAGTCATCATTAGAGGAATTCCTGATCCTCTACCCGGCTTAATGACCAAGTCCAGAGCTCAGCAGTTATTACCACCAATATACATACATATATATATATATATATATATATATATATATATATATATATATATATATATATATATATAAAAAACACTTCAAAAGCCCCAGCCATTTCTACAGGTATAGAGTGAATGAAATAAATGACAGACTTAGTGTGTATGTGTGTGTGCGTGTATATGTATGTGTGTGTGTATGTATGTGTGTGTGCGTGTGTGTGTGTGTGTGTGTGTGTGTGTGTGTGCTCAACATCAAGGTCGGTGCAGAATTGCAAATGTTATGGAATGTTGCAAGCGATCAAAGGGTTTGTTGCAGTTGTTTATGCTCTGGTCTCTCACTCGCTAAAATAGAAATTCTGAGTGTGGTTAAATTTCCTGCTTCATTATGCTTTTTTTTTTTTTTTAAATGTCGAGATATGTAATTCTTGCATTAAAATACGAAATATTCGAAATTTGACGTCTAGTAAGGTCCCTGAATTCATTACATAATTAAAATTTCTATGAATAGTTTCTAAGTTGACACACACAAACACACACACAGTAGCGATCAGTGAATAGGCGGGGCCAGGAACTGAGTCTCGACCTCTGCAACCACAATTATGTGAGTACAATTAGGTGAGTACACACACACACACACACGACCCCTGCAACCACAAATAGGTGAGTACACACACACACACACACACGACCCCTGCAACCACAAATAGGTGAGTACACACACACACTGGAGCTGAGTCTCGACCTTGCAACCACAAATAGGTGAGTACACACTCACACACACACACACACACACACACACACACACTCACACACACACACTCACACACACACACACACACACACACACACACACACACACACACACACACACACACACACACACACACACACACACACACACACACATTAACACAGGTGTTTATCACAAACACAGCCTTGCAACACCCGTCCATCACCGTTAATGACCTCACCAAGACAGAAGGTCTTTGATTTACACAAGCCAGGCGAAATTATCCCACCTCTTGAACTATAAATGCCTTCGGGAAAAACGCAACATTTACTTTTCAATTTTTAACAGATAATGGGAGAGGCGAAATACCGATGAGAGCCTAATTAACGCCCACAAAACTACTTAGGCTTTTACTAAAAGCACATAGGCTCAAGAAGAGCTCAATGGGAGCTCAGCGGAGCACTCCTACATGCGTGTTTACCTCAATATTGGGGGTTCACGCATTAGGATGAGCTGCGTTCGAATCTCATGTGCACGAAGGGGTGTTCAGTCGGGATTTACACTAGGTGGTATGTTTGACAGTGATATACACAGAGAGGTGTGGTCGACTGTGATTTACAGGAGGCGTGTTTGGGCACGATTTTCAGAGAGGTAAATTCGTGATTTACACGAAGAGGTGTGTTTGGTCATTAATTCTTTCCACGAAAGGTGTGCACGATTCCTATTTCCACGAGGTAGTTTTGAACATGATTTACATAAGGAGGAGAGAGAGAGAGAGAGAGAGAGAGAGAGAGAGAGAGAGAGAGAGTGGAGGAGAGAAAGAAAGAGAGCTGATGTAGGTAACAGTTCTTAGCTTGTAAATAAAGTTAAGAACCTTAACCTAACCTTATAAAACCCTGTAGAGAGATAGATAGATAGATATAGATAGATAGATAGATAGACAGATAGATGTAGATAGATAGATAGATAAAGATAGATGAGAGAGAGAGAGAGAGAGAGAGAGAGAGAGAGAGAGAGAGAGAGAGGGAGAGAATGTTAGTTTTGTAAATTCAGCGAACATCCGTCTCCATGCAAGAACATCCGCCAGGCTCCACCCGTTTGTTTACATTGCGTCCGAAAAACCTATTTGGCTCTGGCTTCGTCCAGGTAAATCTCCCTTATATCCCACGACGTATATCACGATGCATGCCACTTGCAGGGCACCAACAATGGGACGAGTTGACCTCATTCTTACCTTGTTTGGCCTCAGAATATTGCACTGCTGCTGGACACTGCAATCTTATTTTTAACGCGTCTTGACCTTATGTATTATTCCCCCTTCCTAAAGTATTAAATGACATAATGTATGTATATATATATATATGTATATATATATATATATATATATATATATATATATATATATATATATATATATATATATATATATATTATATAACCTAAGGCTTACAGTGCATATGCGTACAATGCCCTCCCTCCCTCCTGTTCATTGCTGTTCAACAACTTCCTCGCTGTTCATCACTTTTCAACACCCTCACTGTTCATCACTGTTCAATACCCTTTCTCACTGTTCATCACTGTTCAACACCCTCCCTTCCTTTTCACCACTGTTCAACACTCCTGCCTCCCTGTTCATGACTGTTCAACACCCCACCCTCCCTGTTCATCAGGTCAGAGCCGTGTTCACACTGCTACTCCAGCAAAACAAGGCAGATTCCAATTATGCTCTTCCCAATTTTTTCCCTGATTGCTGCCTCCCTATTTAGATTTAGATTCTGGCTGGCAATCAGGTGTGAAATTAGACCCACTTTCTCTTGGATTTACACTCAAAGTTGTCAAGTTCTGCGCCTTATATATATTTTTTCTTGGTCCAAAGTATCTCTGGGAATCAAAGTTATATATATATATATATATGGTAACGAGGTTTAAAACCTTTCTACTACGTATAGCTAGGATGTCAACTCTCACTATCTGTATACACACAAATATATACACAGGCGCATCTCATAGTATACACGCTTAGGGAGACATACACTTCTCGGTGTATGTATACTGACATGCACTTCCGGTGTATATATTCTGGACTTACGGGCTAAGCGCTTCTTCAAGTCTGTAAATAATAATAATAATAATAATAATAATAATAATAATAATAATAATGATAATGACAATAATAGTAATAATGACTAATAATAATAATAATAATAATAATAATGCTATCAGATCATTTGCGTCTCAGACCATCTGTCTCTCACCATCAGACATCTCTCTCCCCCAGCCATCGTGTCTCTCCCCCTGGGATCTCTCCCCCCCGGGGCAGCACCGGGGGTCTACCCCAGGTGCACCACTTATCTTCACAAATAAGTGAATCGAGTGTCATAAATTAGACAAAAACCCGGACGTTATCTGAGGTTTAGCAGCATCCAGGGTGATGCAAGACTCCCTGACCTGCTGCTCTCAGGGAGGAAGGGAGGGTGGATGGGAGAAGGAGGAAGGAAGGAAGAGGGAGAGAGAGAGGGGGGAGGGAGATAGGAAGGAAGAGGGGAAGAAAGGAAGGAAGGTAGTTAGGAAGAGGGGAAGAGAGAGAGGGAGGGAGGAAGGGAGGAAGAGGGAGAAATGAAGAGAGTGGGTAAGAAAAAAAACAAGGAAAAAATAATGTTGGTTTGAACGAGAATCGTATTTAAGTCTCTCTCTCTCTCTCTCTCTCTCTCTCTCTCTCTCTCTCTCTCTCTCTCTCTCTCTCTCTCCCTCCCTCTCTCTCGTAAAACGCTCCACTTCTTTACTTTTATGTGTAGAGTCCTTGCCCAAACTCACTAGAGCTGCAAAACAGTTTTCCTCTAATGTATAATTTTGGAAACGGTAAATATCACATATTTTCTGCGCTCAGCCAGTAAGGATATCGTTAGCTTGGAGTGGGAAGGAGTGAGGGGGGTTAGTGGGCTGTTGTGGGGGTTGTGGGGATGGGGTGGGGGTGAAACACTGGCCCATCTGACTGTCAGAGTTTGTAAACTGAGAATTTAGGAGCACTGGGAAGACTGACTCGAAGTCTGACTGAGTCGAAGTCTGACTGAGTCGAAGTCTGAGTGTCTCACCTCTGAGTGTTTTCCCAGGCCTCTGACTGCCACTCTTTTGACTCCGTCTCTGCATGAATATACCTTAGAAGATATATACCCTGCCTATATACCTGATGGCATATATACCAGCCTATATACCTGATGAGATATATACCTACCTATATACCTGATGAGATATATACCTGCCAATATACCTGATGAGATATATACCTGCCTATATACCTGATGAGATATATACCTGCCTATATACCTGATGAGATATATACCTACCTATATACCTGATGAGATATATACCTGCCAATATACCTGATGAGATATATACCTGCCTATATACCTGATGAGATATATACCTGCCTATATACCTGATGAGATATATACCTGCCTATATAGCTGATGAGATATATATCTCCCTATATACCTGATGAGATATATACCTGCCAATATACCTGATGAGATATATACCTGCCTATATACCTGATGAGATATATACCTGCCTATATACCTGATGAGATATATACCTACCTATATACGTGATAAGATATATACCTGCCTATATACCTGATGAGATATATACCTACCTATATACGTGATGAGTTATATACCTGCCTATATACCTGATGAGATATATACCTGCCTATATACCTGATGAGATATATACCTACCTATATACGTGATGAGATATATACCCTGCCTATATACCTGATGAGATATATACCTGCCTATATACCTGATGAGATATATACCCTACCTATGTACCTGATGAGATATATACCTGATGAGATATATACCTGCCTATATACCTGATGAGATATATACCTACCTATATACGTGATGAGATATATACCCTGCCTATATACCTGATGATATATATACCTGATGAGATATATACCTACCTATATACCTGATGAGATATATACCTGCCTAGGGTAGACAGCAGAGATGGTATCACTTGATCCTCACCAGCTGAAACGGTGTGGCAACACCAGTGTTTATAAAATGATCAGCCTGCTAAGTGGACCTCTGGATATGATAACAAGCTACGTAACGACCTGCCTGGTTAATTGGATTGCTTACCGGTTTATTTTTTTGTTTTTTGTTTTCAGTCGAATAGTTGTTTGGTTGATTGTTTAGTTACTGTGTTTCCAGCTGACCACAACACACGTGGTCTTAAGGATTCTTAGAACGTGTTCAAGACTAGTCAGGAGCATTCTTAGCAGTATATATACACTGAGACATATATACCTCTCGGTATATATACCCAAGACACAGTAGAATATAAATATATATATATATATATATATATATATATATATATATATATATATATATATATATATATATATATATATATATATATATATACACATTTATATTGAGTTTTGGTGCACAGGTGACAAATAGACCTAATGACCCACGTGTATTCGATAGGCTTCAAACCTGTCAAAAATAATTCAGAAAATAGCTGAAAGAAACTAATTGAAATATATTTAGCTCGAGAAAAAAAAATCATGGCCAAAAAAAATGTGAATAAAATATTATAATTTAAATTTTGGGTCCATTTCTGTAAATGTAATTAAAAACTATCAGGTGAATTAAGCTGATGGTACTTGATAGGATTTTTTTTTCAAATGTATTCACGAGTGGATTGGGTTAATTAGTTGATTAGTTTAATAATTGATCGACTAAACGAGGGGTTATTTAGACTGCGTGTCATCTGTAGACCTCCTGTCTACATGACACGCCATACGAAACAATCTATAGGGTTATGTACACTGAGAGGTGTCTGTCTGTCTGTCATTATATATATATATATATATATATATATATATACTTCTGGGAGGTGTACTTCTCCGGTGTATATACAAACAGATGTGTATATCTCGGTGTATATTCAGTAATAATTTAATACCTGATTTAAATATAAAATATTCTTGCCTGGTGGTGAAGGTCTTAATGACTCACAGTGCAGTCGATAGAATTTAAACCTCCCATTAACCATCAGATCCTCATGTGTCAACCTCACATGGAGCGCATCTTGCACAGTGTGTGTGTGTGGGGGGGGAGGCCTATAATATCTATCACACAGTGTGTGGGGGAAGGGGAGGCCTATAATATCTATCACACCTTGTGTGTGTGTGACCTCACGTCTTATCTCACTATCTCTCTCTTACAGTATGTGTAGTGGGAGGATTCGCACCCAGTATCGACATTCCAGACACCACCACTGAACCACCACCCACCACACCAGACCCTGCCACCCTGCCATACTTCCTCCACCACCTTAACTCCACCAATGTCACCATCAGCAGGGGCAAGACTGCCACACTAGACTGCCAGGTCTTCAGACTCAGAGACAGGACGGTGAGTACCTTTATCTACTATCTACCTTACGGTAGATAGTAGATAAACTTTATGGTAGGTCACGGTATACTGTAGTATGTATATATATATATATATTTTATATATATATATATATATATATATATATATATATATATATATATATATATATATATATATATATTCAGATCAGACTTTTATTGTACTGTATTAAGGTGAACACTCAACAGAGGTACAAAGACAAGTCTTTACTATGTTAATTTTTGTTTTAATTAAGCGGGTGGTCTTTGATGACCTCTGACCTGGATGAGCCTGGATTAATGGTAGAGCCTGGCTTGATGGTGGAGCCTGGCTTGATGGTGGAGCCTGGCTTGATGGTGGAGCCTGGCTTGATGGTGGAGCCTGGCTTGATGGTGGAGCCTGGCTTGATGGTGGAGCCTGGCTTGATGGTGGAGCCTGGCTTGATGGTGGAGCCTGGCTTGATGGTGGAGCCTGGCTTGATGGTGGAGCCTGGCTTGATGGTGGAGCCTGGCTTGATGGTGGAGCCTGGCTTGATGGTGGAGCCTGGCTTGATGGTCTAGCCTGACTGACTTCTGGCAGAGGCGAGGCAGCCCTCTAGAGCTCCACTTTTAATGAATCTCCCTCGTTATCACAATTACTTCGCTTCTTCGTTCACCTTTGTGGCGTGAGACGGTGTGTTGTGTGGTAGTTACACTCTCTACCACACCGTTCCTGGCCTCACTGGCTGTAACATACCCTCTCGTGAAGCTTCGTATTAAATCTGCTTCCATCACATCCTCACCCACAAAGTTCCATTTACACTCTTGAGCTGTGGAAGTATATTATCAAAGGAAAGTTATAGAGAGATAAAGAGGGTGAGAAGAAAAGAAGAAGAGAGAATGAATCATAAAGAGGCGAGATTAAAAAGAATGGAGGAAAGGAACATGTCCAAATATTCTTTTTTTAAATTTTAATTTAGGTGCAAAGTTTATCAACTTCTCCCATTCGTTTTCTTTCTCTTCCTCGGTCTCTTATTCCTCTTATTCCTTCTCCCTCTCTTTCCGCTTCACTCTTCCTCTCTCAGCTCCTCATCATTCTTAGCTTCACCCATAGACAAAAAAATATTGTATTTCTTCCTTGCTTCCTTACATCCTTCTTGCCCTCATACCTCTTTCTCTCTCTCTCCCCTCCTTCTCCCTTCTTCCTCTCTCCCCTCTTCCTCTCCTCTCTCCTCCTTTCCCTCTCTCCCTCCTCCTGTCTCCTCTCTCTCCTTCCCTCCTCTCCCTTCTCTCCTCTCTCCCCTCCTTGTCCCTCTCTCTCCCTCCTCCCTTCTCCTCTCTCCCCTCCTTCTCCCTCTCTCTCCTCCCTCACCTACCTTCCCCTCACTCCCCCTTCCCCCACCAAGTTGTGTTGATTTCCTCAGAGGCAGCAGTCCTTAA
Organism: Cherax destructor; assembly: GCA_009830355.1. Lineage (NCBI taxonomy): Eukaryota > Metazoa > Arthropoda > Malacostraca > Decapoda > Parastacidae > Cherax > Cherax destructor. The sequence continues at coordinate 396,974 of WNWK01000393.1, forward strand.
TGATGCTGGTGAAGGGAGGAGGGAGGTCTACTACTGGAAGGAATGTTGTAAGGGGAGTGGTAGACCAGTTGGAGGGAGCGATGGACCATGGGATAGGGGTGGTGGACTAGGGGGAGGGGTGGTGGTCCAGAGAGGGAAGAGGTGGTGGACCAGGGAGGGAAGGGGTGGTGGACCAGGGAGGGAAGGGGTGGTGGACCAGGGAGGGAAGGGTGGTGGACCAGGGAGGGAAGGGGTGGTGGACCAGGGAGGGAAGGGGTGGTGGACCAGGGAGGGAAGGGTGGTGGACCAGGGAGGGAAGGGGTGGTGGACCAGGGAAGGAAGGGGGGTGGACCAGGAGGGACGGTGGACCAGGGAAGGAAGGGGTGGACCTGGAGACTGGATGGACAGCTGGAAGGTCTGGAGTCGCAACCTGGGTCGTTCAACCTGGTCATTCAACCTGGTCATTCAACCTGGTCATTAAACCTCATCATTAAACCCAGTGGTTTAAAGTTACCTGCATGAAGACTGCAGGAAAACATTGAAGTTTTTAAACCTCAAAGCACCGCCTGAAGATGGATTTCTATTCTTGTACTGCCTGGTTAATCAGGTTGTTGGTGCCATCGGTCGGCATACCTATCATAGTCTGGTTGATCAGGCGCCGGATGTGAGAAGCGATCCAGTTATCAGTACCGAGGAGAAAGTCATTACTTGACATGAAGATGGTCGCTATAGATCGAAATATTATTTTTTTTTTAATAAAATGTATTTATCTTTGAAATTGAGAGAGTGTGTCACGTCTCTGAAGAATTTATTTTTTATTTTTGAGAAGATATTTCGATTTTCTCTCTCCCCATCTTCTGTCACCTGAGTTTGTACCAGACTTGATGTTGTTTCTTCTCTCTTCTGTTAGATTAGTGTCAGCCTGTCTAAACTGTGTACTCACCTAATTGTGGTTGCAGGGGTCGAGACTCAGCTCCTGGCCCCGCCTCTTCAATGTCCGCTACTGGGTCTCTTCTCTCCCTGCTCCATGAGCTTTATCATACCTGTCTTAAAACTATGTATGGTTCCTGCCTCCCTATATCTTTTCTAGACTATTCCACTTCCTGACTACTCTGTGGCTGAAGAAATGCTTCCTAACATCCCTTTGACTCATCTGAGTCTTCAGCTTCCAGTTGTGTCCCCTTGTTTCGTGTTCCCTCTCTGGAACATCCTGTCACTGTCTACCTTGTCGATTCCCTGCAGTATTTTGTATGTCGTTATCATGTCTCCTCTGACCCTTCTTTCCTCCAGTGTTGTTAGTCCTATTTCCCTCAACCTTTCTTCATAGGACAGACCCCTGAGTTGTGGAACTAACCTTGTCGCAAACCTTTGCACTTTCTCTAGTTTCTTGACGTGCTTGACCAGGTGTGGGTTCCAGACTGGTGCTGCATATTCTAGTATGGGCCTGACGTACACGGTGTACAGTGTCTCGAACGATTCCTTGTTAGGTAACGGAACGCTAATCTTAGGGTTGCCAGACGCCCATATAAACTGTAATTGCAATACAACTAATTGTTTTGATTTGTCTGATCTAATTTATTAATTGCATTGCTGCAATTAAAAAAATATTATGTTCAACTTATATTCAAATTTCACAACTCAAATGCACAATTATACTTATTTTGTAAATTATCAACCATAATTTTTTACCATGTAGTCTACTGTTAATTAATTTTAAGAATGTCCACAATGCTCAGCATATTAGGGTTTTTGGCATGTACACCCCATTTATACCTAGAACTAAGTAGTACATCTTTGTATTATGTCTAAATAAAAATTATTATTATTATTATTATTATTATTATTATTATTATTATTATTATTATCTGGTTGATGTGTGCTTCCGGAGACGTGCTTGGTGTTATACTAACCCCAAAGTCTTTCTCCTTTGCTGAGGTTTGTAGCCTTTGTCCACCTAGCCTGTACTCTGTCAGCGGTCTTCTTTGCCCTTCCCTTATCTTCATGACTTTGCATTTGGTGGGATTAAATTCGAGAAGCCAGTTGCTAGACCAGATGTCCAGCCTGTCCAGGTCTCTTGGTGTGTGTGTGTGTGTGTGTGTGTGTGTGTGTGTGTGTGTGGTGTGTGTGTGTGTGTGTGTGTGTGTGTGTGTGTGTGTGTGTGTGTGTGTGTAATGGATTAGTGACACTCAGCAGAACCTAAGTGAATTATCGTTGATTATCGAGAATTATATCATAGATAATCGTGATTTATCGTGAATTATCGTGGATTATTGTGAATTATCGTCGATTATATCGCGAATTATCGTGGATTATCCATTCATTCATCACCCACCCATCACACACCCATCACCCACCCATCACACACCCATCACACACCCATCACACACCCATCACCCACCCATCACACACCCATCACACACCCATCACACACCCATCACACACCCATTCAACCATCACCATGGAGGTAAACAAGAGAGACCAGCTGGCAATAACAGCAAGCAACAGTGACAGCTGGAAGGTAAACAAGAGAGAGACCAGCTGGCAATAACAGCAAGCAACAGTGACAGCTGGAAGGTAAACAAGAGAGACCAGCTGGCAATAACAGCAAGCAACAGTGACAGCTGGAAGGTAAACAAGAGAGACCAGCTGGCAATAACAGCAAGCAACAGTGACAGCTGGAAGGTAAACAAGAGAGCCAGTTGGCAATAACAGGCAACAGTGACTCAGGTCATTAACAGACCAGCTGGCATGTAATGAAGCAAAAAGTGACAGCTTAAGGTAATTAAGGAGCCCTGCGGGCAATAATGAAACAACAGTGATTTTGTGGAAGGTAAAAAATACAGTTTGGCTAATAGCAAGCAACTGTCAAATGCTGGAGGTAACAGAGGCAAAGCTGTGTTATTACACAGCCTTAAATGACTGTAGTTACAACACTGAAGCTTATGTTAGTTACAGTAAATGCTGTTTTAGTTAAGCTGTCAATGCTGTTATTGAAACAATATGTCAAATACGTTGTAGTTACAGCAACTGTCAAATGCTCTTATTTACAGCAGCTGTCAAATGCTGTGTTAGTTACAACAACTGTCGAATGCTGTGTTAGTTACAGCAGATGTCAAATGCTGTGTTAGTTACAGCAGATGTCAAATGCTCTTAATTACAGCAGCTGTCAAATGCTGTGTTAGTTACAACAGCTGTCAAATGCTGTGTTAGTTACAGCAGATGTCAAATGCTGTGTTAGTTACAGCAGATGTCAAATGCTCTTAATTACAGCAGCTGTCAAATGCTGTGTTAGTTACAACAGCTGTCAAATGTTCTTAATTACAGCAGCTGGCAAATGCTGTGTTAGTTACAGCAGCTGTCAAATGCTGTGTTAGTTACAGCAGCTGTCAAATGCTGTTAGTTACAACAACTGTCAAATGCTGTGTTAGTTACAACAGCTGTCAAATGCTGTGTTAGTTACAGCAGCTGGCAAATGCTGTGTTAGTTACAGCAGCTGTCAAATGCTGTGTTAGTTACAGCAGCTGTCAAATGCTGTTAGTTACAACAACTGTCAAATGCTGTGTTAGTTACAGCAGCTGTCAAATGCTGTGTTAGTTACAGCAGCTGTCAAATGCTGTTAGTTACAACAACTGTCAAATGCTGTGTTAGTTACAGCAGCTGTCAAATACTGTGTTAGTTATAGCAGCTGTCAAATGCTGTGTTAGTTACAGCAGCTGTCAAATGCTATTAGTTACAACAACTGTCAAATGCTGTGTTTGTTACAACAGCTGTCAAATGCTGTGTTAGTTACAACAACTGTCAAATGCTGTGTTAGTTACAACAACTGTAAAATACTGTTAGTTACAACAGCTGTCAAATGCTGTGTTAGTTACAACAACTGTCAAATACTGTGTTAGTTACAACAGCTGTTAAATGCTGTGTTAGTTACAGCAGCTGTCAAATGCTGTGTTAGTTACAGCAGCTGTCAAATGCTGTGTTATCTAACAGAGTTACCACTGCAGTTAACATAATCTAAGAGAGTTACCACTGTAGTTAACATAATCTAACAGAGTTACCACTGCAGTTAACATAGCTGCTGCTGCTGCTGCCAGTTATCAAACTACGCGTATAACTTTCTAACTCTGGATAACTCAACTAATTAATCATTTAAGAGTAACTGCCTCATTTATCATCCTCTTTTATGTCTCCTTTTATTCCATTAATCTACTGAGTAATTAATTCGTATATTCCTCAGAGAGAATCGTAATGAACAGAGCAATAACACCATGTTATTGTTCATCTTGTTATTGTTCATCTTGTTAACCTTGTTATTGTTCATCTTGTTATTGTTCATCTTGTTAACCTTGTTATTGTTCATCTTGTTAACCTTGTTATTGTTCATCTTGTTAACCTTGTTATTGTTCATCTTGTTAACCTTGTTATTGTTCATCTTGTTAACCTTGTTATTGTTCATCTTGTTATTGTTCATCTTGTTAACCTTGTTATTGTTCATCTTGTTATTGTTCATCTTGTTAACCTTGTTATTGTTCATCTTGTTAACCTTGTTATTGTTGTTTCTGCCGGGTTCCGCTTGGCTCTGCTTGGTCCTGCTGGGTTCTGCTGGGTTCTCCTGAGTTCTGCTGGGTCCTGCTGGGTCTGCTGAGTTCTGTTGGGTTCTCCTGAGTTCTGCTGGGTCCTGCTGGGTTCTGCTGAGTTCTGTTGGGTTCTGCAGGGTTCTGCTGGGTTCTGCTTGGCTCTGCTGGGTTCTGCTTGGCTCTGATGGGTTCTGCTAGGTTTTCTCTAGTGTATATTATCTGTAATTCAACGGCGAGGCCTTTTGTCTCACAAACGAAATATACCAAGGTTCGATTCCCAGCCAGAGCGAGATTTAATAAATAAAACTCATATATATATATATATAAATATATATATATATATATATATATATATATATATATATATATATATATATATATATATATATATATATATATATATATATATATATATATATATATATATATATTACACACATACATATATATGTGTTTATTAATATACACTGAGGATGGTAACGAGAAATTATGGAGTTTCGTTGGCTCACAGAAGTACAGGATTAGTTAGGAACTTAAGTCTGATAAATCCAGAAGGAGCGAGACTTGGAAGAAGTCTTGCTTATGAACGACTTTCTTGGTGTCCCAATTCTGGAAATACCTTCCAGTCATCTCTCTCTCAACACTACAACATACAACACCTTCCCTCAGAATCATAGTGTTGCGCTGAGGTAATTTTTAAGACAAATTATTCGACACTAAAATCCCAAAACAAGAGGCAGAAGCGTATAACTGCTCAAGCAATAATTATAAATTTCCTTCAACGAGGCTAACATTATACACGAGCCAGTATAATTTGCTTATAAACAGAGGGAGGCACAAGCAACAACACCCTCTTACATGCTAATATGTAATTAATAGCCATTGTTTGAGGTAAACAGAGGCGGGCTGGTGGACAGACGGGCATTTTGGTAGGTTATCAAAAAGGGAGGTGGGTAGGCAAGCAGGGAGGACAGGGGGGGGGACAGGGAGGACAGTTAGGCAGATGGAGAGGTGGACAGGGAGGAAGGCAGGGAGGAAGGCAGGGAGACAGACAGAGAGGAAGGCAGGGAGGGCAGACAGGGAGACGGTTCAAGATCCTTCAAGAACTAGTAGTTGTAACCCACACAAAATATTGTGTCAAGGTGAGCAATATCTCTCAGAAAGGTGAGGAATATCTCTCAGGAAGGTGAGGAATATATCTCAGGAAGGTGAGGAATATCTCTCAGGAAGGTGAGGAATATCTCTCAGGAAGGTGAGGAATATCTCTCAGAAAGGTAAGGAATATCTCTCAGGAAGGTGAGGAATATCTCTCAGGAAGGTAAGGAATATCTCTCAGGAAGGTGAGGAATATCTCTCAGGAAGGTGAGGAATATCTCTCAGGAAGGTGAGGAATATCTCTCAGGAAGGTGAGGAATATCTCTAGGAAGGTGAGAATATCTCTCAGGAAGGTGAGGAATATCTCTCAGGAAGGTGAGGAATATTCTCAGGAAGGTGAGGAATATCTCTCAGGAAGGTGAGGAATATCTCTCAGGAAGGTGAGGAATTTTCAATCTCCAGGAAGGTGAGGAATATCTCTCAGGAAGGTGAGGAATATCTCTCAGGAAGGTGAGGAATATCTCTCAGGAAGGTGAGGAATATCTCTCAGGAAGGTGAGGAATATCTCTCAGGAAGGTGAGGAATATCTCTCAGGAAGGTGAGGAATATCTCTCAGGAAGGTGAGGAATATCTCTCAGGAAGGTGAGGAATATCTCTCAGGAAGGTGAGGAATATCTCTCAGGAAGGTGAGGAATATCTCTCAGGAAGGTGAGGAATATCTCTCAGGAAGGTGAGGAATATCTCTCAGGAAGGTGAGGAATATCTCTCAGGAAGGTGAGGAATATCTCTCAGGAAGGTGAAGGAATATCTCTCAGGAAGGTGAGGAATATCTCTCAGGAAGGTGAGGAATATCTCTCAGGAAGGTGAGGAATATCTCTCAGGAAGGTGAGGAATATCTCTCAGGAAGGTGAGGAATATCTCTCAGGAAGGTGAGGAATATCTCTCAGGAAGGTGAGGAATATCTCTCAGGAAGGTGAGGAATATCTCTCAGGAAGGTGAGGAATATCTCTCAGGAAGGTGAGGAATATCTCTCAGGAAGGTGAGGAATATCTCTCAGGAAGGTGAGGAATATCTCTCAGGAAGGTGAGGAATATCTCAGAAGGTGAGGAATATCTCTCAGGAAGGTGAAGAATATCTCTCAGGAAGGTGAGGAATATCTCCCTCGCACATCCTGCGTCTCGTTGCCGGTGATCCATCATCATATGTCGTAATCTCTATCTCTGGACGTCTACTCTCTCTCTCTCTCTCTCTCTCTCTCTCTCTCTCTCTCTCTCTCTCTCTCTCTCTCTGTATGTAATTGAACTGGTAATTAAGAGGAACAAGGGTATTTAAAGTAACGATGCGGTACTTACGTTATTTATGATGGAGGGTAGTTGAGGAAGGCAGCAGCAGTAACAGCAGTGGTAGCAGCAACGGTAACAACAGCAGAAGCAGCAATAACAGCAGCAACAGCACCACCAGTAGTAACAGCACCAGTGACAGAAACACCAGCAGTAACACTAACAGCAGTAGCAGTAATAACAGTAACAGCAGTAGCAGCAATAACAGTAACAGCAGTAGCAGCAGCAGTAACAGTAGTTATAGCAGCAACAGCAGCAGTAGTTTCAGCAGCAGTAGCTACAGCAGCAGCAGCAGCAGCAGCATGAACTACAAGACAATAATTAGTGAGAGAGAAAAAGAGAAACATCATTGTCAACAACCTCAACATAAACATCAATCGTCAATCCCTGTAATGAGGAGCAAGAGACTGCTTGAGAACATCCACAAAATATCCACCCACACATCCCCTTAGCTGAGGTCCCTCAAAATTCTGCCATCAACTCTGAAGTGGTCGAGGGAAGTCTCCGGGCACCTAAGTCTTTCGTACCTGAAGAGGAAGTCTAGAATCCTGAAGACTGGAACTTAGGGAAAATAGTTGGTTAATTAGGTTTTAAACCTATCGACTACACGAGGGTAATTGAGACTGTATGTCACCTGTGCATCATCAGATAGGTAATTTCTCATTGTATACACCGAGTCATACACCGGGAGTCATACACCGGGAGTCATACACCGGGAGTCATACACCGGGAGTCATACACCGGGAGTCATACACCGGGAGTCATACACCGGGAGTCATACACCTGGAGGCATACACTGGGAGGCATACACCTGGAGGCATACACCAGGAGTCATACACCGAGAGTCATACACCTGGAGGCATACACTGGGAGGCATACACCGGGAGGCATACACCAGGAGGCATACACCGGGAGTCATACACCGGGAGTCATACACCGGGAGTCATACACCGGGAGTCATACACCGGGAGTCATACACCGGGAGTCATACACCGGGAGTCATACACCGGGAGTCATACACCGGGAGTCATACACCGGGAGTCATACACCGGGAGACATACACCGGGAGTCATACACCGGGAGTCATACACCGGGAGTCATACACCGGGAGACATACACCGGGAGTCATACACCGGGAGTCATACACCGGGAGTCATACACCGGGAGACATACACCGGGAGTCATACACAGGGAGGCATACACCGGGAGTCATTCACCGGGAGGCATACACCGAGAGTCATACACCTGGAGGCATACACTGGGAGGCATACACCGGGAGGCATACACCGGTAGGCATACACCGGGAGTCATACACCGGGAGGCATACACCGGGAGGCATACACCAGGAATCATACACCGAGAGTCATACACCTGGAGGCATACACTGGGAGGCATACACCGGGAGGCATACACCAGGAGGCATACACCGGGAGTCATACACCGGGAGGCATACACCGGGAGTCATACACCGGGAGGCATACACCGGGAGGCATACACCGGGAGGCTCGCGTGTGCTGGCGTGTGTTTGCGTGTGTATGTGTGTGCTGGCGTGTGTTTGCGTGTGTATGTGTGTGTGCTGGCGTGTGTTTGCGTGTGTTTACAAACTGCTCTCAGCATTAATGCTGCCAGTATGCTGGCAGTTTTTCCTCACGGTGTATATGAGGGCCTTGAGTATTAATCAGCACCTTGATGCCACATTGTCTAGGTATATATATGAAAGCTTTACGCTGTTCCTCGACCCGTATCTCCGCCGGCCTTTTTTTCCCCCCGGGCTGCCTTTTTCCCCTCCGGGCTGCCTTTTTCCCCCCGGGCTGCCTTTTTCACCCCCCGGGCTGCCTTTTTCCCCCCCCGGGCTGCCTTTTCTCCCCGGGCTGCCTTTTTCCCCCGGGCTGCCTTTTCCCCTCCCGGGCTGCCTTTTTCCCCCGGGCTGCCTTTTCCCCCGGGCTGCCTTTTTCCCCCGGGCTGCCTTTTTCCCCCGGGCTGCCTTTCCCCCGGGCTGCCTTTTCCCCCGGGCTGCCTTTTTCCCCCCCGGGCTGCCTTTAACCCCCCCGGGCTGCCATTTTCCAAAACATATTTATATTACACTTCTTAATGGCCGACTTGTAAATATTACTGTTCCCGCTGGGAGAAATTTTTACTGTTGTAGCCGGTGTATGAGGATTGTTGTTGTTGTAGTTGTTGTTGTTTAACGTACCGTTCGTGATGATTGTATTTTTTTAAAAGAATACATTAAAAATTAGTAATAAGGCTGAAGGGAGGTGAATATTTACGTGTGTGTGTGTGTGTGTGTGTGTGTGTGTGTGTGTGTGTGTGTGTGTGTGTGTGTGTGTGTGTTAAATTCTGAAAGGAGTGATCAGGTGCGTTCCAATTAGACGAAGAATTTAGACATTGAGAATGTATTGTATTTTAGATGAGAGGAGGAGGAGGAGGAGGAGAGGATAGAAGAAGGAAGAGAGGGGGAAGGGAGATAGAAGGAAGGGAGGGAAGGAAGATAGAAGGAAGGGAGGGGAGGGAGCATAGAAGAAGGAAGACAGGGGAATGGAGATAGAAGGAAGGGAGGGGAAGGAAGATAGAAGGAAGGGAGGGGAAGGAAGATAGAAGGAAGGGAGGGGAGGGAACATAGAAGAAGGAAGAGAGGGGAATGGAGATAGAAGGAAGGGAGGGGAGGAAAGATAGGAAAAGGAAGAGATGGGAGATGATATAGGAGAAGGAAGAGAATGTAGATAAGATAGAAGAAGGAAGAGAGGGGAAGGAAGATAGAAGAAGGAAAAGAGGGGAGATAAGATATAAGAAGGAATATAGGGGAGATAAGATAGAAGAAGGAAGAGCGGGGAAGGAAAAGAGGGGAGATAGGTTCAAGTCATTCCCCTCTTATCAGAAACATTTCCATCAATATTAAAATCCCATGAAACATTTTATCTTCTCTTTCAAAGAATTAAAAAAAAAAAAACTCTCCCTAAGAACTTTAAAACACATTATCACTAAAAAAAAACACAACCCCACTTTTATAAACATTAAACACAAACACAGCAGAACAAAAATACCAATAACAACAATTGCAACATAACTCAACACCAGACAATTCCAGGAACGATTTTTGTAAAAAATCTAATTTAAATACGTAAGAATGAGCACAAAAGATTCGTGTTTTTTTTTAATTATGAGGAAATTTCATTGAAGCTGAAAGAACATTGATATCAAAGAACTCCAGATAATATGTGATGGATATAGACATTCTTGAAATGGTTGTTATTATTAGCAGCCTTTATGTGAGGCACAGGACTCTCATGTGATGAAGCGATCGCATGATCTTCACATGATGTGTATAAGAGATTCTCGTCATGTATACAACACCTTCACATCATGTTATGCATAACACCTTCACATCATGTTATGCATAACACCTTCACATCATGTTATGCATAACACCTTCACATCATGTTATGCATAACACCTTCACATTATGTTATGCATAACACCTTCACATCATGTTATGCATAACACCTTCACATCATGTTATGCATAACACCTTCACATCATGTTATGCATAGCACCTTCACATGATATACTTACGACTATCACATGAGAGTCTACTATGCTATACAACATTCACATAACAACACACACACAAAACATCACATACTCTTCTCTCAAATAAAAAAAAATCCCAACAGAGTTTTCTCATAAAAAAAAATCTCCCAGTAAATACTAACATAATGCTAACATAATACTAACATAATGCTAACATAATGCTCTCTCAAACAAATTATATAATCCGCTTGCGATATATTCAGAATATTCTAAATTTGAATATATTTTTGTTCCTCTCGATGACCTGGTTCAAAAAATATTTACCCAGCCTTCCTGGGGGACAGGGGTGAGGGTTAAAATGGTTTTAATATTACTTGGTAATCCATTCTATGTTTAGTCATAATTATGATAATTAGGATTTTTTTAAAATAATTTGCTCATTTTGGAAAGTGGTTAGTGATGAGTTGATTAGCTTCAGTTAATTGTCTGATTGTCTTTCATCTGAATGTGTCTTCCGTGACTCTCTGTCTATCAGCTGTCTGTCTGTCTGTCTGTTTGGCATCTGACTGTGTTTCTTTTGTATGTCTGTATGTCTTCTGTGTCTCTGCTTTTCCTCTGGCTGTCTGCTTCTTGGCTGTTAGCAGTATGTCTGTATGTCTTCTATAGGTCTGTCTCCCTCCCTGTGTGGTGTTATTTTCTCCAGCTGTCTGTCTGTCTGACTTGGATGTCTGCTGTCTGGCACTTGGGTGTCTGCTGTCTGGCACTTGGGTATCTGCTGTCTGGCACTTGGGTGTCTGCTGTCTGGCACTTGGGTGTCTGCTGTCTGGCACTTGGGTGTATGCTGTCTGGCACTTGGGTGTCTGCTGTCTGGCACTTGGGTGCCTGCTCTGGCACTTGGGTGTCTGCTCTGGCACTTGGGTGCCTGCTCTGGCACTTGGGTGTCTGCTCTGGCACTTGGGTGTCTGCTGTCTGGCACTTGGGTGTCTGCTGTCTGGCACTTGGGTGTCTGCTCTGGCACTTGGGTGTCAGCAGACTGACTGAACACTGCACCAGGATGCTGAAATCTGGATTCAGTGAGGTTTACAGAAATTTTGTTTTAAATTCAGCATTATCCTTACACAGGTCTGTTTTGTGTGTGTGTGTGTGTGTGTGTGTGTGTGTGTGTGTGTGTGTGTGTGTGTGTGTGTGTGTGTGTGTTGAGGGACTTATACACACACCCGCATGCGGGTCGTATGCAAATGAGCTTTCCCATTCTACACCACTACCACCACCAACACCACCACCAATATCACCACCACTACCATCAACACCACCACCACCACCATCACCACCACCACCACCACCACCACCACCACCGTGGGAATCATCGCACCTGAGTCGCCCAGAATCAAATCTATATTTTATAATTATTAAATACGATCAGCCCTCTGATCCAGACACCTAATTATTAATAATTTTCGAACACTGTTATTCCACCACTCTTCAAAAACTTTACGATCGAACATTTTCAAGGGAAAAAAACAGAAAGTACGAAACCTGGTCAATATATCCCAGCTCCTGTTGTAACGGTTGTCCAACGGTAACGGTATATATATATATATATATATATATATATATATATATATATATTGATGGGTCCACCTCTGGTGCAAATTGTGGGACCATAGCCTCGGAGAAGTGGATAAAAGGCATCAAGGAAGAATATTTGGATTTCTTCCTGAAGCCGTTTGAATATTCCACTTCTCCTACCACCCATCCTATATACACACATACATACATATAAATGCTTTATTAATAGACAGAATACATTTATAAATAAAACACACAAACATGAACATGAATACATATATATATATATATATATATATATATATATATATATATATATATATATATATTTATATATATATATATATATATATTTAGCCCCTGGATATCTCAAGTGGAGGTGGAGGATATGGTGGACGACCTGAATCAGGAGTCAGAGGACGACCCTACGACTCTTGGCAAGGGAATTGTAAAGGTGAATGTGGGTTGGGAGGGAGAGAGAGAGAGAGAGAGAGGGGTGGATGGAGGCTGGAGATGGAAGATGAGGATGCTCCAGGCTGGAGAAAATGCATTAAGAGGAGTGTGTGTGTACTCACCTATTTGTACTCACCTATTTGTGGTTGCAGGGGTCGAGTCATAGCTCCTGGCCCCGCCTCTTCACTGATTGCTACTAGGTCCTCTCTCTCCCTGCTCCATGAGCTTTATCAAACCTAGTCTTAAAACTATGTATGGTTCCTGCCTCCACTATGTCGCTTTCTAAGCTATTCCACTTCCTGACAACTCTATGACTGAAGAAATACTTCCTAACATCCCTTTGACTCATAGGAGTCTTCAACTTCCAATTATGACCCCTTGTTTCTGTGTCCCCTCTCTGGAACATCTTGTCTCTGTCCACCTTATCTATTCCTCGCAGTATTTTATATGTCGTTATCATGTCTCCCCTAACCCTCCTGTCCTCTAGTGTCGTCAGGCCGATTTCCCTTAACCTTTCTTCGTAGGACAATCCCCTTAGCTCTGGGACTAGTCTTGTTGCAAACCTTTGCACTTTCTCTAATTTCTTGACGTGCTTGACCAGGTGTGGGTTCCAAACCGGTGCTGCATACTCCAGTATGGGCCTGACGTATATGGTATACAGAGTCTTGAATGATTCCTTAGTGAGGTATTGGAACGCTATTCTTAGGTTTGCCAGCCGCCCGTATGCTGCAGCAGTTATCTGATTGATGTGTGCCTCAGGAGATGTGCTCGGTATTATACTCACCCCAAGATCTTTTTCTTTGAGTGAGGCTTGCAGTCTTTGGCCACCTAGACTATACTCTGTCTGCGGTCTTCTTTGCCCTTCCCCGATATTCATGACTTTACATTTGGCAGGGTTAAATTCAAGGAGCCAGTTACTGGACCAGGCTTGCAGCCTGTCCAGGTCTCTTTGTAGTCCTGCCTGATCCTCGACTGATTTTATTCTTCTCATTAACTTCACATCATCTGCAAACAGGGACACTTCTGAGTCTATCCCTTCCGTTATGTCATTCACATATACCAAAAACAGTACAGGTCCTAAGACTGACCCTTGTGGAACTCCACTCGTCACAGGTGCCCACTCTGACATCTCGTCACGTACCATGACTCGTTGTTGCCTCCCTGTCAGATATTCTCTGATCCATTGCAGTGTTTTTCCTGTTACGTGTGCCTGATCCTTTAGCTTTTGCATTAACCTCTTGTGAGGAACTGTGTCGAACGCCTTCTTGCAGTCCAAAAAAATGCAGTCTATCCACCCCTCTCTCTCGTGTCTTACTTCTGTTACCTTATCATAAAACTCCAGTAGGTTTGTGACACAGGATTTTCCTTCCTGAAACCGTGCTGGTTGTCGTTTATAAGTTTGTGTGCGTGTGGTGTGTGTGTGTGTGTGTGTGTGTGTGTGTGTGTGTGTGTGTGTGTGTGTGTGTGTGTGTGTGTGTGTTCAATGGGAGTGACAATAAGAATCTTACTCTACAAAAAATAAAGCAAAAAGATAGTATTGTGGCTCTGGTAGCCTGGTGGCTAAAGCTCTCGCTTCACACGGCGAGGGCTTGGGTTCGATTCCCAGCCAGAGTAGAAACATTGGGCGTGTTTCTTTACACCTGTTATCTATGTTCCCCATCAGTAAAATGGTTACCTGGGTGTTAATGGACTGGTGTGGGTCGCATCCTGGGACACTGACCTAATTTGCTCGAAATGCTCTGCATAACAAAGGGCTTTCTATATAGTAGTATGTCACTGATGTCAGCTATGGCCTGTATACCATGTACATGTACTTGTAGTAAATAAAGATATTATATTATTATTATTATTATTATTATTATTATTATTATTATTATTATTAGCTGAAGATAACATAAAGTTGGGGTGAAACACAACAGATCAGTAAGCAAGTCGCTAAAAATAAGGTCCTGTAAACACTACTGTAAACACAGGGTGTAGGTCCTGTAAACACTACTGTAAACACAGGGTGTAGGTCCTCTAAACACTAATGTAAACACAGGGTGTAGGTCCTGTAAACACTACTGTAAACACAGGGTGTAGGTCCTCTGAAGACTACTGTAAACACAGGGTGTAGGTCCTTTAAACACTAATGTAAACACAGGGTGTAGGTCCTCTAAACACTACTGTAAACACAGGGTGTAGGTCCTCTAAAGACTACTTCCTAAACACATGCGGTGTAGGTCCTCTAAACTACTGTAAACAGGTGAGGTCCTAATATAGTGAACACAGGGTGTAGGTCCTGTAAAGACTACTGTAAACACAGGGTGTAGGTCCTGTAAGACTACTGTAAACACAGGGTGTAGGTCCTGAATAATGTAAACACAGGTGAGTCCTAACACTACTGAAACACAGGGTGTAGGTCCTGTAAAGACTACCATAAAACACAGGGTGTAGGCCCTGAGACTACTAAACACGGTGACCTTAACACTAAGAACACAGGGTGTAGGTCCTGTAAAGACTACCATAAACACAGGGTGTAGGCCCTGTAAAGACTACCATAAACACAGGGTGTAGGCCCTGTAAAGACTACCATAAACACAGGGTGTGGGGATATACGCCCCCTCCACCTACGCGACCTGACAGGGCACATATACTCAAGTATAAAGGGAGATTCAACAACTGTACTTACGTACGAGAAGGGAGATTTATTTTCAACCTACAGAAAATCTACGCTATGAATCCCCAAGGGGTTACTATACTATGAATCCCCAAGGGGTTACTATACTCTCACAGAGACTTGCCTGCATAAAAGGCTCGTCATTTTGCGTGGACTCAAATTTGTGTATAGAAACCACGGTTAAAGTTGTCCTGGGAACGCCACTACCTCCTATTAAGCACATTTTAACAACACCCTAAATGGGGTTTAATTTGAGATCTACCAGAGTCGAGACGTGCTCATGTCAGACGTCAGAATGTATGCTAAACAACACACGAGAGGAAGAAAAAAACACTGAAAATACAACACTTGAAGAAAAAACACGGGGAAAAAAAATAGCCCACGAAAACAAAAAAAAACTGAAATAAAACATGTTAGGGTTTGATGGATGTATAATGTGACCTCCAGGATGAGAAGCACCTGCCACATGCGTGTGAATGTGCAGTAAATGTGACCTCAACACGAGTCACACACACACACACACACACACACACACAATGAGGAGAATTAAATGAGATGAGGATCAGGCAGGACTACAAAGAGACCTGGACAGGCTGGACACGTGGTTCAGCAACTGGCTACTCGAGTTTAACCCCGCCAAATGCAAAGTCATAAAGATCGGGGAAGGGCAAAGAAGACAGCAGACAGAGTATAGGCTAGGTGGCCAAAGACTGCAAACCTCACTCAAGGAGAAAGATCTTGGGGTGAGTATAACACCGAGCACGTCTCCGGAAGCACACATCAACCAGATAACTGGTGCAGCATATGGGCGCCTGGCAAACCTGAGAATAGCGTTCCGATACCTTAGTAAGGAATCGTTCAAGACACTGTACACTGTGTACGTCAGGCCCATACTAGAGTATGCAGCACCAGTTTAGAACCCATACCTGGTCAAGCACGTCAAGAATTTAGAGAAAGTGCAAAGGTTTGCGACAAGGTTAGTTCCAGAGCTAATGGGAATGTCCTACGAAGAAAGGTTAAGGGAAATCGGCCTGACAATACTGGAGGACAGGAGAGTTAGGGGAGACATGATAGCGACATGCAAAATACTGCATGTCAAAGGGATGTTAGGAAGTATTTCTTCAGTCATAGAGTTGTCAGGAAGTGGAATAGTCTAGCAAGTGATGCAGTGGAGGCAGAAACCATACATAGCTTTAAGACGAGGTATGATAAAGCTCATGGAGCAGGGAGAGAAGTGACCCAGTAGCGATGAGTGAAGAGGCGGAGCCAGGAGCTGAGTCTCGACCCCTGCAACCACAATTAGGTGAGTACACACACACGCACTAGCACCTCAGTGAACAGACCTAACTAATATTGATTACTAATTCCTAGAGCTGTAATAGTGAAAGAGGTGTCACTGTGTCCTCCTTAAATAACAGTAACATAACCACACAACAACCAGAACACAACCAGAACACAACAACCAGAACACAACCAGAACACAACCAGAACACAACAACCAGAACACAACAACCAGAACACAACCAGAACACAACAACCAGAACACAACCAGAACACAACCAGAACACAACAACCAGAACACAACAACCAGAACACAACAACCAGAACACAACAACCAGAACACAACAACCAGAACACAACAACCAGAACACAACAACCAGAACACAACCAGAACACAACAACACAGAACACAACAACCAGAAAACACAACCAGAACACAACAACCAGAACACAACAACCAGAACACAACAACCAGAACACAACAACCAGAACACAACAACCAAGAACACAACAACCAGAACACAACAACCAGAACACAACAACCAGAAACAACAACAACCAGAACACAACAACCAGAACACAACAACCAGAACACAACCAGAACACAACCAGAACAAACAACCAGAACACAACAACCAGAACACAACAACCAGAACACAACAACCAGAACACAACAACCAGAACACAACAACCAGAACACAACAACCAGAAACACAAACAAAACCCGAACACAACAACCAGAACACAACAACCAGAACACAACAACCAGAACACAACAACCAGAACACAACCAGAACATAACCACCAGAACACAACCAGAACACAACAACCAGAACACAACCAGAACACAACAACCAGAACACAACAACCAGAACACAACAACCAGAACACAACAACCAGAACACAACAACCAGAACACAACAACCAGAACACAACAACCAGAACACAACAACCAGAACACAACAACAGAACACAACAACCAGAACACAACAACCAGAACACAACAACCAGAACAAACAACCAGAACACAACAACCAGAACAACAACAGAACCAAACCAGAACACAACAACCAGAACACAAACCAGAACACAACAACCAGAACAAACAACCAGAACACAACAACCAGAACACAACAGAACACAACAACAGAACACAACAACCAGAACACAACAACGAACACCAGAACACAACCAGAACACAACAACCAGAAACACAAAAAAACCAGAACACAACAACCAGAACACAACAACCAGAACACAACCAGAACACAACAACCAGAAACACAACAGACCACAGAACAAAAACCAGAAC
Organism: Cherax destructor; assembly: GCA_009830355.1. Lineage (NCBI taxonomy): Eukaryota > Metazoa > Arthropoda > Malacostraca > Decapoda > Parastacidae > Cherax > Cherax destructor. Next base: position 414,767 of record WNWK01000393.1, read on the forward strand.
ACAACAACAGACACACACCAGAACACAACAATCAGAACACAACAACCAGAACACAACCAGAACACAACAACCAGAACACAACAACCAGAACACAACCAGAACACAACAACCAGAACACAACAACCAGAACACAACAACCAGAACACAACAACCAGAACACAACAACCAGAACACAACAACCAGAACACAACAACCAGAACACAACAACCAGAACACAACAACCAGAACACAACCAGAACACAACAACCAGAACAACAACCAGACACACAACCAGAACACAACAGAAAAACGACACACAACCAGAACACAACAACCAGAACACAACAACAGAACACAACAACCAGAACACAACAACCAGAACACAACAACAGAAACAACAACCAGAACACAACAACAGCAAACACAACAACCAGAACACAACAACCAGAACACAACAACCAGAACACAACCAGAACACAACAACCAGAACACAACAACCAGAACACAACCAGAACACAACAATCAGAACACAACAACCAGAACACAACAACCAGAACACAACAACCAGAACACAACCAGAACACAACCAGAACACAAACGCAGAACACCAACAGAACACAACACAGAACAACAACCAGAACACAACACCAGAACAACAACCAGAACACAACAACCAGAACACAACAACCAGAACACAACAACCAGAACACAACAACCAGAACACAACAACCAGAACACAACAACCAGAACACAACCAGAACACAACAACCAGAACACAACAACCAGAACACAACCAGAACACAACAACCAGAACACAACCAGAACACAACAACCAGAACACAACAACCAGAACACAACCAGAACACAACAACCAGAACACAACAACCAGAACACAACCAGAACACAACAACCAGAACACAACAACCAGAACACAACAACCAGAACACAACAACCAGAACACAACAACCAGAACACAACAACCAGAACACAACAACCAGAACACAACAACCAGAACACAACAACCAGAACACAACAACCAGAACACAACAACCAGAACACAACAACCAGAACACAACCAGAACACAACAACCAGAACACAACAACCAGAACACAACCAGAACACAACAACCAGAACACAACAACCAGAACACAACCAGAACACAACAATCAGAACACAACAACCAGAACACAACCAGAACACAACAATCAGAACACAACAACCAGAACACAACAACCAGAACACAACCAGAACACAACAACCAGAACACAACAACCAGAACACAACCAGAACACAGCAACCAGAACACAACAACCAGAACACAACAACCAGAACATAACAACCAGAACAGAACAGAACTAGCGACACAGACGACGACATAGTGTGAATAATTGGGCTACAAATCCGAGAAATTGATAAAAGAGAGACTTGTGTAACATTTCGGTATCTTTATTCTGGGAACATTTCGCCAACCAGTGGCTTCTTCAGTCCAGTGCAGAGAAAGATGGAAGACGAGGAGGAGTTTGAGGCAATCAGTCCCTCAGCTTGGAGTCCATCAAGACTGACGGAGTGAACACATCGACTCCAGGTTGAGGGACTGATTACCTCAAACTCCTCCTCATCTTTCACCTTCCTCTGCATTGGACTGAAGAAGCCACTGCATGGCTGAAAGTTTCCTCTAATAAATGTCTTGAACTGTACATAACTGTCCTTCACCACGTCAACACAGTAGACAGGAATGACTGACGGCGCCGGCAACATTGATACATCAGAACACCGCTGGAGACAGTTTAGGGAGGACATCAGCACCTGGAGACAGTTTAGGGAGGACAGCAGCACCTGGAGACAGTTTAGGGAGGACAGGGAGGACAGCAGCACCTGGAGACAGTTTAGGGAGGACAGCAGCACCTGGAGACAGTTTAGGGAGGACAGGGAGGACAGCAGCACCTGGAGACAGTTTAGGGACGACAGGGAGAACAGCAGCACCTGAAGACAGTTTAGGGAGGACAGGGAGGACAGCAGCACCTGGAGACAGTTTAGGGAGGACAGAGAGGACAGCAGCACCTGGAGACAGTTTAGGGAGGACAGGGAGGACAGCAGCACCTGCAGACAGTTTAGGGAGGACAGGGAGGACAGCAGCACCTGGAGACAGTTTAGGGAAAACAGGGAGGACAGCAGCACCTGGAGACAGTTTAGGGAGTACAGAGAGGACAGCAGCACCTGGAGACAGTTTAGGGAGGACAGGGAGGACAGCAGCACCTGGAGACAGTTTAGGGAGGACAGAGAGGACAGCAGCACCTGGAGACAGTTTAGGGAGGACAGGGAGGACAGCAGCACCTGGAGACAGTTTAGGGAGGACAGGGAGGACTGCAGCACCTGGAGACAGTTTAGGGAGGACAGGGAGGACTGCAGCACCTGGAGACAGTTTAGGGAGGACAGGGAGGACAGCAGCACCTGGAGACAGTTTAGGGAGGACAGGAGGACAGCAGCACCTGGAGACAGTTTAGGAGGACAGGGAGGACAGCAGCACCTGGAGACAGTTTAGGGAGGACAGAGAGGACAGCAGCACCTGGAGACAGTTTAGGGAGGACAGGGAGGACAGCAGCACCTGGAGACAGTTTAGGGAGGACAGGGAGGACAGCAGCATCTGGAGACAGTTTAGGGAGAACAGGGAGGACAGCAGCACCTGGAGACAGTTTAGGGAGGACAGGGAGGACAGCAGCACCTGGAGACAGTTTAGGGAGGACAGAGAGGACAGCAGCACCTGGAGACAGTTTAGGGAGGACAGGGAGGACAGCAGCACCTGGAGACAGTTTAGGGAGGACAGGGAGACAGCAGCACCTGGAGACAGTTTAGGGAGGACAGGGAGGACAGCAGCACCTGGAGACAGTTTAGGGAGGACAGGGAGGACAGCAGCACCTGGAGACAGTTTAGGGAGGACAGGGAGGACAGCAGCACCTGCAGACAGTTTAGGGAGGACAGGAGGACAGCAGCACCTGGAGACAGTTTAGGGAGAAAAGGGAGGACAGCAGCACCTGGAGACAGTTTAGGGAGGACAGGGAGGACAGCAGCACCTGGAGACAGTTTAGGGAGGACAGAGAGGACAGCAGCATCTGGAGACAGTTTAGGGAGGACAGGGAGGACAGCAGCACCTGGAGACAGTTTAGGGAGGACAGGGAGGACAGCAGCACCTGGAGACAGTTTAGGAGAACAGGAGGACAGCAGCACCTGGAGACAGTTTAGGGAGGACAGGGAGGACAGCAGCACCTGGAGACAGTTTAGGGAGGACAGGGAGGACAGCAGCACCTGGAGACAGTTTGGGAGGACAGGGTGACAGCAGCACCTGGAGACAGTTTAGGGAGGACAGGGAGGACAGCAGCACCTGGAGACAGTTTAGGGAGGACAGGGAGGACAGCAGCACCTGGAGACAGTTTAGGAGGACAGGGAGGACAGCAGCACCTGGAGACAGTTTAGGAGGACAGAGAGGACAGCAGCACCTGGAGACAGTTTAGGGAGGACAGGAGGACAGCAGCACCTGGAGACAGTTTAGGGAGGACAGGGAGGACAGCAGCACCTGGAGACAGTTTAAGGAGGACAGGGAGGACAGCAGCACCTGGAGACAGTTTAAGGAGGACAGGGAGGACAGCAGCACCTGGAGACAGTTTAGGAGGACAGGGAGGACAGCAGCACCTGGAGACAGTTTAGGGAGGACAGGGAGGACAGCAGCACCTGGAGACAGTTTAGGGAGGACAGGGAGGACAGCAGCACCTGGAGACAGTTTAGGGAGGACAGGGAGGACAGCAGCACCTGGAGACAGTTTAGGGAGACAGAGAGGACAGCAGCACCTGGAGACAGTTTAGGGAGGACAGGGAGGACAGCAACACCTGGAGACAGTTTAGGAGGACAGAGAGGACAGCAGCACCTGGAGACAGTTTAGGGAGGACAGGGAGGACAGCAGCACCTGGAGACAGTTTAGGGAGGACAGGGAGGACAGCAGCACCTGGAGACAGTTTAGGAGGACAGGGAGGACAGCAGCACCTGGAGACAGTTTAGGAGGACAGGGAGGACAGCAGCACCTGGAGACAGTTTAGGGAGGACAGGGAGGACAGCAGCACCTGGAGACAGTTTAGGGAGGACAGGGAGGACAGCAGCACCTGGAGACAGTTTAGGGAGGACAGGGAGGACAGCAGCACCTGGAGACAGTTTAGGGAGAACAGGGAGGACAGCAGCACCTATTCTCCCTGTCAATCAATGCAACTCAGGTCTGGGGAACAACAACAACCCCCTCCCCCCCTCTCCGTCACTCTGCAAGTTCCATATTACGTTGACAGATCTGCCAGGGACGTTGAAAATCCTGTGAGCAAATTACCTAATTGAAAAGAAGCAGTTACTACGTGTTGTAACTGCTACCTCTCTCTCTCTCTCTCTCTCTCTCTCTCTCTCTCTCTCTCTCTCTCTCTCTCTCTCTCTCTCTCTTATTCAGAAAACATTAACTGTTTTTATGACACCAGAAACCATACATAACTAACAATTTACACACACACACACACACACACACCTGCAGGAAGGCCTTCGACACAGTTCCTCACATGAGATTAGTAAAGAAGTTGGAAGAACAAGCAGGTATAACAGGAAGGGCACTGGAATGGATCAGGGAATACCTCAAAGGGAGGCAACAACGGGTCATGGTGCGTGGTGAGGTATCACAGTGGGCGCCTGTGACGAGTGGTGTACCGCAGGGGTCAGTCCTAGGACCAGTGTTATTCCTGGTTTATGTAAATGACATGACGGATGGGATAGACTCAGAAGTGTCTCTATTCGCGGATGATGTGAAAATAATGAGGAGAATCACATCAGAAGAGGACCAGGCAGGGCTGCAAACAGACCTGGACAAGCTCGACATCTGGTCTAGCAGTTGGCTTCTCGAATTCAATCCCTCCAAATGCAAAGTCATGAGGATCGGAGAAGGGCAAAGAAGACCGCTGACAGAGTACAAGCTAGGCGGACAAAGGCTACAAACCTCGGCAAAGGAGAAAGACCTTGGAGTGAGTATAACGCCTAGCACGTCTCCGGAGGCACACATCAACCAGATAACTGCGGCAGCATATGGGCGTCTGGCAAACCTTAGATTAGCGTTCCGTTACCTTAACAAGGAATCGTTCAAGACACTGTATACCGTGTACGTCAGGCCCATACTAGAATATGCAGCACCAGTCTGGAACCCACACCTGGTCAAGCACGTAAGGAAACTAGAGAAAGTGCAAAGGTTTGCGACAAGGTTAGTTCCACAACTCAGGGTCTGTCTTATGAAGAAAGGTTGAGGGAAATAGGACTAACAACACTGGAGGAAAGAAGGGTCAGAGGAGACATGATAACGACATACAAAATACTGCGGGAATTGACAAGGTAGATAGTGACAGGTTGTTTCAGAGAGGGAACACAGATACAAGGGGACACAACTGGAAGCTGAAGACTCAGATGAGTCAAAGGATGTCAGGAAACACTTCTTCAGCCACAGAGTAGTCAGGAAGTGGAATGGACTAGAGAAAGATATAGTGGAGGCAGGAACCATACATAGTTTTAAGACAAGGTATGATAAAGCTCATGGAGCAGGGAGAGCAGAGACCCAGTAGCAGACAGCGAAGAGGCGGGGCCAGGAGCTGAGACTCGACCCCTGCAACCACAATTAGGTGAGTACAATTAGGTGAGTACAAACACACACACACACACACACACACACACACACACACACACACACACACACACACACACACACACCACACAACACACACACACACACACACACACACACACACACACACATATATATATATATATATATTAAGCAAATAACGCAAGCCAAGCGATACAGGATGCAAAACAACCACGGGGGGAGTAGAATAACAGCTCTAGGCCTTTCGTGTTGCAATCAACACATCATCAGGAGCTTGCAAAGTTGCAAAAAAGAGGAGGATGTCCGAGCAAATACGATCCCAAGAGACGTCTTCACTGGAGTGTGTGTGTGTGTGTGTGTGTGTGTGTGTGTTTGTGTTGTTCGTACACTGTAACTATCACACATAACATTTCAGCAGCCTACTTCAGGTGTACTCAGCTGTGTTAAACGAGGAAATAAAAAAACACCTTTTCTTATTATAGGGCAATACTTAAGCAACTTAAAAAAACAAAACTCTCCCTTTATATTTTTTCCTCAACTACGATGTTCACGGAAGACATTGGTACCATCATAACCAGCTGCGCTACACTCCACATCCATGGACACATTCCCAGCTGCTCCACACATACACACACCCATGGACACATTCCCAGCTGCTCCACACATACACACACCCATGGACACAAGTTCTAAATGTTCATCAACTAAGAAATGGTTGAACACCGTAAACACGACACTAGCAGCGCCCTCTGCGCCCCCACTCTCGCTTTATGCACCAAGTTCATACAAATTACGCCATCAGCGGCCCTCGCGAATATCAAAATTACATGAAAATTGGAAGGGATCTTTACGTAAGGAAACGCTCTCTGTTTCTGCTCTCAGATAAATAATCTTGCAGAAGCTCTTTAAACTCTTGAAATGGAATATCCATACCTGGGGGGGACGTCTGCGTGTGGGTGGGAAAAATGTAATCTTTGAGTAGGAGAGGTGAGAAAGATATAACTTTTTGAATAGGTGGGGGGTGAGAAAGATAATCTTCAACCAGGTAAGATTGAAAGTTTGCAATATGTTGATAGGCTCAAACCTTCGTATTACTTTTTTTTCCTCGGAAATTTCTCAACCATTAGAGCTTGTTAACCAGAAATTTGAAGATAAAATTTTTAGAGAACGTTTCGGTCCGTCGTGGACCACTATTAATGCTCATAGTGGTCCACGAAGGATCGAAACATGGTCTGAAACAGCCTTTGCATATTGTTGGTTAATAGGGAACTATCCATGGCCCTCTCTACATTATCAGCTGGCAGGTATAGTGTTTGTCAGAAAACTGGACAAGTTTCCTGACGCGGGTCTTAGTTATATGATAACCCACAGCTGGAGCTTTGGGTCATCTGACAGAGGCCTTCTGCTGGCTTACCCCTCCACCTCTTCAAAAATCTGTCACAAGTGGCCATTTCTCCCTAATAATCAGAATCTTGCAAACTAGTGACCTGACGCTCGCCACCTGTTTCCTCCTGTCACCTGGCATTCGCCACCTGACATTACTCACCATACTTTAGCCATTTCACCTGGCGGACTTGTGTCGTCTTACAGGTGTCGTGGGTGAGGCGTCAAGGTGACACAATACACCTGCTGACTGTCGGCTCAACCACGTACCACAGCAACGACAGGTGAGTGTGTGTGTGTGTGTATGTGTGTGTGTGTGTGTGTGTGTGTGTGTGTGTGTGTGTGTGTGTGTGTGTGTGTACACTCCAGACCATTTACATAGCCTCAAAACACTTCATTACTTTTACAGAGGTTCAAATCTCCTAATTACCCTTTACAAAGGTTCAAACGACTTAATTACCTTTTACAAAAGTTCAAACGACTTAATTACCTTTTACAAAGGTTTAAACGACTTAATTACCTTTTACAGATGTTTCAGCTTCTTAATTACTTTTTACAGAGGTTTAAACATCTTAAGTACCTTTTACAGAGATTCAACCCTTTAATTACCTTTTTCAGAGGTTCCAACCTCTTAATTATAATTACCTTTTACAGAGGTACCAACATCTTAATTACCTTTTACAAAGGTTCAACCCCCTTGTTACCTTTTACAGAAGTTTAATCGCCTTAATCATCTTTTACAGAGGTTCAGACACCTTAATCACCTTTCACAGAGGTTCAAAATGTAAAAAATATTTAAAACTTTGTTTACATTTGAAGTCCAAGTCACCCTTTATTTTTTTTTCAAAAAGGTCATTTTTGTAAATTATAAAACCCAGTAGACCTAAAACTAATCCTGGTGGTTCCTCTCTCTCTCTCTCTCTCTATCTATCTATCTATCTATCTCTCTTCTCTCTCTCTCTCTCTCTCTCTCTCTCTCAGGTACCAGCTGGAATTCGTGGAGCCCAACAACTGGCAGCTGGTGATCCACGCAGCTGAGGAGACAGATCAAGGAGCCTATGAGTGCCAGGTATCCTCACATCCTCCCAAGATACGCAGGGTCTTCCTCTCTGTCTATGGTGAGTACTCTTGTCTTGGTACTCTGTGTTGGTACTCTGTGTTGGTACTCTGTGTTGGTACTCTGCGTTAGTACTATGTTTTAGTACTCTGTGTTGGTATTCTGTGTTAGTCTGTGTTAGTACTCTGTGTTAGTCTCTGTTCTTCTTCTTCTTCTTCTTCTTCTTATTATTATTATTATTATTATTATTATTAGTAGTAGTAGTAGTAGTAGTAGTAGTAGTATTATATTATTATTATTATTATTATTATTATTATTATTATTATTATTATTATTATTATTATTATTATTATTATTATTATTATTATTATTATTATCATTATTATTATTATTATTATTATTATTATTATTATTATTATTGTTGTTGTTGTTGTTGTTGTTGTTGTTGTTGTTGTGATTATCATTATTATTATTATTGAGTGAATATGAGAGGAAGATGATAGAGTGAATATGAGAGGAAGATGATAGAGTGAATATGAGAGGAAGATGATAGAGTGAATATGAGAGGAAGATGATAGAGTGAATATGAGAGGAAGATGATAGAGTGAATATGAGAGGAAGATGATAGAGTGAATATGAGAAGAAGATGATAGAGTGAATATGAGAAGAAGATGATAGAGTGAATATGAGAAGAAGATGATAGAGTGAATATGAGAGGAAGATGATAGAGTGAATATGAGAGGAAGATGATAGAGTGAATATGAGAAGAAGATGATAGAGTGAATATGAGAGGAAGATGATAGAGTGAATATGAGAGGAAGATGATAGAGTGAATATGAGAGGAAGATGATAGAGTGAATATGAGAAGAAGATGATAGAGTGAATATGAGAGGAAGATGATAGAGTGAATATGAGAAGAAGATGATAGAGTGAATATGAGAGGAAGATGATAGAGTGAATATGAGAGGAAGATGATAGAGTGAATATGAGAGGAAGATGATAGAGTGAATATGAGAGGAAGATGATAGAGTGAATATGAGAGGAAGATGATAGAGTGAATATGAGAGGAAGATGATAGAGTGAATATGAGAGGAAGATGATAGAGTGAATATGAGAAGAAGATGATAGAGTGAATATGAGAGGAAGATGATAGAGTGAATATGAGAAGAAGATGATAGAGTGAATATGAGAGGAAGATGATAGAGTGAATATGAGAGGAAGATGATAGAGTGAATATGAGAGGAAGATGATAGAGTGAATATGAGAGGAAGATGATAGAGTGAATATGAGAGGAAGATGATAGAGTGAATATGAGAAGAAGATGATAGAGTGAATATGAGAAGAAGATGATAGAGTGAATATGAGAAGAAGATGATAGAGTGAATATGAGAGGAAGATGATAGAGTGAATATGAGAGGAAGATGATAGAGTGAATATGAGAAGAAGATGATAGAGTGAATATGAGAGGAAGATGATAGAGTGAATATGAGAGGAAGATGATAGAGTGAATATGAGAGGAAGATGATAGAGTGAATATGAGAAGAAGATGATAGAGTGAATATGAGAGGAAGATGATAGAGTGAATATGAGAAGAAGATGATAGAGTGAATATGAGAGGAAGATGATAGAGTGAATATGAGAGGAAGATGATAGAGTGAATATGAGAGGAAGATGATAGAGTGAATATGAGAGGAAGATGATAGAGTGAATATGAGAGGAAGATGATAGAGTGAATATGAGAAGAAGATGATAGAGTGAATATGAGAGGAAGATGATAGAGTGAATATGAGAAGAAGATGATAGAGTGAATATGAGAGGAAGATGATAGAGTGAATATGAGAGGAAGATAATAGAGTGAATATGAGTGGAAGATGATAGAGTGAATATGAGAGGAAGATGATAGAGTGAATATGAGAGGAAGATGATAGAGTGAATATGAGAGGAAGATGACTGATGAAGGGTGGGACTGGAGAAACAGGAGTTGCAATCAACTTAGATGACGGGATAACAACGAAAGTGTTTGAAAATGAGCGAAAGTGAGAGTATAAGTGAGAATGACACTAAGTACTCAACTGGGACTCCAGTTGATAGACTGTGGGAGAATATGTTGATGGAAATTGTTGGAGCAAACACACACACACACACCAGGAGCTGAGTCTCGACCCCTGCAACCACAATTAGGTAAGTACACACACACACACACACACACACACACACACACAAACACACACACACACATAAAGCTCATGGAGCAGGGAGAGAGAGGACCTAGTAGCAACCAGTGAAGAGGCGGGGCCAGGAGCTAAGTCTCGACCTTTGCAACCGCAATTAGGTGAGTACACCCACACACACACCCACACACACACACGTCAGAGGACAGATATATACACACAAACTTACCACCAACACTCCTACCACAACTACCACTGCCAACACTGCTGTCACCACTGCTGTCACCACTGCTGTCACCGCTGCTGTCACTCCTACTGTACCGCAAGAAGTTAGAAGATAGTTAAAAGTTTGTCTGTGTGGAGAGAGAAAGAGTGCATATATATGTGTGTGTGTGTGTGTGTGTGTGTGTGTGTGTGTGTGTGTGTGTGTGTGTGTGTGTGTGTGTACTCACCTAGTTGTTGGTTGCAGGGGTCGAGTCAAAGCTCCTGGCCCCGCCTCTTCACTGGCCGCTACTGGGTCACTCTCCCTGCGCCATAGCTTTATCATACCTCTGCTTAAAGCTATGTATAGAGCCTGCCTCCACTACATCGCTTCCTAAACTATTCCACTTCCCGACAACTCTGTGACTGAAGAAATACTTCCTAACATCTCTGTGATTCATCTGAGTCTTCAACTTCCATCTGTGTCCCCTTGTTGTTGTGTCCCATCTCTGGAACATTCTGTCTCTGTCCACTTTGTCAATTCCTCTCAGTATCTTATATGTTGTTATCATGTCTCCCCTATCTCTCCTGTCCTCCAGTGTCGTCAGGTCCATTTCCCTTAACCTCCCTCGTAGGACATACCCCTTAGCTCCGGGACTAGTCTTGTTGCAAACCTTTGCACTTTCTCGAGCTTCTTCACATGCTTGGCTAGGTGTGGGTTCCAAACTGGTGCTGCATGCTCCAATATGGGCCTAACGTACACAGTGTACAGGGTCCTGAACGATTCTTTATTAAGATGTCGGAATGCTGTTCTTAGGTTTGCTAGGCGCCCATATGCTGCAGCAGTTATTTGGTTGATGTGCGCCTCAGGAGATGTGTCTGGTGTTATACTCACCCCAAGATCTTTTTCCTTGATTGAGGTTTGCAGTCTCTGGCCCCCTAGGCTGTACTCCGTCTGCGGTCTTCTTTGCCCTTCCCCAATCTTCATGACTTTGCACTTGGTGGGGTTGAACTCCAGGAGCCAGTTGCTGGACCAGGCTTGCAGGCTGTCCAGATCCCTTTGTAGTTCTGCCTGGTCCTCGTCCGATTGAATTCTTCTCATCAACTTCACATCATCTGCAAACAGGGACACTTCGGAGTCTATTCCTTCCGTCATGTCGTTCACAAATACCAGAAACAGCACTGGTCCCAGGACTGACCCCTGTGGAACCCCGCTCGTCACCGGCGCCACTCTGACACCTCGCCACGTACCATGACTCGCTGCTGTCTCCTGACAGGTATTCCCTGATCCAATGTAGTGCCTTCCCTGTTACCCCTGCCTGGTCCTCCAGCTTCTGCACTAATCTCTTGTGTGGAACTGTGTCAAACGCCTTCTTACAATCCAAGAATATGCAATCTACCCACCCCTCTCTCTCTTGCCTTATCGCTGTCACCCTGTCGTAGAACTCCAGTAGGTTTGTGACACAGGATTTCCCGTCCCTGAAACCGTGTTGGCCGTCGTTGATAAGCTCATTCCTTTCTAGGTGCTCAACCACCCTTCTCCTGACTATCTTCTCCATGACCTTGCATACAATACATGTCAGTGACACTGGTCTGTAGTTTAGTGCTACGTTCCTGTCTCCTTTTTAAAAATTGGAACTACATTTGCTGTCTTCAAACCTCAGGTAGTTGCCCTGTTTCGATAGATGTGTTGAAGATCGTTGTTAGGGGTACACATAGCTCCTCTGCTCCCTCTCTCAGGACCCATGGAGAGATGTTATCTGGCCCCATCGCCTTTGAAGTATCTAGCTCGCTTAGTAGCCTCTTCACTTCCTCCTCATTGTGTGTATTGTGTCCAGCACTTGATGGTGTACCCTACTCTCCTCCTTTCTGGAGGCCCTTCTATCTCCTCTGTGAACACCTCTTTGAATCTCATGTTGAGCTCCTCACACACTTCCCGGTCATTTCTTGTGACCTCCCCTCCTACCTTCCTCTGTGTGTGTGTGTGTGTGTGTGTGTGTGTGTGTGTGTGTGTGTGTATGTACTCACCTAATTGTGGTTGCAGGGGTCGAGACTCAGCTCCTGGCCCCGCCTCTTCGCTGTCTGCTACTGGGTCTCTGCTCTCCCTGCTCCATGAGCTTTATCATACCTTGTCTTAAAACTATGTATGGTTCCTGCCTCCACTATATTTTTCTCTAGTCCATTCCACTTCCTGACTACTCTGTGGCTGAAGAAATGCTTCCTAACATCCCTTTGACTCATCTGAGTCTTCAGCTTCCAGTTGTGTCCCCTTGTTTCTGTGTTCCCTCTCTGAAACATCCTGTCACTATCTACCTTGTCAATTCCCCGCAGTATTTTGTATGTCGTTATCATGTCTCCTCTGACCCTTCTTTCCTCCAGTGTTGTTAGTCCTATTTCCCTCAACCTTTCTTCATAAGACAGACCCCTGAGTTGTGGAACTAACCTTGTCGCAAACCTTTGCACTTTCTCTAGTTTCTTGACGTGCTTGACCAGGTGTGGGTTCCAGACTGGTGCTGCATATTCTAGTATGGGCCTGACGTATACGGTATACAGTGTCTTGAACGATTCCTTGTTAAGGTAACGGAACGCTAATCTTAGGTTTGCCAGTCGCCCATATGCTGCCGCGGTTATCTGGTTGATGTGTGCTTCCGGAGACGTGCTTGGTGTTATACTCACCCCAAGGTCTTTCTCCTTTGATGAGGTTTGTAGCCTTTGTCCACCTAGCCTGTACTCTGTCAGCGGTCTTCTTTGCCCTTCTCCGATCTTCATGACTTTGCATTTGGTGGGGTTAAATTCGAGAAGCCAGTTGCTAGACCAGATGTCAAGCTTGTCCAGGTCACTTTGAAGTCCTGCTTGGTCTTCATCCGATGTGATTCTCCTCATTAATTTCACATCATCTGCGAAAAGAGACACTTCTGAGTCTATCCCATCCGTCATGTCATTCACATATAGCAAGAATAGCACTGGTCCTAGGACTGACCCCTGCGGTACACCGCTCGTCACAGGCGCCCACTGTGACACCTCATCACGCACCATGACCCGTTGTTGCCTCCCTGTGAGGTATTCCCTGATCCATTCCAGTGCCCTTCCTGTTATACACGCTTGGTCTTCCATCTTTTTACTAATCTCATGTGAGGAACTGTGTCAAAGGCCTTCCTGCAGTCCAAGAAAATGCAGTCAACCCACCCTTCTCTCTCTTGCCTTACCTCTGTTACTTTATCATAGAACTCCAGGAGGTTTGTTACACAGGATTTGCCTTCCCGGAATCCGTGCTGTCTGGCGTTGATTAACCTGTTCAGCTCGAGGTGCTCCACCATTCTTTTTCTGATGATTTTCTCCAAGACTTTGCATACTATACATGTAAGTGACACCGGTCTGTAGTTTAGTGCCTCTTTTCTGTCTCCTTTTTTAAAGATGGGGACTACGTTGGCCTTTTTCCATATCTCAGGTAGCTGCCCAGTTTCAAGGGATGTGTTGAAAATTTTGGTAAGTGGCACACTCAGAACCTCAGCTCCTTCCCGAAGGACCCATGGTGAGATATTGTCCGGACCCATTGCCTTTGAGGTATCAAGGTCACTGAGTAACTGCTTCACCTCCCCTCAGATTGTGTATTCCCTCCAGCACTCGATACATCCCTTGTTGGTGATGCACCCCGTCCTGTCTACCCAACTGCCTCCCTTCCTCCACTGTGAATACTTCCCTAAACCTCGAGTTGAGCTCCTCACATACCGCTTGATCATTACTTGTGAGTTCCCCATCTTCCCTCCTCAGCCTTATCACCTGATCCTTTACTGTTGTCTTCCTTCTGATGTGGCTGTACATCAGTTTCGGGTCAGACTTGACTTTCGATGCTATGTCGTTTTCGTACTGTTTCTGGGCCTCCCTCCGTGCTTGTGTGTGTGTGTGTGTGTGTGTGTGTGTGTATGTATGTGTGTGTGTGTGTGTGTGTGTGTGTGTGTGTGTATGTGTGTGTGTGTGTATGTATGTGTGTGTGTGTGTGTGTGTGTATGTGTGTGTGTGTGTATGTGTGTGTGTGTATGTGTGTGTGTGTATGTGTGTGTGTGTGTGTGTGTGTGTGTATGTGTGTGTGTGTGTGTGTGCGTGTGTGTGTGTGTGCGTGTGTGTGTGTGTGTGCGTGTCCGTGCTTGTGTCTGTGTTCAACAGCTACCTTTACCTTCGCATGCACCCGTGTGGACCAGTCTGTGAGCCTCTGTGTACCTGTAAGTGCAGCTGTGTACAGAACTTCCCTGCCAGTCTTGAGACAGTTCTCCAGGACAGTTCTGCCTTCATTACCCAGGATCCTCTTTCAACTCACACATTTACATTCCAAAGACGTCTAGTCAACACGATTTGTCAACAATTATTCTGGCTCATCTGGAAGAGTTGTAAATATATGCAAACTTCGTTGTGCTCATTGTGTATTGTAAATGAAAACCTATTTATTATTATTTTTTTAACACATCGGACGTCTCCCACCAAGGCAGGGTGGCCCGAAAAAGAAAAGCTTTCATCATCATTCACTCCATCACTGTCTTGCCAGAGGGGTGCTTTACACTACAGTTATAAAACTGCAACATTAACACCCCTCCTTCAGAGTGCAGACACTGTACTTCCCATCTCCAGGACTCAAGTCCAGCCTGCCGGTTTTCCTGAATCCCTTCATAAATGTTACCTTGCTCACACTCCAACAACACGTCAAGTCCTAAAAACATTTGTCTCCATTCACTCCAATCTAACACGCTCACGCATGCTTGCTGGAAGTCCAAGCCCCTCGCACACAAAACCTCCTTTACCCCCTCCCTCCAACCTTTCCTAGGCCGACCCCTACCCCGCCTTCCCTCCACTACAGATTTATACACTCTCGAAGTAATTATATTTTGTTCCATCCTCTCTACATGACCAAACCACCTCAACAACCCCTCCTCAGTCTTCTAGATAATAGATTTGGTAATCTCGCACCTCCTTCTAATTTCCAAATTATGGATTCTCTGCATTATATTCACACCACACATTGCCCTCGGACATGACATCTCCACTGCCTCCAGCCTTCTCCTTGTTGCAACATTCACAACCCATGCTTCACACCCATACAAGAGTGTTGGTATAACTATACTCTCATACATTCCCCTATTTTCTTCCATGAATAAAGTTTTTTGTCTCCACAGACTCCTCAGTGCACCTTTTTCCCCTCGTCAGTTCTATGGTTCACCTTATCTTTCATAGACCCATCTGCTGACACATCCACTCCCAAATATCTGAACACATTCACCTCCTCCATACTCTCTCCCTCCAATCTGATATCCAATCTTCCGTTATCTAATTTTTTTTGTTATCCTCATCACCTTACTCTTTCCTATATTCACTTTTAATTTCCTTCTTTTACATACCCTACCAAACTCATCCACCAATCTCTGCAACTTCTCTTCAGAATCCCCAAAAACACAGTGTCATCAGCGAAGAGCAACTGTGACAACTCCTACTTTGTGTTAGATTCTTTATCTTTTAACCCCACACCTCTTGCCAACACCCGAGCATTCACTTCTCTTACAACCCCATCTAAAAATATATTGAACAACCATGGTGACATCACACATCCTTGTCTAAGGCCCACTTTTACATACTCTAACCTGAGCCTCACCATCCTCGTAAGAACTTTCACCGCTTTCAGTAACCTACCTCCTATTCCATACATTTGCAACAGCTGCCACATTGCCCCCCTATCCACCCTATCATATGATTTTTCCAAATTCATAAATGCCACAAAAACCTCTTTACCCTTATCTAAATACTGTTCAGCTATATGTTTTACTGCAAACACTTGGTCTACACACCCCCTACCTTTCCTAAAGCCTCCTTGTTCATCTGCTATCCTACTCTCCGTCTTGCTCTTAATTCTTTCAATAATAACTCTACCATACACTTTACCAGGTACACTCAACAGACTTATTCCCCTATAATTTTTGCACTCTCTTTTGTCCCCTTTGCCTTTATACAAAGGAACAATACACGCTCTCTGCCAATCCCTAGGTACCTTACCCTCTTCCATACATTTATTAAATAATAACACCAACCATTCCAAAAGTATATTCCCACTTGCTTTTAACATTTCTATCTTTATCCCATCAATCCCAGCTGCCTTACCCCCTTTCATTCTACCCACTACCTCACGAACTTCCCCCACACTCACAACTGGTTCTTCCTCACTCCTACAAGATGTTATTCCTCCTTGCCCTACACACGAAATCACAGCTTCCCTGTCTTCATCAACATTTAACAATTCTTCAGAATATTCCCTCCATCTTCCCGATACCTCTAACTCTCCATTTAATAACTCTCCTCTCCTATTTTTAATTGTCAAATCCATTTGTTCCCTAGGCTTCCTCAACTTATTAATCTCACTCCAAAATTGTTCTTATTTTCAACAAAATTGTTGATAACATCTCACCCACTCTCTCATTTGCTCTCTTTTTACATCGCTTCACCAATCTCTTAAGAGAAAACCTCTAATGTATAAATATTATGAAGAGACTGCCTGGAAAATCCTCTTATTTTTTTATAGTACCCTTGCGTCTTTGTAAATATGTAAATAATGTATGCTGGTGACTTAATTTACTAGTGCCTTTGTAAATATGTTGATGAGTTTTTTGTAAATTTATAGTGCCTTTGTAAATGATAGTCTTTGTAAAAATGCTGGTGCATTTGTAAATATAATGATGATATTTTTTTTTAAAATATGCTTGGGCCTTTGTAAATCTGTTGTCGCATTTGTTAATCTGCCGGCAACTTTGTTAATCTGCCGGCAACTTTGTAGATTTGCTGGTACCTTTGTAAATCTGCTACTGTCAAAGGCTCCAAGGAGCGGGTCATCGAGTTAGAACAAATCTAGACAGCAGGAAAAAGAAAATTCTTGTTCGTCCTGAGAAACAAAACATACCAACAAGGAGTGAGGTTATATTAGATTAAGTTAGGCTAGATTAGGGTTAACATAAGTAAGGTTAGATTAGGGTTAGGTTAACTTAGGATAGATTATAGTTAGGTTAGCTTAGCGTTGATTAAATTAGATTAGAATTAGGTTAGGTTTATGTTAGGTTTGGTTAAGTTAGATTAGGGTTAGGTTAAGTTTGATTAGAATTAGGTTAGGTTAGGTCAGGTTAGGTTAAATTAGGTTAGGGTTAGGTTAGGTTAAATTAGGTTAGGGTTAAGTTAGGTTAAATTAGGTTAGGGTTAGGTTAGGTTAAATTAGGTTAGATTAGATTAGAGTTAGGTTAGGTTAAATTAGGTTAGGGTTAGGTTAGGTTAGAGAATTTAACAATATACACGTGACTTGACCTGACCTTGAACTTTCGCCTTATATCTTGAATCTTAATCCTAGTTTCTGGCCTTATTACCCTTATCTCTCTCTCTCTTGTTAGGGACTTGACAATGGTCTAGAACCAACCGAAATAGCCTGAATATGATCCAGAACTGACCGAAACGTAGTCCAAACTTTACAACATAGAAACATAAACGGTTCAGGATTTACAAGGCCCGACTCACATGCCTTCGTAAATCTGAAAATGATTTACAAAGTCATTTTTATCCTTGAGGCGACGCTGGTGTGAGATCTGATATGAAAAGTTTGTAAGCGAGTTTTCTCATCCCGAGAGATAGAGAGAGAGAGAGAGAGAGAGAGAGAGAGAGAGAGAGAGAGAGAGAGAGAGAGAGAGAGAGAGAAGAGAGAGAGAGAGAGAGAGAAAAGAGAGAGAGAGAGAGAGAGAGAGAGAGAGAGAGAGAGAGAGAGAGAGAAGAGAGAGAATCAGACAAACAGACAGTGTAAGAGGTGGGAGAGATCGAGAGGAGGAGGAGGAAGAAGCAATGGGATAAACAGAGGAATGGAGGAAAGGAAGGGGAGGAATAAGACACAAGAAATAAATGGTAAGAAGGAAGATGCGACACCTGGCTTCGTAACAACCATTGATCCACCTTTTACAATACACACTAAACCATTTACCAAGCCATTAAAAAAAATATCCTCACACCATTACAATCTCTCACACATCCACTACCAAGATTTTGCTCAAAGTTCCCAACAAAACTAGAGAGAGGGGGAAAAAATGATAGATTTTCGTGTTTTCAAACATCTCATTGATGGAAATTTTTTTCGACTTTGCTAGAGTAACTGAAGCCATTTTTTACGCTTTAGAAAACGGTGATTAATTGGGCTTTTAATCGCCTAAAATTGAATTGAAATTAGTGAAGAAATATTTGAGTAGGAGGAAAAAAATGCATGGAATAAATGTATAATTTGTATTGAGTAAGAGAACTAACTTCCAGCCTATGCAGCGAGCTCAACATCTGGTACCTGGATGATGGCACTCTGGCAGGTACTGGGGAGTCCTTGTTAGAGGACCTACAACGGGTGAAGACACAGGGAGAAGCCTTAGGACTCATCCTTAATCCCTCAAAGTGTGAAATTATCACAACAAATCAGGAAATAATCAATGCGGTGCAAACAATCCTCCCAGAAGTCACTACTACCACTCCATCCAACAGTACCCTCCTGGGAGCACCGCTGGGTCACCACGCCATCGACACTGTCCTCAAGGACAAAGTGAATGACCTGAAAAGAATGGAGGAGAGAATAAGTGATCTTGATGCCCATGATGCCCTGTATCTCCTCACAAGGTGTCTTACTATGCCAAGACTCACTTACTTCTTGAGGTGCGCACCCTCTTTTGAAAACCCAACACTTGACGAGTATGACGCACACCTGAGATCAACCTTCAAGAAGGCACTGAATCTGTCACTAGAGGATCAGCAATGGGAGCAGGCAACCCTCCCAGTGCGACTGGGAGGTATAGGGGTGCGCAAAGCAAGGCAGGTAGCGTTACCTGCATTTCTGTCATCGTGTTTGGCTTCTAGTGGATTAGTCAAGAGGATTGTCCCTGAACGTTTGAGAGGTGTGGTGGGAGCTCAAGACCCCAAGTTCATTGAAGCAGCAGTGCAGTGGGACATCCTGGCAGACTCCCCCAGTAGACCAGCTCCTCCCAAAGAGCCCAAACAGTCCCACTGGGACAAACCGATCATGGAAAAATTGCCAACACAATGCTCACCAACGCTTCAGGAAAGGACAAAGCTCGTCTCCTAGCGGTGAAGGCACCACACTCAGGAGATTTCCTTCTTGCTGTTCCCAATTCCTCTCTGGGGACTCGACTCGACCCACAGGCCATTCGGATTGGTGTTGCTCTTCGCCTAGCCGCCCCCATACTCACCGAACATAGGTGTATTTGCGGCAGGGCGACGGCTGACAATTCGGACTTCATGGTCTAGTGTGTCACACATCAGAAGGAAGTATGCTAGACATGAGGAGGTCAATGACATCATAAAGAAAGCCTCGCCACAGCCCGTTGCCCAGCTCAGCAGGAACCCCAAGTGCAGAGGTCTGATGGAAGTCAAAAGCGTCCTGATGGAGCCACCATGCTACCCTGGAAGGATGGTAAGCAGATTGCTTGGGACTACACCTGTGCTGCCACATTGGCAGACACCTACCTGCCACACTCCTTAGCCGAAGGGGTGGAGCTGCCAGCCACAGGGAGACCCAGAAGACCCGCAAATATGAAGACCTTCCCTCTTGCTATAACTTCATCCCAATAGGGTCGGAGACCCATGGAGCATGGGGCAAGTGTGCTCTAAAGTTTCTCAAGGAGCTGGGTGGAAAACTCATCATAGAAACCAAGGACCACAGGGCGACCAGTTTCCTCTTTCAGAGACTCAGTGTTGCGATCCAGAGGGAAATGCCTGCAGTATTCTGGGCACGCGGCCCACTGCCGGGAGTTGGACGAAGTATTTGACATGTAGCTCTGAGTTATCTATGTTGTTTTACTCCCCATTGTATTTTGTCTTGAAATAAAGTTTGTAAAAAAAAAAAAAAAAAAGATGGGGTGTTAGGGGAAGTGGAATATTCAAATGGCTTCAGAAAGAAAT
The DNA here is from genome assembly GCA_009830355.1 of Cherax destructor. Lineage (NCBI taxonomy): Eukaryota > Metazoa > Arthropoda > Malacostraca > Decapoda > Parastacidae > Cherax > Cherax destructor. Next base: position 435,193 of record WNWK01000393.1, read on the forward strand.
CTAAATATTCTTCCTTGAAGTCTTTTATCCACTTCTCGAGGCAATGGTCCCACAATTGACACCAGAGGTTATATATATATATATATATATATATATATATATATATATATATATATATATATATATATATATATATATATATATATATATATATATATATATATATATATATATATATTTACAATCATTTAACGTTCGTAGAAAAATCTTTTCGTTTTCAAAAACATTTGTCTTCGGAAAATCTATTTGCGCCGCGACCTGCCTTTTTTACGGTCGTAGCAGCCCAGAGAATGTCAACAAATCATCGCCATTTGCATCGGAAAGTGGTCCCGGACCGTCTTAATCGGTCCACTCTCTCACCCTGGACCGAAGCGGTGAGAGGACGACATTAGCAGGAAACTGGGTTTATGGAAAAAACTGGTTTAGATTAAACCCTACGTCAGAGGCTCCGATTAAAACCTTAAGTTAGAGGTTTAGATTAAAACCTACGACAGAGGTTTACATTAAAACCTACACGGTTGCCTTCATAGTGTTGTTTATTGTTTACTCTGAAGGATAAATGACCCTGTGTTCTTAAATCCTCCAGAGCTCACTCTCAGGACCCGTAAATCCTCCAGAGCTCACTGTCAGGACCCGTAAATCCTCCACAGATCACTGTCAAGACCCGTAAATCCTCCAGAGCTCACTGTCAGGACACGTAAATCCTCCAGAGCTCACTGTCAGGACCCGTAAATCCTCCACAGCTCACTGTCAGGAACCGTAAATCTTCCAGAGCAATACTGTCAGGACACGTAAATCCTCCACAGCTCACTGTCAGGAACCGTAAATCTTCCAGAGCTCACTGTCAGGACACGTAAATCCTCCACAGCTCACTGTCAGGACCCGTAAATCCTCCACAGCTCACTGTCAGGAACCGTAAATCTTCCAGAGCTCACTGTCAGGAACCGTAAATCCTCCACAGCTCACTGTCAGGACCCGTAAATTCTCCAGAGCTCACTGTCAGGACACGTAAATCCTCCAGAGCTCACTGTCAAGACACGTAAATCCTCTAGAGATCACTGTCAGAACATGTAAATCCTTCAGAGCTCACTGTCAGGACATGTAAATTCTCCAGAGCTCACTGTCAGGACACGTAAATCCTCCAGAGCTCACTGTCAAGACACGTAAATCCTCCAGAGCTCACTGTCAGGACACGTAAATCCTTCAGAGCTCACTGTCAGGACACGTAAATCCTCCAGAGCTCACTATCAGGACACGTAAATTCTCCAGAGCTCACTGTCAGGACACGTAAATCCTCCAGAGCTCACTATCAGGACACGTAAATCCTCCAGAGCTCACTGTCAGGACACGTAAATCCTTCAGAGCTCACTGTCAAGACACGTAAATCCTTCAGAGCTCACTGTCAGGACACGTAAATCCTTCAGAGCTCACTGTCAAGACACGTAAATCCTTCAGAGCTCACTGTCAGGACACGTAAATCCTTCAGAGCTCACTGTCAAGACACGTAAATCCTTCAGAGCTCACTGTCAGGACACGTAAATCCTTCAGAGCTCACTGTCAAGACACGTAAATCCTCTAGAGATCACTGTCAGAACATGTAAATCCTTCAGAGCTCACTATCAGGACATGTAAATTCTCCAGAGCTCACTGTCAGGACACGTAAATCCTCCAGAGCTCACTGTCAAGACACGTAAATCCTCCAGAGCTCACTGTCAAGACACGTAAATCCTCCAGAGCTCACTGTCAGGACACGTAAATCCTTCAGAGTTCACTGTCAAGACACGTAAATCCTCCAGAGCTCACTATCAGGACACGTAAATTCTTCAGAGCTCACTGTCAAGACACGTAAATCCTTCAGAGCTTACTCTCAGGACACGTAAATCCTTCAGTACCTGACCAGCCGGGCTGTGGTTCGTACGTCGGTCTGCGTGCGGCCAGCAGTAACAGCCTGGTTGACGTGTTGGTAGAGTTACCCACAATATGTTAGGTAAAAGGACACAAGTGCAACTAATTTGACATTTTAGAGTGGCAACGTTTCGCTCTCCAGGAGCTTTGTCAGGCCTTTACAAACAATAGGTGGACACAGAGGCTGACAGCGAGGCGTAATACACTTTAATAACCTCTCTAACTCATGTACTAGTCGACTTATATTACCACACGTATTGCTGCTACTACTAGTAGTAGTAGTAGTATTGCAACAACTACTACTACTTCTGCAATGATTATGTTGTGTCTTGCATCTTCCTGTGTTGTTTGTGAAGGCTTGACAAAGCCGTTAGTTGCGCCAGTGTCCTTTTATCTAACAGTTTGGTTGATCACGGCCCTGATCCACAGGGAAGCCTGGTCATGGACCGGGCCGCGGGGGGCGTCGACCCCCGGAATGCCCTCCAGGTAGGTAGAGCTCCCATTCGTAAAGCTCCCTGTATTTCGTACACCTCCAGTCATACACACACACACACACACACACACCACACACACGCACACACACGCACACACACGCACACATACGCACACACACAGCGAGTCATGGTACGTGGCGAGGTGTCAGAGTGGGCGCCTGTGACGAGTGGGGTTCCACAGGGGTCAGTCCTAGGACCGGTGCTGTTTCTGGTATTTGTGAACGACATGACGGAAGGAATAGACTCCGAAGTGTCCCTGTTTGCAGATGATGTGAAGTTGATGAGAAGAATTCAATCGGACGAGGACCAGGCAGAACTACAAAGGGATCTGGACAGGCTGCAAGCCTGGTCCAGCAATTGGCTCCTGGAGTTCAACCCCACCAAGTGCAAAGTCATGAAGATTGGGGAAGGGCAAAGAAGACAGCAGACGGAGTACAGTCTAGAGGGCCAGAGACTACAAACCTCACTCAAGGAAAAAGATCTTGGGGTGAGTATAACACCAGGCACATCTCCTGAGGCGCACATCAACCAAATAACTGCTGCAGCATACGGGCGCCTAGCAAACCTAAGAACAGCATTTCGACATTTTAATAAGGAATCATTCAGGACCCTGTACACTGTGTACGTTAGGCCCATACTGGAGTATGCAGCACCAGTTTGGAACCCACACCTAGCCAAGCACGTAATGAAACTAGAGAAAGTGCAAAGGTTTGCAACAAGACTAGTCCCGGAGCTAAGGGGTATGTCCTACGAGGAGAGGTTAAGGGAAATCGACCTGACGACACTGGAAGACAGGAGAGATAGGAGGGACATGATAACGACATATAAAATACTGAGAGGAATTGACAAGGTGGACAGAGACAGAATGTTCCAGAGATGGGACACAGCAACAAGGGGACACAGTTGGAAGTTGAAGACTCAGATGAATCACAGGGATGTTAGGAAGTATTTCTTCAGTCACAGAGTTGTCAGGAAGTGGAATAGTCTGGGAAGTGATGTAGAGGAGGCAGGATCCATGCATAGCTTTAAGAAGAGGTATGATAAAGCTCATGGAGCAGGAAGAGTGACCTAGTAGCGGCCAGTGAAGAGGCGGGACCAGGAGCTGTGACTCGACCCCTGCAACCACAACTAGGTGAGTACACACACACCATCTCGGGACAGACTGTCTGGTGATGGGGATCGTCGTTATTCCCCTCACATCTTCCCATCACCTACAACAGCTGGCAAAAGCCAGCTGGCGCTAGCCGCTCCAGCTGTCGTAGTTGTCGGAAGTACAGATATTGTAGAAGTTTTGACATACAAGGTAGGACACTCAGCTTACACACACACACACACACACACACACACGCACACACCACACACCCACACGCACACACACACACACACACACACACGCACACACCACACACCACACACGCACACACACACACACACACACACCACACACACACACACACACACACACACGCACACACACACAGCACACACACACACACACACACACACACACACACACACACACACACACACACACCACACACACACACACACACACACCACACACCACACACACACACACACACACACACGCACACACACACACGCACACACACACACACACGCACACACACACACACACACACACACACACATGGAAATATATTTTAATTCTCAACGATAATTTAGCATTTAAAAAAATGGCGTCATTGAAGCTTTGTATAAATTGACGAGGACTTAAATGTCTTTTAAATGTTTATTAAATTGTTGTTAAATGCTTGTTAAAGGGTTGTTAATGTTTATTAAATGGTTGTTAAATGTTTGTTAAATGTTTATTAAATGGTTGTTAAATGTTTATTAAATGGTTGTTAAATGTTTGTTAAATGTTTATTAAATGGTTGTTAAATGTTTATTAAATGGTTGATAAATGTTTATAAAATGGTTGTTAAATGTTTGTTAAATGCTTATTAAATGGTTGTTAAATGTTTCTTAAATGGTTGTTAAATGCTTGATAAATACTTGTTAAATGAATGTTAATTACTAGTTAAATGCTTGTTAAATGGATGTTAAGTGCTTGTTAAATGAATGTTAAAAGCTAGTTAAATGTTTGTTAAATACTTGTTAAATGCTTGTTAAATAAATGTTAAATGCTAGTTAAATGTTTGTTAAATGCTTGTTAAATGCTTGTTAAATGAATGTTAAATGGGTGATAATTGTTGGTGGGGGACAAAGTCCCCCGGGGGGGGTGTTTACTCTGGACAAACACTGATGTAATTAATATTTGCTCTGTATGATACCATTGTAAATCTCCGATAGCTGTTTGCAGACAGAAATTGTGATTGATTGATGTCTGTCTGTGGTTGAGTGGTGGTTGATGGTTAAGTGGTGGTTGATGGTTAAGTGGTGGTTGATGCTTAAGTGGTGGTTGATGGTTAAGTGGTGGTTGATGGTTGAGTGGTGGTTGATGGTTGAGTGATGGTTGATGGTTGAGTGATGGTTGATGGTTGAGTGATGGTTGATGGTTGAGTGGTGGTTGATGGTTGAGTGATGGTTGATGGTTGAGTGATGGTTGATGGTTGAGTGATGGTTGAGTGGTGGTTAATGGTTGAGTGATGGTTGAGTGGTGTTTGATGGTTGAGTGGTAGTTGATGGTTGAGTGATGGTTGATGGTTTAGTGGTGGTTACAGTAGGGTAAGTACAGTTGATGATTGATGCTCTAAGAATAAGGCTTCGAGCCTCTCAAAGGTTAGGTCTCAGAGCAGGACCTCATAAATTAGATTTAGATTTAGAAAGTTGGATGATTGGCTGTGTGTGTGTGTGTGTGTGTGTGTGTGTGTGTGTGTGTGTGTGTGCAGGGTACTGGGCTGACGTTGTCAGCAACTTTATTGCCAAAGCAGTGAGTTGCTGACACCTGTCATAACCTGACCCATCCTCCAATATATAAACTCACTTTTTGTATCTGCTGAAGAGGACCTCAGAGATTAGGTTAGAGATTATGCCACCCAAGCGGCTAGCTTATTGTGCACTTTCTATCTATCCTATGGAGGGTTGGGCAAAAAACATATGGATACACAATAGGCCTAGGAACTAGGCCCCCAAAAGGATTTTAACAGTAGTACATCTGTTACAGAAGTACTACTGTACTTCTGTACAGTAGTACTTGGACAATTAAGCATATAGTGTTCAAGATAGTGACCATAAGACTGGTCACATACTTTGCATTTGGTTTGATCATCATCTGTGTGTCTGTCAAGCTGCCAGAAGTACTTGTAGCCAAGCCTAAGCCTGGCCACTACAACATCAGTCAGTACTTGTAGCCAAGCCTAAGCCTGGCCACTACAACATCAGTCAGTGTGTTCACATTGCAAGTTGCTCCACAAACGTACGTTCATGTTATCAAATTGACCGATAGGCCTACTTAGGCTTCTAACTGCGTTCTTAACATTCTAATACCATGTACAGTGTCAATTTCAATAATCCTACCACTGACACTAGGAACACCAAGCTCCTCCCTCATATACAAAAACAAACTTTAGTGGTTTCTGGACGAGATCTAAATAAACAATACCTGTAGATTGTGGGTTATATTGATTTATGCAATGAATTAATTTCCTGGAATTGTGACAGAGTGGTCATAGTATCGAGCTGGTAATGTTGTTGGCAAGAGATGGAACTATTACTGAAAGAAGGAATTCTAGCTTGTAACTATTTTGTATTCTAGTTTCCGTAACATGGCTGTATCACCGCCGCTTATAGCGGAAACACAAGCAACTTATAGATAGCCAGTGAAATGGGTGGGAAGAGAGGTGGATAGTGTGGAGAGAGAGAGAGAGAGAGAGAGAGAGAGAGAGAGAGAGAGAGAGAGAGAGAGAGAGAGATGAGGAGGGGAGAAGCTTGTTATCTTACAAGCTCTGTGACAGGGATGTCAGGTGCCTGTGAATGGTCTGCCTCGTAAACACTTCAAGGGAGGTCCAGCACCGGGAGTGGTCCACTCTGGCCGCTCCAGTGCTTCACTCTGTACAGATCACGAGGGACAGTGGTCCACATTTTGTGTGGTAAGTGCACAAGAACCGCGGTAACTTAGCTCGAACATTATTAAACCGAGAAAAACGGGACTTGGAGGAATTTCGTGTCCGTAAGACTGACAAAAACAGAATTAGAATCACCGTCAGGCATCACCCTGACGACATCTCACAACTATCCAGCCTCCCTGTCTCTATACCTTCACATATCTCTCCTTCCTTCTCTTCTTCTCTCTTCTTACTCCTCCACCCCTTCCTCTCTGGCTTACTCATCTCGCCAGACCAACAACAACAACCTGGCATTAACAAGATTATTCTGTTAGTGGCCGGGAATTAGACCAAATTCCTCCTACCCTTAGCATAATCTGACTCACAAGCGCTGCCAGTATTTCCAACAAGTTTTTTCTCTCGTGTTGGCGAGGAGTGTAAACATAACTGCTAAGAGGACACTTAGGCCAGCTCAAATATCCCTCCAATCGAAGGCAAAAAAGAAAAATTACAACATTGGTAGAACTTTGAGAGAGAGAAAAAGAGAGTAAATGAAGGGCATTAAGAGAGCAAACCAGTGAGGAGACGTTACGCAGAGTGACTTGAAACTCTCTCTACTCTCTCTCTCTCTCTCTCTCTCTCTCTCTCTCTCTCTCTCTCTCTCTCTCTCTCTCTCTCTCTCTCTCTCTCTCTCTCTCTCTCTCTCTCTTTAGGGTAAATGTCTGTCTACTTACCTTCAGCTCCAGGCTAGGACACGCCCTTGTCTGAGGAGACTGTGGTCAACCATGTCTGGGTATTAGTAATTGTGGGGTATAGATTTATGTGTGCCTTCCCGATAATGATAATGATAAAAATAATAATAATAATAATAATAATAATAATAATAATAATAATAATAATAATAATAATAATAATAATAATAATAATGACAAAAATAATAATAATAATAATAATAATAATAATAATAATAATAATAATAATAATAATAATAATAATAATAATAGTAATATTAATCCTACATTCCGTGAGTGAAATAAATTATTTATTGTGAAAAGTATTATCTGCATTACTAAAAAAAATGGTTATAATAATAATAACCATTAATTTTTAAAGGGGTGGAGGGGTAAGCCAGCGGAAGGTCTCGGTCAGATGACCAAAAGCTCCAGCTGTGGGTCATCATATGACTAAGACCCGCGTCAGGAAACACTTGTCCTGTTTCCTGACGAACCTTACCTAAGTGAGTGTGCTCACCTAATTATGGTTGCAGGGGTCGAGACTTAGCTCCTGGCCCCGTGTGTTGTGTGTGTGTGTAACGTTGACGTCTGATTAACACCAATCTTAAGAGCTCTGGAAAACGATGATTCGTTCTTCTTATTGCATCTCTGACCTCCTTCACCCGGATATTGTGCGCCTGTTGAGTGCCTCATCTCAGCGCTGCGTACCCAGTGCTTCAACTGTATGTGTGTACTCACCTATTTGTGGTTGCAGGGGTCGATTCATAGCTCCTAGCCCCGCCTCTTCACTGATAGCTACTCGGTTCTCTCTCTCCCCCAGCTCCATGAGCTTTATCATACCTCGTCTTAAAACTATGTATGGTTCCTGCCTCTACTACGTCACTTTCCAGACTATTCCACTTCCTGACAACTCTATGACTGAAGAAATACTTCCTAAATTCCCTTTGACTCATCTGAGTCTTCATCTTCCAATTGTGACCACCTTGTTTCTGTGTCCCATCTCTGGAACATCCTGTCTTTGTCCACCTTGTCAATTCCACGCAGTATTTTGTATGTCGTTATCATATCTCCTCTAGCCCTCCTGTCCTCCAGTATCGTCAGACCGATTTCCCTTAACCTTTCTTCGTAGGACATTTCCGTTAGCTCTGGAACTAACCTTGTTGCAAACCTTTGCACTTTCTCTAATTTCTTGACGTGCTTGACCAGGTGTGGGTTCCAAACTGGTGTTGCATACTCCAGTATGGGCCTGACGTACATGGTGTACAGAGTCTTGAACGATTCCTTACTGAGATGTCGGAACGCTGTTCTTAGGTTTGCCAGCCGCCTATATGCTGCAGCAGTTATCTGATTGATATGTGCCTCAGGAGATGTGCTCGGTATTATACTCACCCCAAGATCTTTTTCCTTGAGTGAGGTTTGCAGTCTTTGGCCACCTAGACTGTACTCTGCCCGCGGTCTTCTTTGCTTTTCCCCTATCTTCATGTCTTACTGTGGTGGATTTGGTCTCTACTAGGGATGACTTGACTTGTCGTGACCTGAGGTGACCAGATGTAACCTGACGTGACCTGTTGTGACCTGACGTGATCTGAGGTACCCTGTCGTGATCTGACGTGACCTCTCGTGACCTGGCGTGACCTGACCTACACACCGTGTGAAACACTCCATATATGCGCACTGGGATAAAGTAGGAGTCACAAATATAGTAAAATTCAAGCCTTTATTGGCAACATCTCGCCCACACAGTGGTATTTATCACGTGGCATGTTAAAGTTCTCTCTCTGTGAGCGAAACGTTGCCTTATTACCGTATTTCCGTTCTTATTACAACGTCTCGGTATAGTATACAAATTAGCTTTATATACTGTGTGTATATCAGTGTAAAATACACTGTGTGTATGTCAGTGTATATTCCCAGAAGAATATGGATTTATGAGGAGAGAGAGAGAGAGAGAGAGAGAGAGAGAGAGAGAGAGAGAGAGAGAGAGAGAGAGAGAGAGAGAGAGAGCGAGAGAGAGAGTCCTGGAGATCGGAATCATAACTGTGACGTCTCAGCTGATACGTAACAAGGAAGGAGCACTACAGCAGGCCTACTGGCCCATGCTAGGCAGGTCCACGTCACCTACTGGCCCATGCTAGGCAGGTCCAAGTCACCTACTGGCCCATGCTAGGCAGGTCCAAGTCACCTACTGGTCCATGCAAGGCAGGTCCAAGTCACCTACTGGCCCATGCTAGGCATGTCCAAGTCACCTACTGACCCATGTTAGGCAGGTCCAAGTCACCTACTGGCCCATGCTAGGCAGGTCCAAGTCACCTACTGGCCCATGTAAGGCAGGTCCAAGTCACCTACTGGCCCATGCAAGGCAGGTCCAAGTCACCTACTGGCCCATGCTAGGCAGGTCCACGTCACCTACTGGCTCATGCTAGGCAGGTCCAAGTCACCTACTGGCCCATGCTAGGTAGGTCCAAGTCACCTACTGGCCCATGCTAGGCATGTCCAAGTCACCTACTGACCCATGTTAGGCAGGTCCAAGTCACCTACTGGCCCATGCTAGGCAGGTCCAAGTCACCTACTGGCCCATGTAAGGCAGGTCCAAGTCACCTACTGGCCCATGCAAGGCAGGTCCAAGTCACCTACTGGCCCATGCAAGGCAGGTCCAAGTCACCTAATGGTCAATGCAAGGCAGGTCCAAGTCACCTACTGGCCTATGCCAGGCAGGTCCAAGTCACCTACTTGCCCATGCTAGGCAGGTCCAAGTCACCTACTGGTCCATGCAAGGCAGGTCCAAGTCACCTATTGCCCCATGCCAGGCAGGTCCAAGTCACCTACTGACCCATGCTAGGCAGGTCCAAGTCACCTACTGGCCCATGCAAGGCAGGTCCAAGTCACCTACTGGCCCATGCAAGGCAGGTCCAAGTCACCTACTGGCCATGCTAGGCAGGTCCAAGTCACCTACTGACCCATGCTAGGCAGGTCCAAGTCACCTACTGGCCCATGCTAGGCAGGTCCAAGTCACCTACTGACCCATGCTAGGCAGGTCGTCACCTACTGGCCCATGAGGCAGGTCCAAGTCACCTACTGGCCCATGCAAGGCAGGTCCAAGTCACACTGGCCTACTAGGTCCATCACCTACTGCAAGGCAGGTCCAAGTCACCTACTGACCCATGTAGGCAGGTCCGTCACCTATGGCCCATGCAGGCAGGTCCAAGTCACCATGCCATGCAAGGCAGGTCAGTCACACTGGCCATGCTAGGCAGGTCCAAGTCACCTATGCCATGAGCAGGTCAAGTCACCATGCTCAGGCAGGTCCAAGTCACCTACTGCCATGCCAGGCAGGTCCAAGTCCCTATGGCCATGCAAGGCAGGTCCAAGTCACCTACTGGTCCATCAAGGCAGGTCCAAGTCACCTAGGCCCATGCCAGGGTCCAAGTCACCTCTGACCCATGCTAGCGTCCAGTCACCTACTGCCCTTAGGCAGGTCCAAGTCACCTACTGACCCATGTAGCAGTCCAAGTACCTACTGGGCCATGCAGAGGTCCAAGTCACCTACTGGCCCATGCAAGGCAGGTCCAGTCACCTCTGACCCATGCTAGGCAGTCCAGTCACCATTGGCCCATGCCAGGCAGGTCAAGTCACCTACTGACCCATGCTAGCAGGTCAAGTCACCTATTGGCCATGCCGCAGTCCAGTCACCCATACCATGCTAGGCAGTAGTCACCTATTGCCCTGCTAGCATCATCCTACTGGCCCATGCCAGGCAGGTCCAAGTCACCTACTCAAGTATCTTCCTCCTCTCTTACTCAGTAGTTCACACTGTGCCTCCTCCTACCTATTAGGACTCAGTACCTACCCCTACTCAGTAGAACTGAGTACCGTCGTGCTTCTCAGTAGATCTGAGTACCATCTTGCTTCCCAGTAGATCTGAGTACCATCTTGCTTCCCAGTAGATCAGAGTACCATCTTCCTGCCCAGTAGATCTGAGTACCATCTTCCTGCCCAGTAGATCTGAGTACCATCTTCCTGCCCAGTAGATCTGAGTACCATCTTCCTGCCCAGTAGATCTGAGTACCATCTTCCTGCCCAGTAGATCTGAGTACCATCTTCCTGCCCAGTAGATCTGAGTACCATCTTCCTGCCCAGTAGATCTGAGTACCATCTTCCTGCCCAGTAGATCTGAGTACCATCTTCCTGCCCAGTAGATCTGAGTACCTCCCGACTATCTTTTTCTATCCTCTACCTTCTTAATAGTTATATTCGGCTGAAAGATTTCTTTTTTTTTTCAATTTAATAGGCCTAGTATGGGACCTTGCCACGGAATCACTAACAGAAGACCAAGGAACCGGAGCGAAGGACTCTAACACCATCTATAACCTGATCTCAGACCAAGCAACGAGGGAAAGCCAGGATTTTTTAATTTTCCCCTCTTTCCTTCTCCTCCTTCCATTCCCCTCTCTCTCTCTCCCCTCACCCTCTTCACCCTCCCACATATCAACAAATCCCTCCCCACAATTTACCTCACGAAATATAGCTTGTCGGATGATGTGAGTAAAATTAAAGGTGATTTCAGCCATCTCCTGTTTTTCCCCCTACTCTGAGGCCCTCTGAGGCCCTCTGAGGCACTCTGAGGCCCTTTGAGGCACTCTGAGGCCCTCTGAGGCATCAAGAGGCACCGAGAGAGCTGGGCAGCTTAGCGTAATAAGGCGCCCTGAGAGCAGCTTTCTAGCTGGGCAATTAGGGAAAGCAAACGCGAGTATTTTTTGCAGATAAGAGGTTATGGTAAACTGTGTGGGTAGGATGTAGAGAGAGAGAGATGTATACGGGGATTGGCTAGAGGGAGGGAGGGATACCAAGGAAGGGTAGAGAGAGGGAGGGATACTATGAATGGATGGAGAGAGAGAAAGAGAGATAGGGATGCTGGGGAAGAGAAGGGAGATAGATAAAGGGCGAGTGGGATGTAAACTCAGGGAGTGTGTGGATAAAAGCGAAATATCTGCTGCTTTGAGATACGTCTATATATATATATATATATATATATATATATATATATATATATATATATATATATATATATATATATATATATATATATATATATGCCATGTTTGGTTAGTAAAGCAGAAGGCTCGGCTCCTCCCCTCCAGTCCTTCCAGCCTACTACAGGTGGCTTCGTC